>CM060839.1:90985404-91585404 GCA_030762175.1 Metallyticus violacea
ATTTTAACTCCTTGTAAATCCTTAAATATGATTTACCAAACTGGGGTGTGCTGCTACTTTCAATGTCCAAAAAAAACCGCCATGGATGGCCGAGGTCGTTAAGCCATGTACTCATGAACGAGAGGTCTGGGGTTCAATTCCCACCAAGACTGTCCTCTCTGACTGACGTTTTTCCAGATTTTCCTCAGTCCTCATAAATGGAAATGCTGGGAAAGCACCCTAAACTAAAGCCTAAAGCCATTCTATATATATATATAGAAAGGAGAAATTAGGTTGTAAAATATAATTAGAAATATAAAGGATGCAAAGGTGTTCATCTCCTGTTAAGATAACACATAATCCTTTGCATTTTGAATAGTAGAAAATGCTTTGTTATATAGAACAAAAATTAAAAATATTAATCCTGTTTTTACTCAAATTTACTTAACAAAAAGGGGTTTAGAAATACCTAAACCCTATTTGGTTGCTTTGTTTGCACATCACATTTGATGTTAATTTTTTAAATGGTCAACTGTTATATGATATGTTTCTTAACAGCATAATAATATGTGACTAGGAAGAAATAGCAGCATTAAGCAGTGCAGAGGAACGTCGTGGAGATAGCAAGAAGGTTCGGCCAGGACCAGGGCGCCCAGCAACAACAGTTCCTGCTGTTATGGCACCATTGTCTCCAGGTAAACGAGAAAGACCACTCAAGAAACTGAAGGAGTCAAGCAAGTCTCAGCATACTGTTGGAAAAGTGCGAGAGCATGAGCCTGCAGAACACCCTCGGCATGATGCACCAAAGGTAAATGCTGCAGTGAAATAATAATAACAACAGCAATAATAATAATAATAATAATAATAATAATAATAATAATAATAATAATAATAAGTTGATCACTTATAGACTGCTTTTACAGTTTTGAACATTGTCAGTTAATTAAACAGCAAACACAAAATTTATGAAAATATTTTCAGCATAGAACACAATAGTGTTTCAGCTTTCTTCCATGGTCAATATATAGTTTATATTTACAAGTCATAATAGCTTGAATTACAACAACTATATCCTATTATCAAGCTGCCTTGGTAATATGACATAAACTATAATTATTTAAATATTTTTTCTACACTAATGGCCCTGTCCTTACATACAGAACTCAGTTTAAGACATTTTAAAATAGGATTTACAATTTTCTTCCCTTTATTCAAAACAATTTATTATACAGGTTATAGCATTTAAATCAAGACAAATTAAATGTGAATATTTCGTCATAATACTTTCACTCTAGGTCATTATTAGCATTCACGAAAGCCACATTTTTCTAGTGAATAGCATAATCTCAAAATAGCTGGGCTATTGCATACAAATGCGGAATACAACTGAAGAGCTGCAAAAAAATCTTTGCACTGGGCATTCAGCAACTGAAATAATTCGGTTCTTTGGGTACCAGAGATTAACCATGTACAACATTATTGCTGAACAATAAGCTTCCGAGAAGTCTGGGTAAAGTTCCTCTGACCCATTGAGAAAGTGTAATCTGAGAGAAAAGATGACACGGACTCCAGCAGTCTTTGAAAGGGCTCAGGAGTTAATTTTGGAGGATCTAGGGCAATCTTTAAGAAAATTGACTTCAGTGTTAGGTGTCAGTGAGGAAACCATGTGCTGCATTGCAGAGGAGGACCTATGTTATAAGTTGTATACAATAAAGGTATGGTCTCTGAGGCTGCAAGAACAAAGCAAATTGCTTGCTTGCTGCAACCTGCTATTATGTTCATTCAAAAACAAAACAGCAGGACTTATCAGATTCTTTTCTGATGAAACAATGTTTACTGTTGATGTCAAGATCTGCCAAGGGAATGACCATTGGCTTGCCCACGACCCTGAGGATGTCCTGATTATTGCAAGAATGCTAGGTGTTGTGTTCATTGAGGGTGATGTCATGCCGTTGCATTTCTTTCAGAAGGGGAAAATTATCACGAAAAAAGTTTATGTAGGTGCTCTGACAAATGTGGTAAAACCATGGATGGAAACTGGTCTCAGGAGGCAATATGTGTTTCAGTAGGATGGTACATGAACACAAAAGAAGCATTTAGTACAAAACTAGTTGTCTGATAACGTGGACATGTTCTGAACTAAAAATTCTGCTCAATAGCCCCAATCTGAACCCCATTTGACTATTGTGTTGGAGCACAGTCAAAAGGGTTACTAAAGGTTCACACACCCTAATGTGACGTCTTTACTTAACGATATCAAATCAGCATTTGCAAACATGAACAGCACTGTTTTACAGGCTTCAGGCCAAGGATCGAGGCATTACATCTAGTAATTTTATTCTGGACAGGTCACATAACTGACAAGCAAAAGAATTTTATGTAATTTAAATTTTTTGTCTAATAAAATGTTATTCTAAAAATATTTAATTTGTCCAGATTTAAATGCTGCATCCTATATTTACACGTCATATGAGGTAAAGTGAATCGTACGCCTCATTACTAATCATATCCAAGAGTTGAGCTGGCTTTTTAATATGACATTAAAAACTGTAATTATTTACATATTTTCATACATTAGTGGTTCTGTTCTTACATATGGAACTTAAGTTTATTTATAAGCTTCACTGTGTTAGTTCCATATGTAAACTTTTTAAAGATTTACAATTTTTAAAAAAATTTTGTTAAGTTTATCAGCTGAATAATGCTTCTCTACTATACCTATTATTTAAAACAACATGTTTAACTGAGCTAATAATTAACTATTAACAAATACAATTATTTCATAAAGTGTTTTTATCAAAAAACACAGTAGTGTACTTTTAAATAGTGAGAATTTTCACAGTGAAATGTAGTATAATCATGCAATTTTTTTATGAATAAATCATTCAAATTTCATTAATTTTGTTCCACTTAATTACATGTTTCGAAGGCTGTTGCCTTCATCATCAGCATGATTCTACTGTCAGCTTCACAGGGAGGTATTGAGATGTCGCTCTGAGGATTTTACGAATTTGATGTTATTGTTGTTAATCCGAAACATAAGAGGCAAAAGGGATAGAAAAAGAAGAGGGCTATTGTTTATAATTAATCACAAGCTTAGGAAGTTCTTCAAGTAGCATGGCATAAAATTAACACCACAAAATAAATACTAGATTAAGGCTTATTAGGTTCTAGTTGAAAGACAGCATAGCACCAGAGAAAAAAATGAAGCATATATGCAATAAAATGATTAGATTGTGATTTAAATACATAGGAAAAATTAAAAGAATTTTGGAAACCAGAAAGAAAGGTCCTTTTAAAGCAGTCACCATTTGATTACTTACCCTTTCTTTAGTTGTACCATAATAATTTCATTTCTGTTCTATCAAAGACTTTCTCTAGGTCAATAAAAGCCATATACAATTTTCCTCTTTTGTTCTTTAAATACTTATCTACTAATATTTTTATCACAAATACATTATCAACATTTTGTCTTGCTTTCCTGAAACCCATTTGAAACTCAGACAAAATTGTATATTTTCCTGCCCATTCTTGGAGTCTATGTGCTAGGATCCCTGTATAAATTTTTCCCACATTAGATAACAAAGCTATAGTTGTTAGGTTTTTCCATATCCTCTCTACCTTTATATGTTGGTTATATTATTACTTTTCTAACTTTACTTTTAATAGAATTAAACTGTGATGTTAGCACCAATTGGATTTGAATCCCTACGCCATTCCAAAATAAATTCTCCTGATATTCCATCTATTCCTAGGGCTTTGTTCCTATTTATTTTTTTAATCTGATTAATTACTACTTCTTCTTCCATAATTATGCTCTATTTCTAAAAGTACTCTACCTTCCAAAGAACTATCACAAGCAAATAAGGTTAAAAAATAATGGAACCAATCTTTTTGGTTTACATTAGCCCTAGCTACAAATTTTTATACATTGATTTTATACCCTTTCATATTTTACTTACATTGTTTTCACCAATAATTTTAATTAAATTCTTCGCCTTCTTTTCCTTCGATGATTCATTATAAATAAATTTACTTTGTAAATAATCTTCTTCAGCTTTTATATCCCCCATCTCCCTCCATTTTACCAATTTTTCTTTTATATTCCTTCTGTGTATTTTACACTCTTCATCGAACCAACTAGCTCCCAGTATTTCCCCAAATTTTACTTTCATCTCCTCATCTTCCCAATTTGTATTAAAATTTAAAATATTAGTTGCATTTTCAATTTCTATTCCATATTGACAAACTTGTCCCATCTCAGAATTTAAAACATTTTCAATATTTTACAAGTATTCTTCCTTCCATTTATATCTAAGATATTCCCTCTTGCCCCTGTTCTTTTCCCTTGTTTTGGTACTTTGTTGATTTCTCCAATTTGATTTTATATTTATTATTAGTGGGAGACTACTTCTTGCAGATAAGTTTAATACTTTGAGTTATCTGTCATATAATTGATGTTAATTCACCATAATCAAAGTCTGTTACACTTTGACCATTTTTGTTAATGTAAGTAAATTCTCCACATTTATCCTTCCCATATTTACCATTTATGATATCAAATACATTTAGTTCGCAATAAATTTATCTCTCCTCTATCCACAACTTTATCTTTGCTATGCCTAAGAGTATCTCTTTTTTGTCTTGCTTCATTATTTTCCCATCCATCGATTAAATTTACATCATTTTCCTCTATTCTTACTTTGAAGTCACCCATCGTTATAGTTTCTGTACTCAGATATTTATCCCTTAGCCACTCAATGTCTGTCTCTAAAAAATAGTACAGCTCTGGATGATAAATTTGTGAAGTAATCGGAGGGTTATATATTATTCCTATACAGATCATACTGTCATCTAGCTGATTATCTTGCATTATAACCCAAAGCTTCTTTAAACGTAATCCATGTTTCTTTAATTGTTACATTCAGAATTTCTTAATGAAAAATCCTAACCCTCCTGATACTCTCCCTTTCTTTGCTACCATTTCTCCTCTTTTCCATATATTGTTAAAACCATTTTTTTCAAAATCATCTTCTTTCAACAAAATGCTACCACTGCCAGGCTTCCTAATTAATTGCTGTAAAATTCCTGTATATATTTTATTTTTTAAACCTTCGGAATTCCAAAACCCCAATCTCCTTATTAACTGCTATTGAGATCCTGATCTGTTTCTAGGAGATCTAAACTTATCTAAAGTTCTTTTACTTCTCAGCTGGATGCCCATTAATTTTTTGCTCTTTGTCTTTCTGTAGCACCAAAATGTTCCCATGTGATGATGACACAATACTTTCTTCCCCTTCTTCTTCCATGACCTCCCCACTTCTCAGTCGGTTCTCTCCAACTTGTTTCGCAACCACTTCTTTTTCAACACTGCTCACTGCACTATACTGAAGCCATGCCTCCTTTCCCTTATTCAGTAGAACGCATACTCAGGGAGACAGTCGTCTTTAGCAATGACCTATCTCTCGACATTTCTGTGCTCATAATGTCTTGCTCCTCCCTTACAATTGGTTCATTCATATGTTGCGGAATACCATCACTTGTTGCATTTACATCATTTTCTTTTCATGTTGAATCTACACTCTCTCTGTTTCCTAGTGTCTGTTGTGGAATTTGAACTTCCTCCACCAGCCACTGGTGTAAATTCACTTCGTTCGCCATTTTTGTGCTGGCTTATTTCCTTCCATTCTATTTCTTTTTGCCATATGTCTTTCTTGCCCATAAATATTACCCCAACTCCATCTATCCAAAGATAAGTTTTGATTGAATGCTTGCTTGCCTTCTTCATCTTCTGTAATAAATTTCTTTTCAAATCTCTCTGGGCTACTGTCAAGTCTTTATTTATAAACATATTACTCCCTTTTAGCAACTTGGATTTTCTCAAGATTTCATAGTTTAAGTTAGTTTGCAAATTGCAGTAGTATTGTTCTTTTCCTGCTTTGCCTTCCCACTCGGTGTACTTCCACAATTTCCCATCCTTTTAGATCCATTTCCAATTTACCTGTTAGAATTTTTTTTTAACTTCATCTAGCCAGACGCCCCTTCTCTCTTCTACGCCTAAGAGCACCAAATTGGATCTCCTACTTCTTTTCGTGATTCTTTCCATCCTTTCCTTGATCCCATCTATCTCACTCTTAATTCTTTGCACATCTTTTCTAACCCCTTCTTCTATTTCTTCAGCTTATTCAAATTGTCTTTTATATGTTGTTCCATTCCATTCATTCCATTAATTTTTTCTACAAGGTCCTCCATCATTGTTTGTATATCCTTTGGGCCTGGGTTTATTTCAATCCCACCAATCAATAGCAACACAAATATCATACTTCCTAATGTTATCCAATTCATTAAACCTGCATCGGCCTGTTTTACATTTAACAAATGTTTTGATCATAAATAGTCCAATTCTTATTCTATATACTGTAAATTCCACTCCCATTGTCCCTTATTTCACTTTTCCTCTTCAATGTCACACCTTCTTGCGCATACATGCTTCCTCCTCTACTGCTCACTTACTATTCCCACCCCACCATGCTAATTCGCCATCAATTAGAACACCTCCAACATTAAATAAAGCACCAGCTGATACACTTTTTGTTGTATAAATTCACCATCAATGGGTTGTTAATTTAGCAAAAATGTCTAAACCACTCCATAGTGCTTAACACCTCAAAATCTCATTTCCTTATTAATTCCTTGCATTGCTTGCACTCCAATACTCTCATTATTTTTTTAAGTATGTTGAAAGTGTGAAAAGAGGAGTACAAATTTATTTCACAATTTCAGTTTTGTTCCTCTTTTCTTTTCCTTTGTCCACCTCTGGTAATGTACAACTTCTTACTTAGCACCTTTAAGAAATATTTCATTTGGCCATTTCTCAATACAGAAACATACACTATCCAGTAAGCAAAGATAAAAACTTTAAATAGGCGCGTTGATTCACTTATAGCTGTAGAAAACCATATGTACTCACTGGCACACCCAGTAATAAAATAAACACTGTCTGACACCTGTTGACTAAAACCAATCAGTGAGCTCATTCTCTTGACTGAATGCTTTAGATGATGCACATTCAACAATAGAAAATCAAGTGTGGCAAAGATACCAAAATCATGCAGTAAAATTACAATTTTAAAAAATTAACAAACATTTCAAATTAAAAGTCTCAAATTTAGTTATGGTTTTAGCACCAGCCTTAAATAATAAATTATTCATATTTTAAATTAAAACACTTAAATAATATACAAAAATGTGCCTTGAATTTTTGGAAACTAGTAATTTTTAAAATTGTTGCAGTTTTACAGTAGTTTACAAGTGTAAAATTTTACTGGTGTAATATCCATAATCTGAAATTCACAATGTTTCAAAATTCTAATCAAATGAAAAGTGGAAAATTGTGTATCTGTTATAATTTATACTTAGAGCAAAGATGCAAAACAGGCAATTTATTCAGTATTCAAAATGGGAAAGATAGTATGGCTCACATCATCTGCAGTATATATCTTTTCTGCATACACTCTTAATTCACCATGTAAGCTCAGCCACAAAAGTTACAAAATTGACAAGCTACAGTACATTGTGTTGAATGGTACTACAGTATGTAAAATTCTTCTGCAGATAATATGAATGAAACAAATGAATTTCATGTTTAGACTTGGGTTATATCTGTAAGAAATCTCATTATTAAGTATTTTATGATCCCAACTATTTCACAAGGATACTCAATGTGTGCTACTTTTAGAAAACACAATAGAGGCTTTGGTTGATATATTAAAATTATCATACTGGGTCCTGAATGCATTGGAAAATCTTTAAACAAGATTCAAGAGCTTGTAACTTCATTGGCTATTATGTTGTTTATTATAATAATATTTAGTGGTGAAATTTTTAAAATATTTAAAAGGGATGATAATATATTCACTGTGTCACTTTGTTTATTGCTTATTTAAGTTCCTTATGCCCAACATTAGGTGGTGCTGCCAAAAAATGACACGCCAAACAAGTTTTGGCTGTCGGTGGAGCCATATTGCTGTGACATTACCAATGAGGACCTTAAACTGCTGGATGACCTCATTGCTGAGTATGATCGCAATTCAGAATACTATAAGGTAATTAATCCATGGTAACGAATGCCTTAAATTTGAACTTAGATGATAACAGCTGCATTAACAATTTTGCAGTTATTTTCCATTCAACCTGCTTAATTAAAAATAAAATGACTGCAGAATTGAAATCAGCATATTTATCTGAAAACCAATACTTTTAAAAATACTGGTTATTGTGAAATAAATAGTTATCAAAGTATTGCTTTTGAGGTAATAAATGTACAATGACACTTGATATATTTTGTACATCTGTGTACATGCACATTTAGTGATATAATGTTTTCATCAAATGAACTAGAATCACTGCTAAATACTTATTTTGACAGAAATGGGCTGCAGTGTTGGCATAAAAGTACTTGAGCATCATTGAAAAATAGTGCTTCATTGTCGAGCCAAAAATTCAAGTTGCCCTTATAAATGGAAATATCAAATCCTTTTGCAGTTCATGATTATTAGTAGTTATGAAACAGTATAAAGGAAAGAGGTAGAAAAAATGTTTAAGTAAATAAGTAGGTCAATTGCACATAGGTTACATTAATGATATTAAGCTTTGAGCTTAACGTATTTATCCATAACATATTATCAAGGAACAAAAGAAGTTGCAAGGGTCATACTAAAATTCATGAGGAACCCATTGTTAAAATTCAAATTCCAACATTGTAACAAAAAGGACTTCAGAATCATAATCTGCAGACCACATATTGCCATATTGTGATTTCATTAGCTTCTATCACATAACCACAGGCAGTATTTCCAAAATGGCGGACATCAATGTTTTGTTTCGACAGCATATTGTCATTGAATTCCTTGTTAAAGAGAGAAAATCTGCTGCTGAAGTTTACCTCAGACTACAACGTGCCTATGAAGATATCTGCATGGGTGCTAGCAGTGTTAGGAGATGGGTAAAATATTTCAAAGATGGGAAAATGAGTATTCAAGAAGATGAGCCTTGTAGTGGTCGCCCGCCAACTGCTTCCACGGAATGCAACAAGGAAAGAGTTGATGAGCTCATTAGAGAAGATAGGCATATCACTGTGGATGAAATCGCTACAAAACTTGCAGTAGGACATAGTGCAGTGCAAGAAATGATAAAAGACTTAGGTTATCGAAAAATTTATGCCCATTGAGTCCCAAGTTTATTGACTGAAGACTACTAACTTCAGAGAATAACCGTCAGCCAACACCATCATAAGAGATTTCAAAATGTAGGTGATGATTTTTTGATGAGTGTTGTGAAAGTTGATGAAAGCTTGTTCCATCACTGCGAGCCTGAAATAAAATGCTAGAGTATTGAATGGCACTATTTGGAATTGCCATCAAAGAAGAAAGCGAAGACAGTGCGATGTGCTGGGAAGGTTATGGGTAGTGTCTTCTGGGTTGCATTCTGGTTGATTTTCTTGTACCTGGACAAACCATAAATGATGTCCACTATATCCAGACACTTTGGAAGCTCTGTTGTGCATTGCAAGATAAGTACCCTGGAAAGATCGTCCTGAAATAGGATAATGCGCATCCTAACACTGCCCGTATCACAATGGAGAAGATCAAAACATTTGGTTGGGAAACTCTTCCACATCCTCTCTATAGATCTGACTTGGCACCCACTGACTACCAGCTTTTTGGTTCTGTTAAGGAACAAATGCGAGGCCAGCACTACGAGATGGTGGAGAATATTTGGAAAGCAATGCATCAGTGTCTTCCTGCAGCTGGAATGGCGTTTTATCGTAAGATTATTTTCAAACTTGCAGAATGATGGGAAAAATGTGTGCAAATAAATTTAGACTATGTTGAAAAGTAAGAGAAAAGTTGTATATTACGATGATGTACTTGATTTATCTAAAAAATAATTATTAAGAGGTATAAAAATTGTTGCTCATTCATTTCAGTATGACCCTCGTAATTATAAATAATATGGAATTCTTCAGAAAGTGGCGCTGTAGAAATATATATATATATATATATATATATATAAATCAACACTAATAATAAAAGTAGATAAAGATAAAACACAGAGAAAGAGTCACACTTGAAATTGCTATATTTCGAACTACTGCGAGTTCTTCAATGGCAAGAAGCTAGACCTAAAAACTTTGGGGGTGCGAGTAAATCCCGTACTTACTTATTTTGTCACTTTGTTTGGTAATTATCATCAAATTATCTTGTTGTTAAAATGTTTTGATTATTTTATTTTATTATTAAAAAAATAATTGTTTTTTGTTGAAATAAATGGTTAGTTGTTTTTTATTTTTAAAGTTTTATTCTTGCTTATAATTTATTTGCTTTAACTTTAATTTCTATGTAAATTTTTGTTTCATAAATCTCTATGGTAATTAATTTTGCAGTAGATTATTTTATTATGGTTCTAAAATGTGAAGGTAAGTATGTTTACAAAAGCATTAAAAAAAGAAATATACCTTGTAGGTGCCAGCCTTAGGACGCCATTATTCGCTGCGTTGGGCACAAGAGGATCTCCTTGATGAACAAGACAACGGATCTGGGCAGTCTGCACGTGCTGCTAGTAGGATGCGCACACAATCTGCTGATGTCGCTACTGGAATGCTGAAGAGAGTGGAGCAACGTGCAGCTTCCACAGAGGGCACCACTGGTCCACTTACTCAACGCCTAATTTCTGCACTCATGGAGGAGAATATCATGGTGCCTGTTCAGGACTCTTTTGAGTCTCCAGCAAAGAGGTACCATTTTCTAAAAATAAGACCAGGTTATCTCAGCAGAGTACATCAATTCACACAAAGAGGATTTCATTTCAACATACATACTATGAGGGTGAATCAAATAGCCAGAATTTTTTTAATTTATTAAAATGATATTAAATAAAATGGAATACATCTCATTTTTATATGTAATTTCCTGATATACAAACACATTTTTTCATTATCAAAGAAAGAGTGGGGTTGGGTTTTTAGATATTTGTGCCTAAATGCTTCAGAAACATAATTGTCAAATCGTCAACCCCATAATGCTGTTTTTAGCAATCCAAACATCTGCTAATCACAAGATGATAAGTCTGAAGTATTGTAATCCTGTGATGCAATGGATTACAACAATTCCCAAAGCTTTATTTAAAAAATAAATTAAATTAAACTACATAACAATTATTTATGTGGAAGTCACTCAAATTTCACTAGTTTTATTCCACATACTTGGACATGTTTCAAAGGCAAATTTCCTTCATTGTCAGCACGGTTCTACTGTCAGCTTTCCTATTAAGATGTCACTCTTTGGATTTTATAAACTTTTTGATGAGGTTCCTGTTGTTTGGCAGATCAAAATTAACTCAATTTTCTTTATTTTCGTTCAAGAATGTATTTTCCCACACCAATAATATTATGGGTTTTTGAAGAGCTTTTAAGAGTTTTGGTTCATTTTGGTACTCATGGTTCCATAATGACTTCCCCAAAAATAATTTGTTATATGATACTATATTTCACTGTGAAAATCCCAAACTATTCAAATGAAATTAAACTACTTTTCTCTTATGATCATGATTATATTTAACTTTAATACAACATATAGGGGGACGAGCGTCTGCATCTTGGCCAATTAAGTAAGGTTTTTATATGCATGATAGAGGATGTTGGCATTACTGGTATCAGAAAATAAATTGTGGGTAGCTGCATATGAAATCAAGGCAAATGTCTCAGTTGCTTTTTAAAATGTGCTGATAACGTTTAATATTTAAAGCATTGTAAAGGAAAACTATTGAGAATTGGCTAGAAAAGGATAGTTTTGAAAGATTTTGTGAAATTCTGTAAAAAATATCCGGCATTGGTATTTAAAGATATTGTGAATTTGACGGTCGAGTTTACTGGAATTTCAATGGCAACTATTGATTGTGAATAATTAAATAAAGGGCATTTATTGACACTTGTGAAAACAAGGAAGCATCAAAATTCAATGTTAGAAGTGCAGTGCATCGAAAAGTGCACCAGTTTTTCGAAAGGATGAATCTCCTACTCTAAGTTTAACTTTCATTATTAATAATAATCCTGATCTGCCCAATTTCAGAGAAAGAAAATTTTGTAAAAACAAACAAAAAGAACCTGATTGAAATATTTGAGAAATTGTGATGCATACAGGAAGCATGCGTGTTAGTTATACATTCTGGAGAGACTTGGGTTAACGAGGGACACTCAATCTCCAACATCTGGGTGGACTCCACTATCAAAAACAAAAAGCAAGCATTCCTTTCAGGACTAAGCATTGGACTATTAAATCTGACAGGAAAAGGAAGATACCTTATTTTGCCACATGTCAGATAAATGTTGGGTTTTTGGATGATGGGAAATTACTGATGGAATAAAAAAAAAAATAATGATTATCATGAGATGACCAGTGATGTTTTCAATAGTTGGTTTGAGAATATTTTGCCTTCACTTGCACCGAATAGTGTCATTGTTATGGTCAATGCCTTATATCATTCTGTGAAATTAGAGCTCATTCACTTTGGAAAAATTTGTTTATTTGATGTAAAAGCCTTATTCCTTATTCCAAAGTTTGAGCATTAAAAATTCAGTTGATCTAGTCAATAGCAGAATTATGGCTTGAGATATAATGGTTTCATTTGATGTAAAAGCCTTATTCCCGAGCATACCTACAGAGAAATTTATGCTTATGCTAAAAAAATAAAATAATAAAACAGAAGAAATAGGAGATTTGTTAAACTTACTAATATTTGCATTAAACAAAATTACTTCAGCTTCAACAAAAAATATTACCAACAAGTTTCAGGCCTAACTATGGGAAGCCCTTTGTCAGCTTTTCTAGCAGAGTTATTCATGAGTTCATTTGAAACACATATCACAAAAGCCTTTCTTTTAATTTTCAAGCCATGATATAGGTATGTGGATGACATTTTTGCAATAATACCAAAGAAACAGTCAATATGTGCCCTGAAACTTCTTAATTTGCAACATGAATCTATACAATTTACCATAGAAGTTAGCTACCATTTCTAGATTTAAAAATTATAAGAAATGGAGATTGTTTGAATTTTGGAATTTATAGAAAAGAAACACATACGGAAAACTACATAAAAAATGAGAGTTATAACCCCATTAGTATGCAGTATTTCACAGTTTGGCACACAGATTGATGAATATTCCACTCACAGAAGCAGAATACAAAATAGAATACAAACAAATAATAAAGACAGCTATAATCAATGATTTCAACAAAGGCACAGTGATAAAAATTATCAATAAATCTAAAAGACAAAAAAGGGATAAGGGAAGCTTCCACACTGAAAAACACAAAAGAAGAATACAAATTCAAAAGTTTCACCTATCATCCAATTTACCACAAGTTCAAGAAAATTTTCAAAGAACATGGGATAATGTAAGCCCCAAAGAACAGATACAAAATCAAGAATTTATTAGATTGCACAGTAAAAGACTCCATATCAACAGAAAACAGAAATCAGGAATTTACAAAATAAAATGTGCAGATTGTGAGCAGAGCTACATAGACAAAACAAACAGAAGTTTGGGACTCAAATAAGTGTACTTACGAAGCTGTTGACAATGGAGTGGTATATATATAAACAATGTATACAGTTTTTTTCACACTAATTCCATTCACTTACATAAATTTGCAACTAGTTTGTCAACAGGCTGAAGATGGGAGGGACCGCTCCCGAAACATATGTTCCAAATTTATGTAAGTGAATGGAGTTAGTGTGGAAAAAAAACTGTATACATTGTTTATATAAAGTTTGGGAATTTGGAGGAAGGAACATTTAGGAATATTTGGTTTAAGCAGGTGGATAAATCAGCAGTAGCAGCTACTTTTGGACCAAAAACCATGAAATAAAACCGGGAATTAAAATGCTGAAACATCTTCACAACCCATTGGAGTTATCCACTTGGGAAAAAAATGTTATATTAAAAAAACGGAGAAAACCTAATGAATTTCAAGTTTCCTCCTGTGGATGAACTCGGCAATTTCCTACTTTAACCAACAGAGGCCACCACAGAAACATCCAGGTGTCCAGCTATCATTTCGAGTAATGGTGGTTCGGTGAGCAATTGAAGATGGGAGAGATTCTCCTGAAACGTATCTTACTTAAGTAAATGGAGTTTAGTGTAAAAAAATGAATACCTAGGTTTGGGATAAATAACACTCCATTGTCAACAGCTTCATAAGTACAATTTACTCCTGTTTTTATTGAAATAGAATATATTTAGTTGTGTCAACATTTAGACTTAACTCTTCCCCCCCCCCCCTAATGTTATGTTGAATATCCATTTGTACTACTGGGGATAGATATCTTTACCATTAGTATGTTAACATACTAACTGCGTAACTCAGTCTGTATTGTAATATCACCAATATATGTTGCTCAAAAATAAACCTAACATTTAATTGTTTTTATTACTGTGTTGTGCATAGAATTTGTGAAACATGGAAATGCAGAAAAAATATCAGATGGCTTGGCTGTTCCAATGTTAAAACCACAATAAAATTTATAGAAGAGTGAGAAGGGTGTGAAATATTGCAAAAGAGCTTAAGAAAGCTATTCTTTCAAGGTATGCAAATTTCAACATCTGGTAAACATTGAAACAGAAGAAATAAATTTGAATTTGATTGTATATGTATAATTAACAAAACATTTCTGGAGTATTATGAGGTGTGAAAAGAAATACCTACAGTCAAAGCATTGTTTTTATGTTGTAATGAGAAAGATACATTTTACTGGTGTAAACTGAAATTTTTGGTACAAAATAAAAGAAATGGGAATCACTTTTAAACAAGAAATATGCATTATGTCTTAATGTAGTGCCAGGGCTTAGTTGCTCACAAAGCAGCTTATGCTCAGGCTTTAAAAAAGAATTTAAATTGGCGAAAGAAGCTAGTAATATATACTGATGAGACTGGGTGCATATTCATTACACAGTCAAAAAATGTTGGCAACACAAGGACATTTCTGGTATGTTGGTTAATAAATTGATTGAAAAAAAGAGCTATAGTGGTATATGCTGGTGGGAAGATGAAATTTATCAAAGCAGTTGAACTAGTTTGTGATTCTAAATCAGCTAATGATGATTATCATAATGAGATGAATAGCACAAATTATAACAAATGGCTGTGTGAAAAACTCATACCAAATCTTCTGCCAAACAGCATTGTTGCACTGATAAAGTTGATGATAATAAAAACCACTATAGCATCTTGAGAAGAACAAATTACACCATGGGTTAAAGATATTGGTTTACATTTTATTGAAAAGTTAACAAAGCAACAGACTCTAGGGGTTGTAAGGTTAAATAAGAAAATGTCATTGTATACTACAGATAAAATACTAAAGGAAAATACTGTTTTGAGATTGCCTTCCTATCATTGTGATCTGAATCCTGTTCAGCTCACATGGAACCTGATAGAAAAAAAATTGCAGATTAACATGTTAGCTCCATTACTCCCCATGCATAAATCATTAAGAAGCCAATATTTATTTGATATCGCTGAAGAGTGCTGGAAGGCACTGCATTGCTTTGGTGAACATGAATGTGGATATGGAGAGCAGTGATGAGAATGAAGGAAATGCTTTCATTGTTGATGATTCTGAAGATAAGAATTCAACTGACACAGCAAGTGACACTGACCTAAAAAACCCATATCTGTACTTAATTATTATGTAAGTAGTATTTTGTTTCTGTTGTTTAGCATTTTTTCATATTGTGTATTTAATGTCTATTTTTTTTATTTTAAAGCTCACTTTTACTGCCAAGGTAGTGCAGGTAATTCTTTCAGAGCTATCATTTTGCTACACATGGTGGTAACTGCCTCACTCAACCTCTAATTCTCGACTAGGACCTAAACTTCCATGTAATATAACAGCAGAGTCTACACCTTTCAGTGGTATATAAATATCCCAAGTAGCAGATACCATTGTTTAATTGATAATGTGGATGTGCTTGGTGGATATACAAACTGTCTGTAATTGTATGTTGCAGATGTCGTGGAGCAGAGAACACTACTCCTCGCTCAGGGGGAATGTTTCGCAGCTTTGCCATTAGCAGTTCAGCATCTCTGGAAAGGAGGGTTCGCAAAGAGCTTGAGGAGCAGGGCATACTGGACATGAGTGAGCACAAAGACACTGCTGATGATGAAATTCTTGTAGAGCTGAAAAGATGTCAGGCTGAACTCAAGGTATGTGTGACAACTGTAAAATTGGCACTAGTAACATATCAAAATCCATTATGTAAATTGTTTCTTTTCAAATAGTAGCCAGCTTACTTATGTAAATTGTGTTCTTTTCAAATAGTGATATGTAAATGCTGAACTGTGTTATTTCAAAATTAGGAGAGGCTTTTTTTTTTTAATATTAATATAATTCAGAATCAAACACAGTGAAACACCCATTAATGATCTCTTCTGAGTAGGATATTTGGAATACTCTTTATGGCTTCACTTACATGAGATCTATTCAGGACATATGTTTTGTGGAACTTTTTCCACATCATCAGCTGTTACTACTGTTGGATCATTCGTAGAAGCTGGTTAGGTAGGTATTCAGGTTGACTCAGGTGGTCTACTGATAAACTTAAAGTTCTCTCTGCTTCCGGGATGTCAAAATTGATAAGGTTATGCTCATGTTTTTTTATATAAATCCTTTACCATATGTTTAGTTCTCTCAGTTGTTAAACAGTCACAAAGAGTGTTCTAAATATCCTACTAAGAAGAGATCATTAGGACAGGCTATTGAGTATATATGGTTTATACATAAGAAAAGAAGCAGTAGACCATTGTGTTCACATTTTTATGTGTTTTAATAAAGCACTTCTTAGTATATCAGAAATCATAGATTGGTTTTCTCCAAGTTCTCTAGTTTCTGCTACCATACATTCTGTCATTAATCCATTGTCACCTGCATTTACATCCTCACTTTCATCATAGTCTCCTGGCTCTAGGTGCACACATTGTAAATGCACTCACTTCTCCCTCTTCTGCTTGAATATAAAGGTGGAAACATGATGGTGGCCTGGCATAGCATGGAAAGTGAGATCAAATAAATTAGAAGGCATATGCTGTGCCACATAATACGTGCATTTGCCATGCCATATCACTCGCCATTGTTTTTCTAAAGCAGAATGGAAATGCCATATGCATTAATGGTTCCAGCAGTTCTTAAAATTTTTAAGCAAAATGCAACCACTGCTATTGAGGAATTTGTTCAGATGTATTTTAGAATAAAAAATAATTTGAATTTGTTCTTAGCCTAATAAAAAAGACAATTATGAACTGCAGATGGCATTTTGGATATTTAGCAGTATTTTATGATGATGGGCATAAGGCTTAACATGATAATGCATAATACATATGCAGACATAGTTGGTTGAGGTCATTAGGGCATACACCTGTGAATGGATCTGCTGTTTTAATCCCACCAGGACTATCTGAGGTTTTTTCAGATTTTCCTTAGTCCTCATTACTGACAATGCTAGGAAGGTACCCTTAAAAAAATAATTTCACCCTGTGTATCATTAACTGTGTGCCTTTGATACTTAAAAATGCCCCCATAATAAACATTAATGAAATTTAATTTTTAGGTTAGCATTTCATGGTCGTTGAAGTGGTTTCTTACTCCTTGTCCAGTGTTGAACAGCAATACAAACTCCTATAAATAGTGTTTCTATTCAGCTAAAACTATTATTGCTGTTAGCAGTTCAAAATTTATGAATGGACTTGTACCTAGATCTTGTACTGTTGATTAAGATGGTTCTGCAATTGATTAAATGTCCAGTAGACATGGAGATGTAGGAACATGCTCTGACACATGCATTTTCCTACAAAATTTGCACGCTAAAATCAGGAATAATTAATGGTCTTCAAGGGCACAAAAAGAACTGACTGATTTTTTTCCTTTAAAGTGAAGCTTATATTTATTATGATCTGTACTTTATTTGTCCAACTTGTTAAAGTACTTTAGGTGAAAGAAAAAACTTTTGGAGATAATTTGCAAAAGTTTGTGCATTAGATATCACAAATTATCTAGAGTTGACTGTACATATATTTAGGAAACACTAACAATGAAATGAAATAACAGAATATCATTAAATATAACAGATATTGCAGTAGTAGGAAATCTCTGTTTGCTCTGTTTGCTTTGTTAGCATTCCATCAATTTCACATTTGAATCAGATATCTTTATATGAGCATTTCATTCTGCACAGTTGATGCAACTTTATTATTTGCATTATCTGATTTGTTTCTCTATTTTGTCTCAATCAGATTTTAAGGGATTCATATTGAAACATAAATTCATGGGCTTTTGTAGACAAAGAACGTCAGTAAAAATAAATTAAGACACTATTCAACCTTTTTATTTTTGCATTAAAATATTATTGCGAAAATTCAATGTAATCACAGAAAGGTAAAACTTGAATATATTTATGGACTAAGAAATCAAATGAGAAAATGAAAGGTATAAAAAATTGAGTTTTTAATTTGTAAATTATATATAAGAAACATTTACAACTTATGTTTAAATAAATATGAAATTGGAAAAGTTAAAAAGCATGCATTTTAAGGTTGCAAAGATAAGACAATATATAATTGCTGTATGAAAGTTTCTTTTGCTCTAGTGTGCATCAGTAATATAGGAATTCTGTTTCAGGTAATATCATCACATAACCAGCAACAGCTCCGGAGGTTGCGCAAGTTGGCCGCTGATGAAATGGCAAGGCAAGAACTGAAGCGGCAATTAGCACAGGCAGATCAAGAAGTATTAGAAGTATATCGCCGCATCACGGCCTCCAAACAGAAGAAACGACCCCCAACAAAACGTGAGATAGATCAGGCATGGAAGGCTTTGCGTGACAGAGAAGCTCTGCTGAAACAAATAGACTTACAGCAGCCACAATCTCATGTTCAGCAAATGCAGCAATGAAGAATTATTTTGAATATGTTTATCAACCAAAATCTAAATAAAACTCAAAGAAGAAAAAGGCTTCAAACATAAAACTTATTTTCTATTAAATGTTTTCTGTTTTGAATACAGAATTATTTGCATTTAGATAGAAATTAGGCACATTAACTATGTTATAAAAATAACTCTGAAGCAGTATTTTAGAGCTCTCAATGTAAAACATTTGTATTTGTAATGGAAATGTAGAACCTTTCAGTTTTATTAATATAAAAATACATATATGAGATGATTAACAAGGAAAAGAAAGATTATTAAAGTAGATTGGTAACCAATTTTTATTTATTCATGTGTAAAAAATCTTATCAGGTATCATTTTGCACAATTCACACTCTCCCAAACTCTATCAATATTAAATTAAATATAAAAAAAAATTAATAATGCCTTTACAATAGCTAAAAAAATCTAATCATGATGCATAAGAAAATTAAGAAATTTCTGCAGTTTGACCACTGTCATATTTTGTGTAAGGCACTAAATTAGGAATTATCTTTCCACTTTAAAGGTAACCACAGCATGCCTTTGATTCTTGGGCCCAAGAAGGGGACATATGCTGGAGCTCTTATCCTAACAATAAGGTATAAGGTTTGTAGTATTATACAGTGGCATTATTATGAAGATTCCATGTGAAGTATAGACAACTTTGAAAGATAAACTAAATATGATGCAATCTGCATGCATGTGCAAATATGTGTGTGCACATTTTCTTTCTTTCTTCCCCCCCCTCTCTCTCTGTTAATGTGTATATTCAACTGCATGTTCCATTACATGAATAGTATGCAACACTGCATGTATATGTATTTTTATTGACTTATTTCTAACAGTTTATAATTTCTTTATCATAATAACAGCTCAGAATATTTCCTACCTTGTATTCCACCATTTATTGAGTTGTAATGTATCAAAATGTATTCTGTTCACAGGAGAATGTAAAAGTCCATGTACCAGTCTGCACCATAGCTATTTTTTGTACAGACTAGTACATGGATTTTCACATTCCTCTCCTTGTTACATTTAGCATGGGTCGTGATTTAGCTAGTTGTTGCTCCATAGATCCCATAAGAAGCAAATGCTTGAGAATATAGAACCTGTATAATAACAGCTTTGTTTATGATAAATGGCACCACAAAAAAAAAAAATTAATAAGATGCATAATAAGCAAGCACAAGTAAAATAAATAAGATATCTCTAACTAAAATTATTAATTGGAACTCAATTAAATGTATATTGATTGATACACTGTGGGTAATTTTTATACACTTCACTTACATGTTTTTAAAATCAGGACATGTTTCAAGAACCGTCGTTCCCATCGTCAGCTGTTGACCCACTGTTGGTCCTCTGCAGGTTATTGAATTTTTGTGTGGTGGCCTCTAGTGGTTGTGAAATGAATCTGGAGAGGTAGTCCTCTGGCGGAAGGTCAAAATTCATTGCTGTTTTTTGGTATTTTAAGATGAAAATATTCTCCCGTGCTGACAAGTCATAAGGATTGTTTAATTCTTTCAAAAGTTTTATTTCTGGGTTCATTTCATGGTTATGGCTCCAATAATGATGTGCTACTGCTGACTTTTCGGTTTGTTTCAATTTATTACCTCCAGAGTCGAACCTTCTTTTATGGATTTTACTAATTGGTAATTATTGATCCTTTTTATTATCGAGTGGATGCTGAAACCATTGTTTATAGCTGTGTTGATAATGTGTTCATACTCTATCTTATATTCTGCGTCACTGAGGGGAATGTTGCCAATCTGAAAGCTAAACTGTTGAACACTGCATATTGGTGTGGTACTGGATTGAAACTGTTCTTTTTTATGTAGTTATCTGTGTGTGTGGGTTTTCTAAATATTCCAAATTGTAATTTATTATCTTTCTTGATAATTTTTAGATCTAGAAATGGAAGCCATCCATCTTTTTCCATTTCTATTGTGAATGTTATAGATCTTTCTTGCAAGTTGAGTAATTTGAGAGAGTCATAAATATGTTTCTTGGGTACTATTGCAACTATGTCATCTACGTATCTATGCCACATTTTGAAAATCCAAGGAAAATGTGATCTGTGATTCAAGAGATCCCATATATAGTTCTGCTAATATGGGGGATAGTGGGTTTCCCATCACTAGGCCTGTAATCTGTTGGTATATGTTGCTATTGAAACTAAAGGTATTTTGTTGGATGCACAGATTGGTTAATTTGGTAAGATCTTCTATTTCTACGGTATGTAACCCAATGTCAGTAAGCCATTTTTTTAAAATAGTTAAAAGTTTATCTGTAGGAATGCTAGGAAATAAAGATTTCACATCAAAGGAAACTAAATTATCATCCACGGAAATTGACGTATGTTTGATTTTGTCTACCAACTCGTACGAGTTTTTAATGTTATGACTGTTGAATTTTGGAAGTGCATTGAAATGTTGATTGAGCCATTTTGCTAATTTATAAGTGGGAGAATTAATCTGGTTTACTATTGGTCTCATACTGTTGTCTGTTTTATGAATTTTTGGATTGTCAACAGTAATTTTTCATTTTTGGACATCTGATAGTATTTTGATTTCTTTTATGATTTTTTTGAAATTATTTATTTGTGAGCTGAGGGGATTCTTTTTTATTGTGATGTAGTCTGGTCCTTTTAATAGGTTTTCCACTCTATTGACATAATCTTCTTTGTCTAGGATTGCTATAGTGTTGCCTTTATCTGCTATTGTGTATACTACTGATTTTGACTTTAAATTATTGATGATGCTTTTATGGCTGCTTATTGAATGATATTGTTTATTATCTGTTAGTTTTTCTAAATTCAATAACCTGCAGAGGACCAACCAGAACAGTGGGGGTCAACAGCTGACGATGGGAACGACGGTTCTTGAAACATGTCCTGATTTTAAAAACATGTAAGTGAAGTGTATAAAAATTACCCACAGTGTATCAATCAATATACAAGACCTTCACTGTAAATAGCTTCAATAATTTAACAAATACGTTATCAATTAAATGTACTTAAGAAGCTATTGACAATGGAGTGGTATATATATATATATATATATATATATATATATATATAAACAATGTAATACAATTTTTTTCACACTAACTCCATTCACTTACATAAAAATCTGGACATATGTTTCGGGAGTGATCCCTCCCATCTTCAGCCTGTAGATAAACTGTTGTTATACGTGGCGGTTGGGTCTCTTGATGTTCTTTTGGCGGCATCTGTTGGTTCTATTAGGAGTTTGCTGAGTTCATCCATTGGAGGGAAATCGAAATTCATCAAATTATCCTTATTTTTTGTAATGAAAATAAAAAATACATTGGAAAAACGAAGAGGAATTTGGGAATCCGGAAAAAAAAACACTTTAGAAATATTCGCTTAAAACAAATTGATAAATCAGCAATAGCAGCACACTTTTGGAATAAAAACCTTGAAATTAAACCAGAGATAAAACTACTAAAACAACTTCATAACGCTATAGAACTTTCCACTTGGGAAAACATTTTCATTACAAAAAATAAGGATAATTTGATGAATATTGATTTCCCTCCAATGGATGAACTCAGAAAATTCCTAATAGAACCAACAGATGCCGCCACAAGAACATCAAGAGCCACGTATTACAACAGTTTATCTACAGGCTGAAGATGGGAGGGATCACTCCCGAAACATATGTCCAGATTTTTATGTAAGTGAATGGAATTAGTGTGAAAAAAACTGTATTACACTCTTTATATTAATTGGAACATTACACAGTGAAGCTAATCATATATTAAGATCATTGTGTGATTGAGTCAAACTGGCACTCTTCTGCTCCACAAGTGTATAGGATTAGTTTCGTGGGCCCTTCATTCACATATTCAGCCCCTAACTTGTTTAAATATGTAGGACCGGTTTCACGAACCCTTCGTAGAGGCTGAATGTGCGAACGAGGGGTCGTGGGGCTGGTTCTACATATTTAAAGAAGTAAGGAGTGGAAGAGTGTTGGTTTGGCTCATTCACGCAATGATCTTAAGATATATGATGTGCAATTAAATACTATATATATATGATGAGAGTTACAGTTCAGCCGGTTTAACATTTCTCTGTATTGTAAAAAACCATAATTGGTAAACTGTTGTCTTCATTCAATATATGTATGTGATTTCCCATTCAGAAATCTTCCAATAGTCTTCTCCTATTTGTTATCATATCATGCCAAAGTCTGGATCTCCAGTTGCTGTCCATGAATATTAAAACACCTTTTCCTTTAGCTGAGTCTAGAATATTTCTTTAGTTAATTCTGTTATGATGTTTTCTGTAATGTCAAGGTATGTACTAGCAGTGACAATATTTAATGACCCATATCTAATTTCTATAACTGTTGTATCGACAACCAAAATTTGATTCAATTTGATTGATTTTTTTATTCAAGACTTTGATTGTTTCATTTATTATAATGATTGCTATTCTGCATTTTCTATTTCCCGGAGTGATCAGTTAGTACTTTGATGAAATTCCAGATGTTTTGCTATTGAATAGATGTGACTCTTGAATGAAGGCTATATCTGTCTAGTTCTGCGAAGAGTTATAAAGTGTTTTGGGTAGTTGCTTTTGAATATTGCAAATTAATCTGCAGATAATGTAACAAATCAGTAAAATTTGAGTGATTTCCGCATAAATAATTTATTATATGTTTCACTGTGAAAATTCCCACTATTTAAATCTAATCTGCAAATATTTTATGCATTTTGGAAAATAGGCTTCTTTGTGCAATATGTCGTTCTTTTGTGTCATAGCTTGTTGCTCATTAATATTCTATGTTTTCTTTATATTTCTTCAATATTGCAAATAGACTGTGAATTGATTTTTGCATATTTTCTCTCCTTTATTACATTTATTATAGATTGCACAGTTTATGTATTTAAAATTATTCTTTTTGACTGAACATTCTTTTAACTTATTTCTCTGTACATAGGCAGGTTTCCTCTTTTTGCATTTTCCATGTCAGTGATTGTACTGACTTCAATTTAAATACCTTATAAGAAGGTGTAATTCTCTTAAGCCTCATATTACCCAACCCGTTTTTATCTTGTGCTTCAGAAGTTTCTTCCTTACTTGGACTGAAAACCTCCACTACCAGATTACATATGTTCTTGTTACAGTATACAAATTTTGGCTTGATATCACCTTCCTGAAGTTCTAGCTCAGAGCTTTGGTTCCTAAGAATTTCTTCAGCATTGTCTTTATTAATTTCTTCTGGTATATAATATATTATTTTATTGAGTTCCTCATTTTGAAACTATGACTTCTAGTGTCTGTGCGCAGCTGGTATGTAATATATTATTTGATTAAGTTCCTCATTTTGAAACTGGCTTCTAGTGTCTGTGCATCATTAGTAAGGATTGTCTCTCTAAGCATTTCTATTTCTTCTTTGCTTCCTAATTAAATAAGAACTTTTCCATCTCTAAGCAATTTAAATGTCTTATTCCAATGTTAATAGCAGTCGGAATTAATTTTGTCTTTGAAGTTGTCTTAATGGATTCAGTCCATTCCTTTATTTTTGATATTACCATTAGTTTGAAGCACGTTTCTACCTTGTGTCTGATGGAACCAGTGACTTCAGACTAGAGTTTATGCTGCTGTCCACAGAGCTCCACTGTTGCCTATGCCTGGGGTTAAGTGATTTCACCTGTCGATGTGGTGTAGTGGTAACAATACTTGCCTCCTAAACCCAAGATGGTTATCCCGGCCAGGACCGATGAATTTTTTCAGGCGTAAAAATCCTAGTATGGCTTCCTTCAGAAGGGAAGTAAAGCCATGGGTCCCGTGTTGTATATTTATGGCACAATAAAGAACCTCAAGCCTGAAAGAAGAGGCCTCTGAGCAAAATTTGTTGGCTGTTTCACGCCCTGAATTGAATGGGCGTTGATGACCTGTGATGTTAAAGAGCATCCGTAAATAAACCAAATCAAAAATCCACCTGATGACTGCAGATAGTGCCACCCGTCCAAGACTCCTGTGCAGGTGTCCTACATCTTGTATCTCCCCCTCCCATTTCCTCCACCTTTTTGAATATTTTGTTCTCTTTTTTTAAGTTAATTACACTTGATTTCATAGTTGCAAATGCATTTCTAAGGCTACTTACAGCCTGTAAGATGATTTCCTTTAGGTCTTTCCTCAGATTTTCACTTTTCTATCACATTTACTAAATTTGAGAGATCAATTCAATACTGTCATCTACATCATCCACCATCTTGATGTGTGTGTAAGTGTATGTGCATATTTATTTTTAAGATAGCTAATACCTAATGCTGTTATGAAAAATTATGGTTATGCATATTGAAGGAGTGCTTAAAAAATTATTTGTATAGTTTATAATAGAAAAGGCAATGAACAGTAGAAGTATTAGAAATCACCCAGGAGTTGCTGTTTTGTGTTTAAAAAAATCATAAGTAAGAAATAGATTTTACTTTTGATGTTGATAAAATAAGATGGAAAAGAAACAAAGGATGAATTTAAATACTTGAGGAACAAAATGTACTTTTATTTATATTAAATTATATTTATTGACAAATAGAATGTTTTGAAAGAGCAAAATTATATTCGTAACAACAGATTTTACAAATTGCAGAAAATTACAGAAATGTTTCATGTGTTTTGCATTGCAGGAAACATCCTGAGAAAATTTAGTGCAGTACATAATGCTTGTTTGATTGTTTTTCCAGAATGTTATGTATACAAATATAAGTTCACAGATTGAATATTTTATTTCATTGATTTCTGAATTGCATCCATCTTGTTTCAAATGATTAGTGATAACTCTAATAAAATAGTTCCTTGCAAGTCTTTTGTCTGATAAAATGCAGTGTCTAATAAACAAATTCAGTTGACAATAAGTACATAGCTCAAGCCACCTTATATCCAAGAGAGTGAAGTTAATTTACCATTGGAGTGTGGGAAGATGTGTATTTTAGGGGTGATGGTCCTGGTGGTTTAGTGGTAACCATTAACCATATTTGCCTCCTAAATCCAAGATAGTGGGTTTGAACCTGGACTGATGGATTTTTTCTGGTGTAAAAATCCTTAGTATGGCTTCCTTCAGAAGGGAAGTAAAGCTGTGGGTCCCATGTCATACATTTACAGCATGATAAAGAACCTGAAGTCTAAAAAAAGAGGCCTCTGAGTAAAATTTGTTAGCCATTTCATGCCTTGATTTGAATGGGACGCTTATGGCCTGAAATGTTAAGGAGTGTGTAAATACAAAACAAAACAAATTCAATACCCCAAAAATAGTCAAAAATCTTGCCTGCAAAATGGACATAAACAGCACCCATCACTTTTTCACAACACTTAAATTTCCTTCCTTGAAGGTCCTTCTTGAGTTTTGAGAAGAGGAAATAGTCACTGGAAGCTAGATCTGGGCTGTAGGATGGATGGTTGATCTCCTTGAAGCCACATTTCTTCACAGCTTCCTTTGCAACAAAAGCAGTGTGCACAGGGGCATTGTCTTGAAGAAGGCGCACAGCTTTCCTTGCCTTTTCTCTTTGATGGAAGCATGTATTCTGTACAGTAGGCCAGCATAGTACTGCCCATTTACTGTGGTGTTCCTCTCTTTGAAGTCAATGAAGAGTATTCCTTCACAGTCCCAAAAGATTGTGGCCATGATCTTCTTGGTTGACTGATTGATCTTGGCCTTTAGAGGCGGTGCTTCACCAGGTTTATGCCACCCATTGATTCTCTTTTGGACAAGGGATCATAGTAGAGGACCATAGTTTCATCTCCTGTAACAATGGTTTGCAAAACTTCTCTCTCGTTGCCATGACAGAGCTCCAAAAATGCCTGACAACAGATGACTCGTTGCTGCTTTTGGACTGAGGAAAGAAGTCTAGGCACCCATCTTGCACTATCTTATTCATGTTTAAATGTTCATGAATAATTTGAAGGACTGTGATTTTAGAAAGGTCCAACCTTACTGCTGTTTCTGTAACTTTGAACCACCGGTCTTCCATAATTTCTCCATCCACAAGAGTGATGTTTTCAGGAGTGAGCACCTCCAAAGACTGACCTGCACACTCTTTGTCTTCAATGCTTTCTCAACCCATTTGAAAAAGTTTGGCCCATTCTTTTACGGTAGAATATGAGGTGGATGCTTCCCCATATACTCCTCCAATCACAGTTTAATTTCATTTGGAGTAATTCCTTCTTTAGTGAAGAACTTATTAACAGCTGGATACTCCATTTTGAATATGTCACAATCTTCTACACATAGCCTTTTTTATGCAACTATATCTGAACAACTGAACACAGCAGAGCAGAAGTTACAGCTACAATTATTTACTTAACAGATAAGATATGACACCAGATAAGATTTTTTTGAAGGCGATAATCGCTATCGGCTAGGCCGAAAACTTATGGACCTACCCTCTTAAGTTCAAAAATTTTAAAAAAAGTGTTAAAAAATGTAGAAAATATCTATAGAAGACTGCTTCTCTATATAGTCCTCAAGTCTCCTGCACATTTTTCTTATCATGATACTATTTTTTTTTCAATTCTTATTCATAGATGGCATGCCCTGCTGCTGGGAGTCACTTGACAACAAACATGTGGTGTTTGTTGTCATTTCCAAATATTTGCCTACTAGATGTTTTCTGAGTTTGGGAAACAAGTGGAAACCTTGAGTGTACCAATCAGGTGAATAAGGAAGGGATGGGATAGCTGCTTTAATTCTCTACTGTTTCTGTACATCAGACAAACATGGCACCAAACTTCAGAAATAATTTTTCTGAGAGAAGATTAACCCATATTCTCTAATATTGAGGGCAGTAAATATTGAAGAATTTTGCTGAGTGTGATATGGTCCTCTTCAACAGTTTCAAAAATTGTGTCATCATGAATGCTTTTATCTTCTTCCTCTAAGGAATTTTCCAATGCAAACTGTTGAGAGGGCCATACAGTTTGGCCTATACACTTTGGTTAACTTTTCATGGATTTTTGCTGCTGTTTGTTTTTTCCTGGCGAGTAGTAACAGAATATTTCACAATCAGACACATTACTCCCCATGGTTATGAAGATGCTTTTGGGTGCAAGTGAAAACAATATTTAGAGAGTGTAGGGAACATAACTAGATGTAACTTCTCTCCAAGTAGTAACTTTCTAACTGAACTTCCTAGCCATTAATATTTTTTTGAACTTACTTATTGGATGCCCCTTATAAACTGATCCAACCCCTTCATCCTTGGTCTTGAACCTTTTAGTCCAACAAAGACATGTGCAGCCTAATTTTTTTCTTCTTTTTTTCCCCCATCATGATGATTACAGCTGGATATTTGTGTCTGTGCCTATAATTACCAGCTAGATTTCAAAATGACACTTTTTAATTTAGAAGGTACTGGAGCAAAAGTTATAATAAGTAGAAAAGGAGAAATGAGAGAAAAAATTATAAAATACAGGTACTGCAGTGGCCAATGATTAAATCTGTTTAATAAATACAGATCATCGATGTGATTGACTGATCAAGCATTAATGTCCAATGAAGCATAAGAGTGTGTAGTTCAACTGTATCATAAAATGTTTTCAATTTATATGATTGGCTTCACTGTGAATGTTCCAATTAACATTTTAGTTAATTGATACCACTCCTTGACTGTGATGCTGCAATGTTTCGATATCCCATTCTCACAGGCCACAATGTTGTGTTCTATGACTGCTGTGAATGCCTCTAAGCAAGTAGAATCCTTTACAGTAACGATGCTTTACTTGAACTTCTCAGTCCATTCATACACTTTTATATAACTGTACATCTGTCACCATGCTGATTTCTTATTTGACAATGAATGCCTATTGGTTTAAAGCGTTCAATAAATAAAAATCTCACAACACTTTGTTTTTCAAGCTTGGTGCACTGTTGCAAAGGTACCACCATCTTGTTAAACTGTTTCCCTAGTTCCCATGTGTGTCACAGATGTACCAACCCCTGTATTGATAGCTCATGGTCAGCACCTAGGTTGCCAAGCACACACTAACAATTTTTAATGCTGCTTTTTGGGTTTCATTTTCCAATGAATGGACTGATTGTTCATTTTCATCCTTCACAAAATGAACAACCTAAATAACACTTTGCTCTAATTATAATGAAGGATGAAAATGAACTATCAGTCCTTTAGAATGAATACTGCACCAGTATCACATGACATAGTATTCCATTTTTTAGAAAGTTGATGAGTATAAGACCAAATATCAAAATTATATAAATAAACCCTCACAGAGCAGATTGCAATTTACAATTAGGAATATAATGAAATTTCACAAAATAGCAATCATGGCACTATGCAGGAATTTCATTTTAATGGGCCCACAAGAATCGAGTCAGAATATGTAGCATTAAGACTACAGTCTCTTAGTCAAAGTTTAGAAGTGAGTTTTCTGAATTAAGAGGCATTCAATTCTATTAGAAAATAATTGAAGACCATTAAAGAAGTTCCAGCAATATATATATATATATATATATATATATATACACATACATACATACATACAAAAATATGGTGCACCCAGTGTAGCATGCTCCAACCAGCTGGAATGATATGCTTACAACAAATAAACAAACAGGATCATTTGCAGGAGAATTCTATGAACAGAAAACAGGACTCACAATGGGAAATCCTTTGTCCCCTTTTGGCAGATTTATTTATGAGTACTTTTGAAACTCACATAATTTCCACCTTCCCACATTATTTTAAATGCTGGTACAGATACGTTGGTGACATTTTTAGTATTGTGAAGAAAAAAAAAATTGTTGAAGATGCTTTGAAGCTTGTAAATATACAAGATAGGAATATATCCTTCACACTGGAAACAGAAACAAAGGGAATGCTGTTGTTTTTAGATATAAAAATTAATAATCATGGAAATTTAGAATTTGTAATCTATAGAAAGGATACACACACAGATAACTATATAAAATCAAATGGGTTTAACCCCATAGCTCACAAGCACTCAATTTTCAACAGCTTAACATTTAGACTGGTGAATTTACCAGTCAGTAAAGAGGAGTACAAAAAATAATTTGAGAAGATACAGGAAATTGCTATTATAAATGGTTTTAACAAAAATTTAGTAAACAATAAACTTAATAGATTCCTAAAGAAGAAATTGATCAAGAATACCACCACACTATTAACTGAAAAAGATAGACCGGTTTTTTTAAAAAATGTACCTACCATCCAGTAGCTATGAATAAATTTCAAAAAAAAATTTAAAGATATTAACATTAAATTGGCACCTGTTTACAGATACACTCTGAAAAATGCTTTAGTAGACAACAGTTTTAATAACATTCCACAGGAGAAAAAGTCAGGCACCTACAAAATAACATGTAAAGAATGTGATAAGATATACATTGGAAAAACTAAAAGAACATAGGAACACAATTAAAGGAGCATCTCGGGATCATTAAGTACAAACAGATTAATAGGTCAGCAGTGGCACACCATTTTTGGAAAGATAATCACGACATAAAAAGGGAAATAAAAGTTATTTAAAGAAGCACTTGGATGTATAGAATTGGACACATGGGAGAAGATTTACATTCATAAACATAGGGGATCATCTTATGAATTTCGACATTATAGGAGAATGTAATACCAATTTCCAGTTTATAAAGAAAAAAACACCACCAGGACAGAGCCACAGGTCCTCATAGATGTTGGTTTCTTGTACCAGTCGTCAAATTGGTTGAAGATGGAGAGGATGTCTTTTCGAAACCGGTCCCACCATATTTAAAAGTAAGTGAAGCATAAGAGTGTGTTAGATGACAGATTAATTATAATTTACATTTAACAAGCTTCACTGTGTGAGTTCCAACAGAATTTTTTAAAAATGACGTATTTTTCAAAAGTTCTTAAATGAAAAAGGATCATATTAACTAAAATTAAATATTGTATCATTAATCAGATAAGCCATTGATAATAGTAACAATAATCTCATTCATGAATGATATAATTCTTAACTGTCAAAAATTTGTGCTTAATTCTACAATTATAAATATTAATAATACAATTAAAATGTAAATTGAAACTTGCACAGTGAAGCTAATTATATTAATTGATATCATTGTATGATTCAGTTGAACTACACACTCTTAAAGCTTCACTTACTTTTCATAAATGTATGGAACTAAATGTTCTCAAAACCGGTTACATACATTTTGAAAAGTAAGCTTTAAGAGTGTGTAGTTCAACTGAATCATACAATGATATCAATTAATTAATAATACACTTTAAATACAACTTGGAAAATGCAGCATTGTTTAATTTTCATTTAAATCTCTAGTTATCCGTCTTACATTAATGTTCTTTTAAATATAAACTGGAATTTTAAATCAGATTTTCTGTTTCAAGCCTCATATTTCATATTAATGCAAAATGTCAATTAGATGTGCTGTTGTTGACATTTAAAACACACATGTATGCAAGTTGATGTTTAATAATGGAAGCTGTGAGTAAAAATCAGCTGAAATGAAAGCAATTAAATTGGAAAATAAAATGGGACAGTTGACTGCTCTAAACTTAAATAAATATGAACTACATCAAAAAATTCTCTATAAAATGAGCATTTTAATGTGGGACAATTTAGAATATTTATTTATTTATTTTTGACTCTTAGCCATTCTTGTAACACCCACAAATACTATTTGTGTTACAATAAGTTTACTTACTTAATTTTAAATTAAACATAATTATTTTTTTTGATGTTAAATGGAACTTGTAGAGTACAGTACAACTAATCATGTAATTATTGTATAGTTGAGTTGAACTTAACACTCTTGTTGGCTCTGCATACTTGTTTATGTAGAACATGTTTCACAGACTTATCGTCCACATCCTCAGATAAGCATTGACTGCTGGATAATTCCTGTTGCTTTGGGGATGTATATTCTGCTCTGGTGGAGCAGAAAGAATTAACAGTTTATGTTTCATCCCTGTAAGTGTCTAAGTTCATTAATATGTCTCTGTATTTATAAATGTAGAGTTTCTCCCAGCCTTAGCATCTCATTTCTGGACAGAAAATCATGACAGTGAAAAAAAGCAAAATTATTAAAATCAGCACAGGACCTACAGAGCGCATCATGGGAGAAAATCTACATTTATAAATACAGAGGCAGATTAATGAATTTTGGCACTTATATGAGGATGAAAACATAACTTTAAATTCATACCTCCACCAAAGAAACACAAATTATCCAGTAACTGAGGATGCAAATGATGATCTGCAAAACATATTCTACTTTTAAGCAAGTAAGAGGAGCCTTAAGAGTGCGCAGTTTGACTCAATCATACAATAATCTTAATTATATAATTATTCCTATTTCAATTCCTGAAACAATGCAAAATACATCCTTGCCTAAGATCTCTCTCTTGCTCTACTGCATCAGTTACCTCTCCAATATCACATTTAATATAAAATCTATTTTGAACATATAACTCCTTAAGTATTTTAATCGTGTTAACACTTAAAAATTTAGAATATAGATTTTTCCAATATATACATTTCCATATATTTGAGAAAAGCAATACCTAAAGGAACAGATTAAACAACCTAAGCCAAACATCTAAAAAGAAAAATTAAACATAACCTATTACTCTGAATTCTTAATGTTTTCTGTATTGATCAAGTCAAATCTTCAGCAATGAAGAATTTTAATTTCTAAATAAAGTACTTACTACTTATGTATCTATGCCAAAAATGTGCTAGGTTACACTGTAGACAGAGAAACAACTACAGATTTGTTAATTAATGATGATAAACCCTTTTATCAGAAAGAATGTGAAAATGTGCTACATTGAAATTAACCATAAAATGTACGAATCAAATCATTCTAAAAACATTAAAAACTTTAAGAACAAAGATGTAATATACATGGAAGTGGACAAACAAAATAAAATTATAAGATAAGAGATTATTTGAAACTCATGCAGGAGCTCTAAAATGCAGAAGTAAATATAGACCCCTTGATTAAATGCTAAGGCTTTGCAGATAAGGCAATATATTTCAAGAATGGAAAAACATTAACTGAATACACCAAACCAAAACCTAGCTAGAATTTGTGGCCTTCAAAAAATCCATAGATACAAAGAAGCATGTGACCTATCATCAATAGAATTTTATTAAATTTATCAATTTATTAGTAAAATGATCATAACCTTTTTTGACAATGATTTTGGTTTATCTTTCTTTAAGTAGTTCCCACTGGATGCAATGCACTTGCCCCAGAATTTCTGCCAGTCTACAAATATTGGAAATAATTTTTTGACAGGTCCTTCACAACCACTTTCACGAATGCTTCTGGTGATGAAAAATGCCACAAAGATGTTTCTTCAATTTGGGAAAAAGGAAAAAGTCACATGGAGCTAAATCTGGATTATAGGGAGGATATTGGACACACTTTACATTGATTTTTGTGAGATTTTCAACATTTGTAATGTGTGACCAGGCATTTTTGTGATGCAGACTAGCTTGTTCAATGGAAATGCCTTTTGTGATGTAGCCTTGCAGAGTTTTCAGGAGATCTCTGTAGTATTGTCCAATTATAATTATGTGGGTAGGTACGACATGTTAATAAACTATTCCTTGAAAATTGAAAATTGAGATGACCATAACTTTCTAAGCAGAAGCAATCACTTGTGCTTTTTCTGGTGTTGGTGATGTAGATTTCCACAGAGAGCTGTGCTATTTGTTCTCAGGATCAAAATGATGTAGCCAAGTTTCAATAGCAGTGATTACTTTTGAAAGAAACTCGGCATCTTCCTGTAAAATCATCTTCAACTACATGAAAACCTGCAAGCAAATGCTCTTTTGTTCAGGAATCATCAGTCTTGAAACCCACTATGCACAAATATGTCTCATATGCAACTTTTTGCTACCAACTAGTGGGTGGCACCCAGTGAAATTCTTTTGAATTTCTGACACTGATGATACACGAGATGAAATGACAACTTGGAAAGGAAGCATTCTAAGTAGAGTTGGCAAATTTGAAAGGAAAAAATACAGACTAAAGTGAATTAATTGTACTTGCAAAGCTGTAGAAAATGGAGTGGTAATATATCCTACATTAATGTATTCAACCTGTTCACACTAACTCCATTTACTTACATAACACTAGAACATGTTTCGGAAGCTATTTGCTTCCATCATCAGCTGTTGATCAACTACAAAACATATTCTAGTGTTATGTAAGTAAATGAAGTTAGTGTGAACAGGTTGAATACATTAATATAGCATATATACATGTGTGACTATATCCAATGCTTATACTAAAGACAAGGCAAACATTGTAGACAGTAGTAGCATTCAAAAAATGTCTCATTAAAATATCATATGAAGCTGTACCAAACATATTAAATTCCTTGGTTTAATAATTCATAACACTCTGAATTGAAAAGATCACGATAATCTTATTACAGCTAAACTTAGCAGTCCATGCTATGCAATACGTGCATTAGTAATGTTGGAGTCAATTAAGACTTTATAACTAGTTTATTATGCTTATTTCAACTCAGTGAAGTACAGTCTAATATTTTGGGGAAATTCAGTTAAAAGTGAAGTGTCTTCCTGTTACAGAAAAAGGTCATACAAATAATCCCTGGTACACATAGCAGACATTCATGCAGAAACCTCTTTAGGAAATTTGAAATTTTAACTCTTCCTTGTAAATATATTTTATCCCTCATGAACTTTTATATAAAAAATAAACAAAAATTTGTTCAAAATCAAAATATACGTGATGAGAATACTAGACAAAAAGCAAATCTACAATCGCCCAATTTCAGCACTTTCATGCCTCAAAAAGCCATTTACTATGAGTGCATTTTAGTATACAATGCTCTTCCCTCTAGCCTAAAGGCCTTAATGAACAATTACAATTCCTTTAAATCTGCTCTTAGAAAATACCTATGTAAAACGACCTATTATTCTGTAAAGGAATATGTGAGTGACTTAGATATCAGTGATTTTATATTGTATATAGACAGAGCTTATCAACTGTGACTAACTTAATATTATTTGTAAATAACATGCATCTCATATTAGACATCTCTTAATACGTGATTATAAGTTAATAAGAAACTATAGATTTTGTGTTGCATAAATTTAAGTTTGCTAATAAAGCTGCCACTTAATCATTGATTTATAGTTAAGAGAGTTTTATAAAAATAATAGATGCAAATATCTTTGAAAATTTCAAACTCATTCTGTTAAGTGTTAAATATCTGTTTTATTTTAATTATAAATTAATATTATATTAAGCAACTGTAGGTCTAGGACATGTCCTATATCATGTAAAATGATCAAAAGGATGAATAAATAAATAAATATTATACTGCACAACATATCAATGTATATGTAAACATGTATATAATAAAATTTGTATGATTAACTGACTTGTCTGTTTTTGTTGTTTGGTGGAGTTGTTCTAGGTGTTCTTTTTTATTTTTATTGTAATTATTTGTGTAGATACAGACAAATTTTTGTAAATACAGATTGAAAGCTACTGTGGTAATTGTATATGACAAGTTCACTGTTCGTAGGTCTCTGTGGCTGCTCCACAAACTCACTGAGTGCTCCGAGAACTAACTTATTTATTGAAATCTGAAATATCACATTGAGAATTGAAACTTATGACATCTAAATAATATATGCTTTGCTTTGAAATAGAGAGAATACTTTTTAAAATGTACAAGTATCATTCCTACTCCTTTTTAAGAATGTTACTTAGTTTTGGAATGTACAACTTTCATTGGGGTTGGGGGGGTGCAGGGGGAAGAGGGCCTTAATGAACTGAAAAATTTCTAAGTATGAAAAATTAGGCCAAATGCAAAGTTCTGCTTTTAAGATTGACACTAGCTGGAAAATAATCAATAGTATTAGGAATACAACTGTATTACAGAGTGCAGATGTTATCAAAATTAAAATTAAAAACATGTGGTTTTACATAATCTAAAATATATAGAATTGTTTTGAATAAGAATTTTGTCTCAAAAGTCTTTTTCACTCAGGTGTTAGAGGATTGTTCATTATGCTAAAAATTATTTCTACAAAAGCATTACTACAGGGTATAGCAAAGTAATATTACAGAGCACACTTTAAACAACTTTAATATAAGTTGTATGGAATTTGTAATGGAATCAGTTTTATTCAAAAAATACTTCAATGTTTTAAACATTGAACATATTTTCGTCGTTCAGAGTTGGAAAAACATCTTTTAGAAAACAAAATTCACCAAAAAATGTATCTTCTTCCAGCTGGTCCTAATAATTAACCGATTTCTTGTGTGCGTGGAGATTTGTCAAGTTTCAAACATGACTGTTTAAATGGGAAGTTTTCCCTTTCTTTGTAAAAATAACCCTTCATCTAAAACACTAGCTTTCTGTTGTAGTTTTTAATTTACCAACCAGACATTGTCCTGAGAGTAAGAATTAGATAATTAATGGGTATCAAATTTCAAACATGATAATTGTTTAAATGGGGATTTTCCCTTTCTATGTAAAAATAACCTTTCATCTAAAATATCAGCTTTCTGTTGTAGTTTTTAATTTACCAACCAGACCGGCCAGAGAGTAACAATCGGTTAATTACCGATTAGGCCAGTGAATTACCGGCCATTTGGCAACACTCAGTTCCAGGCCTAAGTTTAGGGTACCATTCTGGTATTTGCCATTGATGATTAAGGAAAACCGGAAAGAACCTTAATGAGGTAGGATGGTCCTCCTGGCAATCTAACCCCATACCTTCATTTATAGTGAAGTGATTGTTTTCGCAAGTTAGAGAGTAAATGTCAGGCAAAATCTGTTTAGCATACACATTTCATTTATTCTTATAAACTAAAGTTCATCTTTAGTATTTTATGATGGAAGTACCTAATATCATTTTCAATTATAAGAGCCAGAGAAATTTATGAGAAACATGTTTAAACACAAACTAGAGAAATTGAGTGTCCTTGTGTACCTTTACAGAATTAAAATTGCATTAAAATGTTGAGCGAAATGTGCAAATTTTTTTGGCTTTTTATTGTTAAATGGCACGTGTGCAAAGAACGCACAACAATCGATTCAAACGTGGCCATATATCGATAATTGGGTCGTAGATACAAAGATGGCGTCTTAACTTTGAGCTTGTTTACGTTGCAATGCATATTCGCTTTCAGTTACGCCCATTTTCAAGCTAAATGTTTGTTGTATTTGTATTATTTGGGAATGATTTTTATTATTTTATCGTGCCGTAATTTAATTAATGGGTAATTTGCAATGTCTAAGATAAATGCTACTGAAGTACGTATACACTGTCGTTTGTGCTGTACTAAGGAAGAAGGTCAGGTACAAATTTTTGGGGCGGAAGGCGACTCACGAAATCTTGTTAGGAAAATTGGAGAATGTCTTCCAGTCATTGTAAGTATAAACATATTGTATAACTTGCGTATTATTACAGGGAACTAAATGGGACAGCGGTTTTTGAGTCTGTAATGATTAGTCAAAATTGAGGGCTCTTGGGCAGGGCTCTACCCCGCAAGAGAATGTGCTGGCAATCATGCATTCGTTTGACTTTCGAGGAATTTTATAAATAGCAATTTACAAGTTTCTCTTCCGAACGGTTGCTTTTGTTGTAAAAGGAAATATTATTATTAAGGGTTTCGTTTGGGCACTTTTTGACAATATGGCGCCCGAAATACATACGTTAGCAACTTGCGTTAACACCTGTTAGCTCATCACCGTGTTTTATTCAGTAAAATTATATTTCTCAATTAGCAGGCCCGGGTTTATTTTCCCATAGAACAAGTTACCCTTGGAGGGATTTGCAGTAAACTGTAGCACATTTCAGATTTAATGCACTTCCAGCAATTTTAATACACCTAAAAGCTACTTTGGGCAGCACTACAGAATCTCCCCCTCCCTTTTTATTTGTTTTATATTCCTTCCAGAATTTTCCCTATCTTTGAAAAGGTAATTTTAGATGCGAACGGATTCCGGACTCATTTGCGCCACCATACATTCAATCCATTCATCATATCGACGACCATTGGCATTTGCCTGGAGGTGTTAAATACTTACAAATAATACTAACGGCCCTAGGTCATCCTTCAGAATTATTTTAAAACTTTTTCATCAAGTTGCTATGCTAATGAGAGTAGAGATTGATTCATTTTGGTCAATACTTCACCCATACAGAATATCAAGTGTTAAATTATACATGCAATAAAAATGATAAAATGATCCACAAGTTGTAGTTTCAGTTAGACAATGTATATATTATGTAGGATTTTTCATAACTTTTAATTTCAACTAAAATTAAATTATAAGTTTTATTAGAAAAGGCTCATCAGACTACCTCAATAGTTCAAAGGCATTTTTATGTAACCTTTTTATTAATTATTGTGTGAGCTATTTTTGTTCTTCAGATCCCATGGAGAGCAACACTCAAAAGATATTGAATGCATATGTCATGATGCCATAGACACTTTTAAATGACTTCTTTTATCTGAAAGAGAATATGTTTCTCTGTATTACTATATAATAATTCACTGTCTTATAGATAATTTAGAACATTTTTTTATGTTTCATACTGTGGCCACAAAACAATTCAATTGGTAAATAAATTGTTAAAATCAGTTAAGAGAAAATGAAAAATTACCTTTCATGTTTTAAGACAATTTTATGCTTCCAAATCTGTGCACTTATTTGTTATTCTATAAAAGTTTAACTTAAAATGGAACTTAAGGGGTTAAATGTATGAAAGGCTCAGTCCAATATGAAAACTAAAGAGCATTGATAAACTACCCTGTGTTTTATATGCTGATTCCTAATTTTTGTTTACAGAATTAATTTTCCAACATCAGCAGTAAATAATTCTGAGACCACACATAACACAATCCACTGCTTTCAATTCAATTTCCTTTATGAATTTCTCATAACATCTCTTGGGTAATTATTCCATGTCAAGTGATCCAATACAAATTAGCTTAACCACTTTCTTGTGATTTAATTTTTTGCACAAGTTAAATACTCTAAAGTAACAGTCTTAATTCCAAATTGTTATGCTTTTCTGTCATTTAGCATTTGTTTTATTAATTATAATTTACATAAAACAGGTATGTTCATACTTGAAAAGTTTTAATTTGATATGAAAGCACTAGGATTGAGAAAGGTGACATTGTAGATTGCAGACCCAAAACTAAAAAACTTGTTTAAAAAAATATATATAAAACTAAATTTTAAAAAAAATACTGTGTATCCTTTGATGTTTTTAAGATTTTTCTTACAACAATTTGAAGTTGGGATCTCAATGGGCTGTTACATTTTTAATATTTGTTACTAGCAGTAATGTGTAAATATTGTCTAATTTTCATTATGTTATAGTTAAATAAGAAAACAAGTATTCATAATTGTTGACAGTTTTATATTTTTAAAAGTTGTATTTCCTTTTCTTACTTTTGAAACCTGCAGTCATGTGTATTCGGAGCAAGGATAAGCTATATTACAAGTTCAGTGTTCGTAGGTCTCAGTGGCTGCTCCACGAACTCACTGAATGCTCCGAGAACTAAACTAAACTAAAAGCTAGGCAAGCAATTCTATAAAGAATTATATTTCAATAAGATATGTAGAGTAGTCTTTTCTTTTCTTTCTTTTTTTTTTTTTCTTTTTTTAATGCTACTTGAAAAAGGTGTTGAAAGTTAAGTGAGGTTGACGTATTTTATTTAAATATTTCTATAATTTTTGTGTCTAATTAGTTTAAGTGGTAAATAAGTAAAGAGAATATTAAATAATGATAGCTGGGCTCTAGTCCCTTGGAATTCCAGTAGACTACTGTGATGAACCAGAGCCTAGGGTTCAGTAACAGTAAAGAAAAATTTTAAAAAGTTAACATTTGTTATATATAAAATATTGTATTATATGTTTGATTGTACCATAATATTATGTAGCTTGTGAATGCTTTTAATAAATTCAATCCAATTCTTTTGAGGGTTCTGTTATTGTCAAGCAACTTGCGCATGTCTGAAGATATTTGAACGTCAATAACAGTTTATTAGTGCTATAAATAACACAGTTTGTTTTTGGCTCTTGTGAGAGGTATGTGCAATTTCAGCTGGTTTACTGTCAAGTTCAGTTCAGTTCCTAGAGCATTGTTTGAGTTTGAAAACAGTCATAAAGACTTACAGAATTTGTCATTATATACACATTCTTCTACATTTATAAAAAAAACTAAATTCTATACAGGGTGAATCTGAAATCCACCAACAAACTTTCTCACATTGTTCAGGGATGTTTTCTGTGTGTATTGATATAAGGAACCCATGGTCTCCGGTGGCTCATTACTGGGTAATTTCATTGCTTTTGTTTTGCTTAACTCAACTACCTTTGTATCTGTTTACTCAAAATATGATTGTTTCCAAACAAAACACAACCTTTCATTGCTTTAGTAGAGTGTAGTAGTGCAGTTTTCAATGAGGTGTACCACCAGGCTTGAACTCCTGCTCAGTCCTGTCTCAGCTTTTGTTTCCTGCAGTACATTACTTTTTAGTACGTTAGTGGTATGATATGAGTAACTTTACTTATGCAGAATTAGTCTATATGCACCTCTTCTACAGTTGCACTTAATGCAATGGAAGAGTGGCGTAACAACAATATACAGAGCTGTTCCCACAGTGACGTCAACCTCATCATACTACATTTGCAACTGTTTACAATCAACTGTGAGAAACTTGGTCCTTCACTGTTAGTATGTGAGATATGATAGGAATGTCAGAACACCCGATGTTGAAGAGGATATTTTAAATGCAGTGTGTGACAACCCTGCAAGCAGTAGTCATATTGCAAGAGGTGAATGTAAGGCAAGCAACTGTTTTGATGGTCTTACATGAGCAGCAATTGCACCCATACCATACATATAGGGTCCAGGCATTGCACCAGCTGATTTTCCATGCAGAGTGCAGTTTATTAATTGGTTCTTAGAGTGATGTGCACACAACTAATGTTTTCCAGCTATGATATTGTACACAGCTGAGGCAATGTTTACTAGGAAGGCATGTTCAATAGTCAAAATAGTCATATCTGGGAGTATGAAAATCCACATGCTGTGGTGAATTAAGCCTACCAATGGGCATTCTCTGTGAATGTAAGGGCTGCTATTGTTAGCGATTCTGTGATTGGTCCTTATGTACTACCCAACAGACTGAATGGAGTAGTCTACAAAATATTCCTTCAGTATGTCCACCCACATTTTCAGAAAAATATGTCTCATAATTTGCAGGCATATAGGTTTCAACATAATGGGGCACCAGCATATTTTGCAGTGAATGTTAGGAAATACCCTGATGAACAGTTCTGGGACAGTTGGATTGGTTGTGGTGGTCCTGTTCCATGGCCAACTTGATCACCAGATCTTACACCCATGGGCTTTTTCTTCTGGGGTAAGGTGAAGATCCTAGTGTACGTGACTTTTGGGCCTGGTTGTTAAGATTGTGACAACTGCTGACAATGTGCACCAATCTCCTGGGATGCTGGAGCACGTGCGACTGTGCATGAGACATTGCTGTGAAGTTCGTGATATGGGGGTCAACATTTTGAACATTTACTTTAAATAGTGTAACAGGTAATTTGTGTTTTTTCATGTCACTTTTTGTAATATTTGGTCATCTATCCTAAAATAAATATTGCAATTGTCAGGAAGGGATGAGTAGTTGATTAACTGGTGGCAGACTGTAATGTAAACACACACTACAGCAATAAAATGTTGGGTTTTGTTTGGAAACAATCATATTCTGAGTATGCAGATACAAAGGTGATTGGGTTTTTACAAAACAAAAACAATAAAATTACTCAGTAATGAGCCACCAGAGACCATGGGTTCCTTATATCAAAACCCTCAGAAAAGATTCCTGAGCAACTTGTGAAAATTTGTTGCTAGAGTTGGGATTCACCCAAAAGTGAAAAATACAGTAATTTATGTATATGTATATTTATGTATATTTTGGTTTTGTATAAATTTTTCTTTATTTCTTATATTTTTCTTATATATTTCTTATATAAAAGTTCATGAGGGTAAAATATGTGTATAAAACAATATAACAATAACTAGATAAGAAGAAAAAGGATAAATCTGTGACTTTCCAAGTGTGTCATCCTTTTTCTTCTTATCTAATTATTGTTATCTAGTTACATTTCATTGTGTTATTTTATTGTTCTCTCTCTCTCTCTCACTCTCTCTCTCTCTCTCTCTCTCTCTCTCTCTCTCACGGAAAGATTCTAATTTCTAATTGCCTAAAGAGATTTCTGAATGAATGTCTGTTATGTGATCAAGTGATTATTTGTATGACTTTTTTCATAATAGGATGACATACTTTCAACTCAAAATATAAGACCATGTTTCAGTATTGAGTTGAAATGGATATAATAAACTAATTTTTTAGTCTTAACTAACTCCAATGTTAATAATGTTCATATTTTCTAAAGCACTGCTAAGTTTAGACAGTAAGATCTTTCCATTTCAGACGGTTATCAATTTTTATATCAAGAATTTAATATCTTTGGTTTGTAGAATTACACTGTTAGAATTTCTTATCCGTAATAGGGGATTTGGAGATTTTTAAGTAACGAATTTCATAATATTTGTTTTATCTAGATTTAGAAACAATTTATTTGCTTTGAACCATACACACAAGGAGCTTAGAACTATATTTAATTTAATGATGCAACATTAAGACTACATATTTCCATTTATCAATATACTTGTTTCATCTGCAAATAGAACAGAATTACCTACATCTTGGATAGATATCATTTATTTATTTATTTATTTATATATATGTATATCAGAAAAAGAAGAGGGTTTGAACAGATTCTTGAGGCATTCCATTTAATTATATTCCACTCTGATACATTGTTTTTATTTTTAAAGAGACAATTTATCTCTATTTTTTGTTTCCTTTTGTCAAGGTAGAATATAAACCATTTAAATATTGGTTTTTTATTCCATTGAAAGATCATTTATAATTAATAAAAATTTCATGAATGACACAATTAAATGCAGTTAAAACTTCATTAGTGTGTTTAAAGATTGCATTTTCTGTTGAAATTCCCTGCCTGAAACCAAACTGATCATATCTAAAATATTGTTATTTTAAAGATAATAGTAAAGTCTATTGTGTATTGCTTTCTCAAACACCATAGAAAATGTAGCATGGCCCTTAATATAAGACAGTTTCCTTTTCTCCTTTTTTGAACACAGGCTTCATTATAAAATATTTTAGACTTTCAGGAAATAAGCTAGATGTTAAAGATTATGCATAATATGACAAATTATTATTATGAAATCACTCAAATTTCACTAATTTTGCAATAATAATTTGTTGTATTATACTATATTTCACTGTGAAACTCCCCGATACAAAAACTACTCATTATGCAATTGACTAGAGGAATAGTAATTTCCTTTGCAGAGGCCTTAATGACTTTGGTGTTAATCTCATCATAGTTGAAAGAGTTTTTGATGATATTGTTATTTCCATTGGATTGGTGGCATTTGGTTTGCATTCATTATATCACCTGGGAAATGATGATTTTAAAATTCTTAATGCATCACTTTTATCACCAGAGTATAATTGTAAATTTTGTACTACATTAAGAAATTAATCATTAAATATATTTGCTACATTTGTGGGTGTTGTGTATCTTGATTGTTAATGCTTAAGATTATTATATGTTCTTGTTCCAATTTTTATGTCTATTGTTTTATTACATTCCAAGTAGTTTTTATTTTGTTTTTTGAATTACTGATAAGTTTTTGATAATGAGGCCTTTCCCTGATTTTATTACTTTCCTAATTATCTTATGATATTTTTAAAGTGTATTTTTAATATAGCATCTGCATTAAGCTTTAGTTCATCATATAACTGCCTTTTATCTGACAAGATTTTTCAATTCCGTGGGTTAACCATTCCCTATACATATTATAACTTTTTTTTTAATTTTTAAACTTCAAAATGCTGTTTAAAATAGTGGAAGAAATGGTTGAATTACTATTAACATCATTTGCATTGTAGACACTATTGCAAGATCCTTGTTGCAGTGCCTCCATTATTTTATTGAGGTTTACATCGTTAATATCTCTAGATTATATATGTTTATAGCATTATTTGAGTTTTACTTTGTGAAGTCCTTCCTAGCTATTTCTTGAGCATCATGATCAGAGAGACTGTTAATTAATACAGATACAGAATATGATGACAGTTCATCTGAATTTATAAAGATATTTTCAATTGCTGTTCCAAAGTTTTTATCAATTCATTCTGACATTTGACTTTAATTCCCACGTATAATTATTTCATGCTTAGGCTCTAATAAAAAATTTAAGGTACCTTAAAGTTTTTTCAAGAAAATTTCAGTCTCCTAATAGTGAGTGATAAATAGTAATTACAATTATTTTTATATTTTTGCTCTCCAATTGAATTGTGCATAATTCAATGTCCTGTTCTGAATAAAATCTTGATATATCTATATTTTATATGATATATCCAGCATGATATAAATGCAAACTCCTCCTTTATATAGTATTTTTCTTGAAGCTTCTGCAAGAAAATTTAATATTGAATAGTGGTGTATAATTTCTGTTTAATTTCTTTCTGTGTAGTGATACTTAAAGACTGTATAAACTTTAATTAGTTCTACCTTAAGCCATAGCCAGAACAAAACAACGAGGTAAAATGTCTTAATATATATTGTTGCAATCCCTTTTATAAAGATGGGTATAGTACTAAAAAAAACATTCAAGGCCAGTGCAAAGGGGTTTTGCTTGAAATAACACATTTATTAAACCTGACATGAAAATGTGTGACAATTGGAGATAACAGCTAGCAAAGAAAAGTGAAACACACAACTGCAATAAAGGATGAATATTTTGAAACAAATATTTAAGCAGATTAAGAGTTTATTGTTTGTAATTTGTGTGTTGAATAATGACAGTGGTTGAAACTAAGAACAATATTAAAAGAAGAACAGCAATGCTGAAAATAGCTAATTAGGTACTTGGAAAAAGTAAAATATCAAACCAAAGAGGGGGCCTGAAAGTATGGAATGCAGAAATATAAATAGAAATAAAGAAAAACAGAATGCCTATAATCTTTATTTACAAACAACAGATGAAGCTTTAAAAATATGTGAACAGAAAAGAAATAAAACCAAAAATTTAAAAAAAGGCGTCATAGTGAATCTTGGGAAAGATTTATTGCTAATATTGAACATGACATTCACGTAAGACATACATAGCTCATTAACTTATAAAACATATGGAGAAAATGGAGAAAAATACTGCAAATATTAATGTTGTAACTGAAAATCAATGGATATAACATTACAGATAGACATAAAAAAAATTATAAGCAGTTCTAAAAGTAACAAAAAATGGAAAACCACTGGGCTAGATGAAATTAATGCTGAATTAATTAAATATTATGGTGGAATGATATGTGTTCCTGTTTTCATCATTTTGTAAATATGAGTTGGAAGAACTGTTTAGTACCTATGAAATGGAATACAGTTTAAGTTATTGTCCTATTTCAAAAAAGTAATAAAAGTTATAAAATTATAGGAAATTATAGACAAATAAGCCTAGGCAATAAAATTTATGGAAAAATTCTTAATCAAAGATTACAAGCTATTATTGACATAATAATATTAGAAGAACAATTATGCTTTAGAAAAGGATATTCATGTAGTGATAATATATTTATAATAAGATAAATTGTGGAAAACCAAAACTTTTTACGTTCAATGGGAAAATTTACTAACAAATCTCTGGCTTGCTATGAGTAATCCCCTTTCTCCATTTCTAGCAACTTTATTCATGAGTACAATACAAACACACATTACAAGGGCATTTCCATTCACCTTTAAAGCATGGTTTTGTTGTGTGTGACACAATGGCAATAGTACCAAAAAAGCAAACAGAGGATGCCCTAAAATTACTTCATCTGCAAGATCAAAGTATTAAGTTCACTGTGGAATTGTAGGAGGAAGACTATTTGCCCTTCCAGGACCTAAAAATATAAAGGAGAAACCAACATAATTTCGTTTGGCACATATAGGAAACCCACACATACAGATAATCATATACCCAAGATCGCGGGTTCGAACCCGGCCAGGATCAATGGATTTTTTCGGGGCGTAAAAGTCCTAAGTATGGCTTCCTTCGGAAGGGAAGTAAAGCCGTGGGTCCCGTGTCGTACATTTACGGCACGAAAAAGAACCTCAAGCCTGAAAGAGGGGCCTCTGAGCAAAATTTGTTGGCTGTTTCACACCCTGAGTTGAATTGGATGCTGATGACCTGAGCTGTTGAAGAGCATCCGTAAATAAAGCAATCAAAAAAAAAAAAGATAATCATATAAAGAATAACAGTTTCAATATGCCTTGCTCATAGATTGCTAAACATCCAACAAAGAAGCATATACAGCGGAGTATTGTTACGTCATCAAGACTGCCCTCAACAATGAATTCAGCAGTTCATTAGTTTATAAGAAGATCAGACATTTCAAAAAACAAAAAGATATTAAAAGCATCACCACTCTCTCCATGATAAAAAAAGACTTAGTTTTTAAAAAATTCAATACCATCTGTGGGCAAATTGGGCATTCATGAAGATTTTTAAAAAATATGATATTGTGTTGGCAGCACAAAAATTTAGCATCCAAAATCTTCTGAACAACACCTTAAAAAATGTTATTCCACCCAGGAAAAAGGCAGGAGTGCATCAGATAGATTGTTTAGATTGTGAGCAGATATATGTAGGCAAAACAATAAGAAATTTGGAAACAAGAACCAAAGAACACTACAGGAATGTAAGATATAAACAGGTGGATAAATCAACAGTTGCAGAACATTTTTGGACTTATGATCGTGACATTGTCAAAGAAGCCAAACTGTTGAAAGCTACCAACAATCCCAAGGAATTGACAATATGGAAGAAGATTTATATTTTAAAAAATAAACACCGTGTTATGAACTTTGGCATCCCACCAATGGACTTCCTGTTCCGTTACTTATTGGAACCACCAGAGATCACATCATCACCTGCCAGCGTAAGATGGTGCCCAGCTAATGATGAAAGTGAATGCTCTTGAAACATGGTCTGATGAATTAATCAGTTAGTGAGGTTTAGTGTCACCTAATACCGACTATTATATAAGACACAGCGCACCAGCTGCAGTGCCACTTGTTTGCAAATAAGTTTTAGAACATATATTTGAAAATTATGAATGTTATAAAGAAAATAGTGGAAAGCATTTTGCCCATGTATTTTATACAAAAAATACATCAAAGAACATTGTGAATTTTGCTTTACAAATATTTTTTGTCTTCCAGTTTATTAAATTGTTAACTTAACTGCAGTTTGTAGATTACCTGAAAGTATCCTTTTTCAAAACTGTTTTGTTTTAGTGCGCACTATAATCACAAAAAAGTCACGTAATTTTTGTTTTTATTTTAGAACAGTTCATTTCAAAAGGAATAAAAAATTAAGTTGAAAATAAATGTGCAAAATTTAGAATCACTTATATTAAAAAAAACATATTTTTCTCCGTTTCTCTTTTTTCTTCTCTGCAGAAATATTAAGAGAAGCATTATCTTTCATCATACCATCATACTATGATGGTTAGCAGATTTTGAAGAATATGGCCTCACTCAGTTGTTGCCCTGCAGGTGGAGAAGGATGACTGCCTGCCCAAAACAGTGTGCTCGGCTTGTGTTCAGAAACTGGAAGATTTTCACAGCTTCAGACAGATGTGTGCACGTACAGAATCTGTCTTCAAAGGAAGTCAGCATGAGCAGCAGCAGCGACAGCAGCAGCAGCAGCAGCAAACCCCTCTTGGAGCTGAGTTCCCACTGGAACCAGAGGTGAGAACTTCATTTAATTCAGTTAAGTGTAGTTTGCATTCTATATGTTTGTAATTAAAGTCACATAGAGGAAAATTTAAAATGTATATATATATAAGTTTCAGGTTATTAGCATTTGAAATATCACATAATTCAAAATAATTTATTTAATATAGCATGCATGAATATGCCATAAAATGGGGTTTAGTGCACTGCCAAGAGGATTTAATACCAAAGGAAATTCATACCAAATTTTACAAATGTTCATGATGACTCTTCTTCATTTTCAATAATTAAAAAATGGGCTATTGAATTTTAAACATGCTGTACTAGCCTTGAAGATGATCCATCTGAAGGACTTCCAAAAAGTGCAATAGCTGCGGATTTTATTGAATGTTATTAGATGACTGGCAGGTGAACTTCCTGGGGCTGAAGAATATCTAGGTTATATTTCACATGAAGAATTGCACATGAAAAAGCTTTGCTTAGGATGGATGTCACACTTGATAAAAGCAATTCAAAAACAAATTTATATAAAAATATTGCAGCAATATTTGGAGCATTTTAGCATAACAAAACCAATTTTGTTCATTGACTTATCATTAATTTTGTTTGTTTGTTTTATTAGTATTTAACGCCTATTTTTACTAGTGAGGCTCCACAGGCAGTGGACACTGATGATACATGAAATGAAATGGTAAATTGGCAAAGGATTTCTTCTTCTTTTTTTAAAGGAAGGAAGTGTTAAAGGCCTAAGTTTAGGGTTCCTCCCCAGCATTTGCCATTTATGAGGACTGAGGAAAACCTGGAAAGAACCTCAATCAGGGAGGACGCTCCTGGTGGGATTCGAACCCCAGATCTCTCACGCACAAGTCCGCACCTTAATGACCTTGGCATAATGACGTTAATTTACTTTTAACATAAGCTTTCATTTATTGAATAAAATATAAGTTGAAGTAGAAAGGGTTTTATTGCTTGTTTAAAGTATAAAACTATTTGCTTGATTTGTTGTGAAACTTTGTTGTTTAGGTTTACACTTTAATGTATTACACACACTATTTTTGAAAAAAAAAATGTTTTTTCATATTCTATATAAAAACTATTTTTTTTCTAAATGTTATATTTAGAAAAATGTTATTTAAATGTTAGCTTTCTTCATTTGTTTCCAAACTACTCTGACTTCTGTAAAAATAATTAATTACCTTTAGAATATATACAAAGAGTCATTTGAACAGAGGTGTACTTAAGGTAAAATTTGTTCCGCTTTTTCTTTCTTTTCTCGGTACATTTTGTGTGTGTATGAGTTGGTGAATGCATGCATGATGCATGTATAAATGGAAGGTTTCCATTAGTTTGTGTAATTTTGTGCATCACAACTCTTTTCATTGAATTAAGTGTTCCATTTTTTCCCTTAAAATCAAGTTATTCTATTGAAACAATTCAAGTTCACAATTTTTCAGAGAACTTGCAAAGCATCCACACAATTCTGGGGCATTGCAGCCACTTGCTGATGCTGATGCTGATATTTTGTCAGCAGAGCTGCATTTATAGCTTAAGCAAAGGTCTAAACACATTTAAAAGGTTTTCCTTTGATGACATATTTAACCCAGACTTGACTTAAGAAATGGTTCAGATTTTATTGGAAACTATACAAAAGAGAAGGGATTTGAGTAGGAACTAGACACGGTTATCTATGATGCTCACCTATTAGCATATTTGCGCTGTAGCCTAGTTCGTGAGCTGCATAGTTAAAATGTATTTGTAATTCATCAATTTTAGTTATATGAGAGCAGAACTAAAAATTGTGAAGAAAACTATGAAACAACAATCTCTTATCACATGGGGTTCTTGGGTTATTGTACCAAGGATACAATAACACACACAATTCTTATAGTCTTGTGGAGAATATTGTTGTAGTTAGCAGTTCAGCACTGTTCAGTTCAAGGCTTAACCTTGGTTTTTGTGCGTGCTCTTTTTCTATTGGTAAATTGTGTGTATATGCAAGACAGTTTTCATTGTAGTATCTTTGTAATTGTAGTGTATGTATATTAACGTTAACCTTCCTTGCTGCCCAACTTTTAACCAACTTATCGGCCTTCTTTCTAAATACTAGAGTGCAAGAAAGTGGAGGGGCTTTGTGCCAACAGTGAATCATATTGACCATAATGAACTTATTTTCTTCCACAGTTGAATAACATCGTAGTAAACCCAATACCAGCAAACAGGTGTAGATGAAGTCAAAGGCAATATTATTCATAAATAAGAGCAAAACCTGGTTTACAAAGTCTACAAATTTTTTAAAAAAAACTTTCTTCTAGTGATGTAAGAAGTGCCATAAATCTTGTTTATAGCCAAAAACTGTGTAAATTTATGGCATTAGTGTGCATACACTCTCCAGAATTCTTGCAAAAAGCAAAAAGTTAACAGAAAAATCAGGTGCGCTATTGCTCTCATACGAAACACCTCTTTCTCATTTCTGACACTGAAAATGTACGAGAGAAGAATTATGCTAGAGAATTGTATAAAATAAAAATGTACGACACCTAATAACAATCTGGATAATAGTTCAGATTCAGAAGTTTCAAGCTAAGGTGATTGTCAGTGTTCAGCAGGAGGAGCACTATCCACTAGAATAAATCAACATTTTATTATTTCAACAGTAAAGTAATTAAAAAGCCACATTAATACTGAATACATTTATTCCAGGAGCAGAAAATTGTTGCTCTTAAGAGTGATAAATCACGCACAATCTTTGTAGTGCTTTACTGGCAAGGTGGATATTATTAAGATTTGATTTAAATGAGTGTTTCTCTAGCAATTCCATGTCAAGGGAAAATAACTCTTTTCTTTTGGCACTTTTATGTTTATATTATCATCTTTCACAAACTTCCCCTTTTGTTGGAAGTTTATTATCAGTTCAACACATTGCAATGATACTATCTGTAAAATCTTTGTACAAGCTACAATAATATACAAATATAAAAGGTGTTTAAATTACGTTAGGAATGTTAAGCTTGATGCAATGTGAACAGTGCATTTATCATTCTGATCTCACTACTCGCACATCCCCTTCCTCCTCCCCCACATGCAACAAAGCAGCACTCCAGCTGACTTTCTGTTGGCTGCCACCCTTCTCATTTCATACTATAGACAATAGTGTTCAAAATTGATCTTCAAGCAACTCCAACCTGAGCCCCCCTGGACTACAAACTGTAGTCAGTGCTTTGGTGTATGATTTGCAAGAAAAGGCACTAATATTGAGAGGTCTCAATTGGTCCTTGGAGTCAGCATTGGTGAATTTCCCAAAAGGGTAGAGGAATGTACAGGGAGACTTCTGTTGTGTGTTAGGGAAGTTAGTTTGAGAATTTACTGGAGTTAAATGTTTGGAATACATGAGAGAACAATATATCAAAAGCATGTGAAACCAGTTTTAAAATATGTACCTTTTGTGTAATATATAATATTTCCTTGTAATATATTATGCTATTACCATAGCTTGTGACATCACTGTGACTATTATGGGTAAGAAAGCATAGGTTTCTAAACAATCATAATATTATTAAAGAATGTGCATATTCATAATTGCACATTACTTATAATGCCCATTCTCACTACTTTTCAAAACTAACCTATCCAATTGTCATGGACAAAAAGTTCAGAATTTGATTTTTTTGTTTATCTGCACTTCTAACAATGAAAAATTCTTGAAACAATATGGCTTAAGTAACAAGAACTAGAGAAGCAAAAATAGATAAAACATATTAATAGTCACACAAATTTAGCTATATTTTGAACAGCTTGTGTTCTTCTTGGAAGGCAGAAGACAAGAATATGTGTTAAGATCAGTGTGTGATTCAGTCAAACTAATACTCTTTTGCTTCACTTGTTTAAATATGTAGAACCAGTTTCATGAACCCTTCATTTGCATCATCAGCCCCATTGTCGACTGGAGGATAAACCATTATACTGTGGGGATGTGTAATCTGCTCTGGTGGAGGTGTTATGAACTTGAAGTTTATGTTTTCATCCCCGGAAGTGTTGAAGTTCATTAAACTGTCTTTCTACTTGTAAATGTAGATTTTCTCCCATGTTGCAAATTCTATAGGTCTTTGCGCTGATTTTAATAATTTTGTTTTGTTTTTCAATATGTCATGGTTTTCATTCATGGGCTACAAAAATTGCAGAATATTCTGAAACATTTTAATATCAGATTAGCACCTGCAAACACATTTAATGTTAAAAATCCTTTGATTGATAACGTTAATGACAGTATTCCACAAGAGAAAAAAGCACTTATAAAGTGTTTATAAAAATAAGTTGTGCAGAGTGTGAAAAAATCTACATTGGAAAAAACAAGGAGAAATATAGTCATATGGTTAAAAGAACACTTCAGAAACATAAAATACAAACAGTTGGAGAAATCAGCAATGACATAGCATTTCTGATCAGAAAACCATGACACATTGAAAAAAACAAAATTATTAAAATCAATCAAGGACGTACAGAATTAGCAATATCGGAGAAAATCTACATTTACAAGTACAATGGCAGTTTAATGAACTTTGACACTTCCAGTGAAAAAAACATAAACTTCAAGTTCATTACACCTCCCTAGAGCAGATTATACACCCTCAGAGCATAAGGGTTTATCCTCCAGTCCACAATGGGGCTGATGATGCGATTAAAGGGTTCGTGAAACTGGTTCTACATATTTAAACAAGAAAGTGGAGCAAAAGAGTGTTATTAATTGATATCATTGTATGATTCAGTTGAACTACACACTCTTAAAGCTTCACTTACTTTTCATAAATGTATGGAACCAGTTTCGAGAACATTTAGTTCCCATCTTCAGCCAGGCTAAAGTTCAATTGTCAGATCATTCGTTGAGCTGTGGGAATGTACTGCTCTGGTGGCGGTGTGATAAACTTGTAGTTTATGTTTTCATCCCCGACAATGTCGAAGTTCATTATGCTGTCTTTGTATTTGTAGATGTAGATTTTCTCCCAGGTTGCTAATTCTGTAGGTCCTTGTACTGATTTTAATAATTTTGCTTTATTTATTATGTCGTGATTTTGTGTCCAAAAATGATATGCTACTACTGATTTCTGTATTTGCTTGTACTTTATGTTCCTGAAATGTTCCTTTAACCATGTGTCTATGTTTCTCTTTGTTTTTCCAATGTAGATTTTTTCACATTCTGCACAGTTTATTTTGTAAATACCTGATTTTAAAAGAGTGTTAGTTTGATTCAATCACACAATGATCTTAATATATGATTAGTTTCACTGTGCAATGCATTTTGTGTATATGTATTTATGTGAATCTAATGCATATCTTTTTGTCCATATGTAGTATTCAAAATTGTAGGGTACATTAGATTTCATGACGTATTAGATTTGAGTGCAAATCTGTTCCGTAGTTTGCCGGTAACTTGATTCAAGTTTATTGTTAATTATATCATAATGCATTGCTGCTATTCTTGACTTTGTTACATATAATGTTGGCCTATTATTGCATAGAGCATTTGAACATTAGTCTTGAAAGGGAGGACAAACATAGATCAGCTTATGTTTCAAACATAAAGTGATTCTTTATGCTGAAAAAAATGGTAACAGAAAGACAGGAAAAGAGTGCAATGTAGCTGAGAGCAATTTTCACTTATGGCAGCAACAGAAATTGGCATTATTTGCAACTAAAGCTAGTAGGAAAAAATCCACTGGTCCTTGCAAAGGAAGACATCCTGACATTGAGGAAAAAGTTTTGGAATTTATAGAGGAAAAGAAGAAGAGCAGGCAACCTGTGATTAGTGAAACCATAAGAAATAACTTTTTCTTCTTTGACCTATGCCAATGGTCCTGACAAAAGCATGAGTGATGGATTTTGTCCTACATGCTCCAAAATGTAACGCCTCCCCTTTTTTTAAAAATTTGGGGTGCTCATAACATTCACTGGCACAACAGATTTGTGTAAATACAGCATATTGTGTGCATGTAATTGTTGCATTTTTTGTATTTAAGTGAATGCATAAAAATTATATTACCAATGTATATGCTCTATTGCTTGAATTAAATTATATTCAGCAATTTGCCAGTTTTTGTAGTGACCAGAGTTTTGTATTAAGTTGTAGTTTAAGAAGGAATTAGCGGGAAGAAGAAAGAAATTAAACGCAATGCCTATTAATATTTCTGTAATCTTGACCATCTTATCTAATCTTATAAAATAACAGTTGTTTTATATCAGGATTGGCAATTCTATGTTGCAGTGTTGCTTACAGGAGGTGGACCAGCCACGGACAACATCCATTGAGGTGTTTTCTTCCTCTCCAAACCCTACTGTCACTAAATTGATTGAGACGCAAGGTAAGGGATACAATATATTAGTTTTTAAAAAAACTCAAGGTTTAATTAATGTAATGTAGATGTATGCTATTTTTGTGGTTGTAGGATTTGTACCAAGATATTTTGTCCTTTTTGACTTAAATTATCCAGTTCCTTATTATAGTTTGAGATTAGTTTATCTTTTGCTCACAAAAACAGTATACAAAATATTTCAATACACATTCAAAACAGCAATAATCAATGGATACTGCACTAACACAATGGTTGAAAAACATTAAGCAATTCTAAAGTCAAAACTACATTAAAGACATTTCTACAGCTAAAAATATCTAAGAGAATTACAAATACAGCAGATTTATCATACAAAGTATCATCAAAATTTTTGAAAGATCTTCAAAAAACATATGGCGTAAAATTAACACCATAAAATAAATACAATATTAAACATTTATTAGGCTCTTTCGAAAGATAGCATAGCACTAGAGAAAAAAATTAGGCATGCAAATGTATATGCACATACACATACATACACAATAGGATGCTTAGGTGGGATATTTGGTAACCAGGAAAAAAGAACATTTAAAAATGTCCAACTAAAACAATTGGAAAAATTGGAGAGAAATTCACTTTTGGAAACACAACCATGAAATTAAGCAAGAAGCCATTTTGATTTTAAAAAAAATAAATAAATACTTCAATAGAACTATACACATGGGAAACAATTTTCATTTTTAAAAATTCATGAATTTTGACCTCCCATCTATGAGAAATTTAGCAAATTCCTATTCCAGCGAACAGATGTTGACAGAGTAGCAGTTCAGGCCCAGTCATGAACACATCAACCTAAAACTTACTAAGCAGTCAACAGCTGAAGATTGGTACCCGAAACATGTTCTAATTAAAAACCCTGTAATGAAGTTTGTGTCAACATTCGGAAATATTTAACTTAGAATATTAAGATAATTTTTAAGCATGGAGAAAAAAGTGTAAAGAAATGGGAAATTATTTAGGGAAAGTGAGGAAGAAATTACTTAAATGTAAATTGGAACTTGCACAGTGAAGCCAATCATATTAATTGATATCATTGTATGATTCAGTTGAACTACACACTCTTAAAGCTTCACTTACTTTTCATAAATGTATGGAACCGGTTTCGAGAACATTTAGTTCCCATCTTCAGCCAGGCTAAAGTTCAACTGTCTGATCATTCGTTGAGCTGTGGGAATGTATATTTGTATGTATATATTAGCTCCCTGGTACCCTTCTTGTATCTGCACATTCTTTATCATACCAGCTATCATTCCCTTTTAACGTCCCCTCAAGTACTTTCATTTTCTTTCCTGCTTTTTTAACGGCCTCCTCTTTACTAAAAATACATCTTCAATTTTTCTATTCTCTAATAATGCTAACAAATATCTACTCCCCATGCGTTCCACTTCGTGATTTAACAAAACATTGTAAATACTCAATCTATTTTCTCCCAGCCATTCTGTATACCACATATTTCTATATCTAAGCCGTCTTGACTGAACTGTTCCATAAACTCTCCATCCAATCATCACTCATCACCATGTACCACATATAACATTTTATGTCATCTGTAAACAAATTGAACAATACAGGGTTAATTTTATATCTTTGCCAAATTGCTAATTTACTTCTGAGGTTATTTCATAACTTCTCCATTTTATAGAAAATATATTGTGTTGATATAATGCTTTCAATAAATTATCCATCTCCTTACTGAAACCCATTTTTGACATTTTGTACCAAAGTGCTTCTCATATTATTTTATAGTATGCCTTTACTAGGTCTATAAATACTGTATAGAGTGTAGAATGTAGGTTTTCACAGTCATTGTCAATTTGGTGAATTGAGTCTTTCAGGCTGTAAGGCCATGGTCCAATAGAATTCTCTTGCATCTTCCCAGATATCTGCTGTGGACATCTTCAATGGTATGCTCATCATGATCTTCTTGGAGACGAGACAGTGACTGACTCGCTACAATGGGTGGCGACTGTGGAACTGAGCTCTGATTGGTTAACTTGGTTAAGGGTGTCTCCCTTACTTGTATTAAATAATTTAAGCACTGTTTTTCCCCTGGTATCTTCTTTAGCCAAAACCTTCCAAAATCCCCCCGGAATGCCGTCAATATCACTTGCTTTCTTCACATTTAGTCTCTTAATTTGATCATAATATTCAGCATCCATAATTTCCATATCTAAGCCATGAATAACTTCCTGATTTCTTAGAAATGTATTTCTGCTCTAATTAAATTACCCTGCTCTAATAGTGTGTTGAAATCAGCACAGGAACTTTCTGGAGTTACTTTTTTCCTTATCTCATTTCTGCATAAACTTATATTTACTGACCATATCTTCTGTGTATCATGGATTATTTCTGTCTCATTCAACATTTGGCTACTTTTTTCACCTCCTCCTCCTCCTCCTCCTCCTCCTCCTCCTCCTCCGTCTTCTTCTTCTTCTTCTTCTTCTTCTTCTTCTTCTTCTTCTTCTTCTCTTTAGTACATAGTTCAATCAATTTTTACCCCATTCCCTCATTTTGTCTTCAACAAGGCATCTATATCCCCACCTAAGGACTAAGAAATTTTCCCTTTCCTCTTTTTCCCCCGATTGTTTCTAGTTTCTTAACTCTTGAATTACTCTTATTTGCCATTTGACAATCTTTATCAAACCATTTCCTTTTGTTATCCTCATAAACCCCTGCTTTCATGCTATATTCTAATTGCTGAACTGCCCTATTTATCTCTATTTATTGGGCTTGTTATTCTCACTTGTAAAACATTACCACTTTCCAAATTCAGCTCTTTACAAAATGAGTCGTATTTCTCTCCACTCATTTACATATCTCAATGTGTCTGCTACTCCCTATATATACTTCATTCCTCTCACCACTTGCTTCCCCCAATTTTAACCTCAATGGAAAATGACAACTCATTAATACCATATTCATAACTTCAAAATCTCTCAAATTATCAATAGGTACTACATTAAATCTAGCACACTTTGTCCATTCTTGTTTGCAAATGTAAAAGCCCCTTCCAAATCAGTCCCCCTCATTCCAGTACATGGAATAAGTTTTATGTGCTTCACAGAAATCTGCGAGTTTTTTCCTTCATTATTAGAGAATTTGTACTGGCTATATCTTCTAATTCAAAACCACTATCATAGTTATTATTTGCATTACTTAATTATACCTGTTCTTCTCCTATCCTTGCAGTAAAGTTACCTGTAATTATTATTTTCACTTGGTCATATTTGTTTCGAAGCTTCTCAGTACTTAAGCTTACTGTTCTAAACATGTTTGTATCGTAATACTCTGATGCATTGGGAAGATTATACATACTACCAATACATATGTATCCACTTTTTGAATAAATATCAAAATTACAGTCACAACACTGAGTTATTCACCAGCTTTTGAATAATTGAATCGAATAGTTTAAAAGAGGAAAACTATTAGTGATGTAAGTGTTACATATTCGACTCACTTATTCAAAACTTATATTAAACATCACTGTTACAAACGTCCACCATATTTAACTATTCACTAGATGTTTTTCTTCTCTTACACAAATCCTTTTTCTTTCCTCATGAAAGAAAAAGGATTTGAGTAAGAAAATAACCACCCAATACCATCCGTTAGTTCTGATTTTTTACACCCCTTGCATTAAAATAATCAAATCTTGGATTTCTCTATTTATTTTCTTCTCTAACCATGTTTCAATACCTTTATCACATCTCCCACTTTTAACACTTGTAAAATTTCACCATTACACACTTTTTCTAGTGAACTTTAAACATTCCAACTCACTATTGATAATCAAATCCCTACACCGAACCCTTCTCTTTATCCCTAAATTTATCCAATTTCATTTCATTTCTTGTATGCATATGCACAGCTTGCCTAGTTCTTCCATCTTCAACTTCCAAGATGCTACCAGCCTACACTACACTTAGACCCTCTTCTTTCCATACATCCAGATTTGCAGATGCTCCCAAGGCTGACCTTCTTGTATCCTGAATCAGCTGGGCTGAGGGTTGTACTAGCTTACTTGGCAATGTGTGTTCCTTCTCACATCATAATAACTGCTCCGTTCCTCTCTCTCCACCCTCCACAAATGTAGATTGGTTTCCATCTTGTATAATAACATGCTGTTTCATTCCATCAATCCACAAATCACTTCCTTTTATAAACACCTTTTTTCCTTCTTCCTTCATTTCCCTTAATACTAAAGATTTTATTTCTTGCTGCTTTTTTCCCAAAACCTGTTCAATGAATATTTATGCGTCTTTTAATCTCTAGCTATTTTTTAACACTTGCCATTTAATCTCATCTTGGCTGTTTTAACAATTATAGGTCTCAATCTTTATCCTTTTCTTCCAATTCTATAACAATCAACAATCTCCCAACCTACTAACGACTCTTGTAGTTTTGATGGTATCTTCAATACAATGCTCCATTGCTTCTGCAGCATTTGGACTTCCTCCTGTTCATGATAATATTTTTTCTTTTCCCGGCATTGAAATTTGACTATTTACATCCACTGCTCTTCCTCCTTTGTTCTTGTCCTTTAGCTCCTTCTTCCCCTCAGTTATCTTCTAGTCTTCCACCCATAACTGAAAGTTGCAAATGTACATTCTCTTATTGGTGACTCTTGCTTTCTTCATTTTCTGTACGAATTGTCTTTAATAATTCACTCAAAAGACCTCTGCAAATGAAAATATCAGTTCCTTATAGCTTCTTAATTCTTTTTAATATTTCATAATGAAGAAACATGACAGTTATCATTCTCCTACTAATTTTAAATGCTTCTACAATCTCCCAGCCATATAATTCCATTTCGAGTTTCTGTACCAAAATTTAATTTATTTTTTTGAAGTGGTCTCACATCCCTTCTCTCCTTCATATCAGCAAATATCATATTGAACCGCTGATTCCTTTCCTCCACATTATTCACTCACAACTTTCCTCTTTTATATCACATTTCACTTCCTTAAATTCTTCCGTGATTTCATTTATAATTTCTGAAGTTGTGATATTTATCTTTCTTACTAGACAATTTTCCAATCCATTTAATTGGTTAAAAATGACTTAAACTCACCCGTGATTAAATTCAATCCCTCCAATCATCAACAAAATCAGAATTATACTTGCACCAATTACCATGTTCAACTGGTCTAAAAAATTTTTTTTGGAATTTTTTAATATTATCCTTCTTTTGCTTATAAATATTCCAATTCTTGCTCTATTGCAAATCTTCTCCCATTATTCTCCTTTATTATTCTTTGTGCCACTCTTCTTATAAAAACTAGAAGCTCTTTCCAGATACTTACTGCTCTACTGCTGACTTAGCACTCTCAGTTCAATATAATTAGGTAAAAAATTATCTTAAAAGTTGTAATTAAAATTATTTTATGATTGAATCGAACTACACACTCTTATTGGCTTCATTTGTTTAAATCAGCAGTAGCATCTCATTTCTGGATAGAAAACTGTGACATAGTGAATAAAGCAAAATAATTTAAATCCATACAAGGACGTACCGAGTTAGCAACATGGGAGAAAATCTGCATTTACAAATACAGAGACAGATTACATTGCCGATAAATTATCCAGCATACTATGGGTAGCTGAGGATGCAGATGAAGGTCTGTGAAACGTGTACTATGTATTAAACAAGTGAAACCAATAAAAGTGTGTAGTTTAATACAATTGTACAATTAGTTTCATGTACAAGTTCCAATTAGCATTTCAAATCTTAAAAGTTGTTTACTTTAGAGCCAAACAGACATAGTTACCTATATAGTTAAAAGTTTGAACTTCTGAGCAAATGTTCTTGAAACAGTGGAGTAAAATGAGATTAACATGTGCTACAATAAGAGGATTGTGTACTTTGAATTCCTAGATAAATGAATGCATTACTGTATAATCAAAAGGTAATTGGTAATTGAAATTTATTTTAAAACATTGTGTTTATTTTGGTAGAGTTTAGTCCAAGTCTTCCGATTATTCCAATAGGTAATTGGTGATGAACCAAAGACCTGGGCATAACAGTAAATGTTTTGTTTGTAAAATTTTTATTATTTTAGTTTTATTAAATAATTCAGTAATATTCCTGTTCATCAGTTGGCAAGTGATTAAAGAGTATGTTTTGTTATTTTTTTAAAAATATAAAATATAATCTTTTTTATAAAAAAAAGATTAATTGTGGCAAACATTAACTTCTTGAAGCTGTGCATAAAAAATAGACACCCCTAAATTTGTAAAGAGTATGTTGTTGACTATCATTATGGACATACTGCTTATGAGTTCAAAACTATATTAAGATATGTTATCTGCCATGGGGACTCTCAAGTTGATTGCAGTACATTTGCTGCTAGAGGTATTCCACTTGAAGGATATTCTAATCCTTTTGCAAATACATAATACATAAAACCTCTTGTATCCATAGTAGCTACACAATTATAGAGCATGCTAGTAAAATGTAATTCCGTTCTTTGTTGACAATCTATTCAATCCTTTTCATTAAGATGGCATGAAAAGGCTGCAGAGAAACTGTTTGGTAGAATCTGCTGGAAGGCGGATGTGCTTTCTTTTAATGAAAAAAATTCATTGTTATCAATAAAAAAAAATGTGCTTGTTGCAGGGTCAGGTGATCTAGAAATTACACCAGTAATAAAGAAAGAAAATAATGTGCAACGGAAAGATGGACCCTGGAGCAGAGTGGGGCAGCCCACCCTAGAGGACTATGTGCTTATGCTGGAAGAAACGTTCACACTTGAAGCTGGCTGTGTAGAAAACAAGCAGGCACAACAGTAAGTTGGCATTTATGGGGTGATCAAGGAAGCTTGCAAGATAAGGGGACTTGAATTTTATTAAATGTATATACAATGCCATCACTTCAACTAGCAGCATGTGGCAACCAAGATTACACAACACAGCAGTACACAAACCCATATAGTTTTTTATGAATTTAAAAGGATTAGGATATGAAAAAGAATAGGAAATTGTTTAATGTGTGGAGAAACCAATAGAGATTTTCGTTGTTTGCTGTATTGTAATTGAACAAAGTTATGGAGAGAAAAGGTTTGGAATAAAAAATGGGGAAATTTTAATTAGGTAGATTTTAACTGTAAAAGGAAAAAAGGATATAAAAATGACGGAACTATTTAGGTAAAGCTGAGAGAAATAGATAAGAATGACAAGAAGGATATGTAAGGAAATGCAGAAAGAATTGTAACCTTAGAAGTACAATAATTTATGGATATTACAGTGTATTAGGGAAGGTGAGGAAGAAATGATGATGAATGGTCAAATGGTCAGTGATTGAGAAATTGAATAGGGAAGGGAATGGGAGTAAATTAGCATTAGAAACAGGATTATTATGCACCAATAACCTGGGTGTTAGTGTGTATCTAGTCCTAAGGAAATGAGTAACTGACAAGTGTAGAATAATAATAATAATGGATGAAGTGTTTAGAATTAAAATATTGTAATAGAGTTATAATGATATGTATTAATTTTATACTTTAGTTAGTATTATGTAATTGATGAAGATATAGATCTTATTGTAATATTTAAAATTGTATGTTGCTGTAAAGAGAAATAAACTCAAATTCAAATACTTAAACCCATGCATATTGGTGAAACATAAGCAATTGTACGTAGTGAAGTCTAAGCTATATAAACTTTAGCCTTGTACTGTTAGAATGCATTATATAATTATTCTTCAAGATGAAAGATTTCTGGTTTGAAGACCACAGTCTTCTTTAACATCACCTGGAAAGACATTTTGTTCATATCTCTACCAATCATCTTCAATGTCAGGGCCTAAGTACTCTTTTGGAGATCTCAGCAACAACTGATAAGCCTGTTGGTGTTACACGGTTTATATCACTGCCCGAAAGGATCTTGTTCCTGATTAGCTGATGTGGTTTTCTGCTTGCTGTTAATTGGGGAAGAGACTGAGTGGATAGGACTGGGATTTGGCTAGCATTTAATGGCTATAGGTGTAGGAAAATTGCCATTATTTATTATTTCAGCTGTTTGTGCTATTGTATAGCAGGTGCCATGCCTTGTACAGTCAGTGTTTTTTTTATATTTTTATATATATAAAAGATTATTATGACTTTGTAGCTAAGCCAGAGATGGTAATGTGATGTGGAAGTTCATGTCTCCATATTTTATCATGTGTTTACCTTCAACTAACAGAGCATGTTCTGCAACAGCAGATATTTCTGGTTGGCCTTAATGGCAATGGGCTATATACATCAGCACGGTGTAATGCATGTCATTATCTGATAGTGAGCGTAAGAGATACTGCTGCCTAGGCCAACCAGGAAAAAATCTGCTTTTGCAGAACATGCAAGATCCTTCCAGGCTGGAGTACATATACATGTACCACCGTCAGTCAGTTATTCAGTTGTTACTGACATCTCCAAGAGAATACTTTGACACATTCGCTGAAGATGTTCATTGTGGCTACAAAATGCCTGAAAAGAGATGTTCCACCAAACCACAACCTTAAGTTCTTTTGACTCTGCTTGATGCCTAAAGATTCACTGCAGGTTACAGGGTTATAATGCATGCTTCTATTGTCCTGTGTGAACAAAATTTCAGTCCTTGTATTGGGCTTTATGCTGATCCATAGTTGACTTCTGTATTTTAGGCTAACTTGGAGAGAGATGATTAAGATCATTATATGATTGAGTTTAAACTATACACTCTTATTGTTCTGCTTATTTATAATATGTAGTATTAGTTTCATGAACACTTTGTTCTCATCATCAGCTACCCATAGACGGCTGGATAATTCATCAAAAAGGGTTCATGAAACTAGTACTACATATTATAGACAAGTAAGTGAAGCAATAAGAGTGTATAGTTTGACTCAATCATACAGTGATCTTAATTATACGATTAGCTTCACTGTACAAATTCCAGTTAACATTTATAGTTGGAGAGAGACATTTTTCTATTTAACACAATATGAAGCTTTTAGTATATTAAAACATGTTTTTATTTAATTGATATTATTATATGATTTATTTGAACTACACACTCTTAATGCTTTACTTGTCATAATATATAGAACCGGTTTCGAGAACATTTTGTTCTCATCATCAGCCGGAAATTCAACTGTCGGATAATTCGTTAAGCTGTGGGAATGTGCATTCTGCTCTGGTAGCGATGTGATAAACTTGTAGTTTATGTTTTCATCCCAGGCAGTGTTGAAGTTCATTAGAGTGTCTTTGTATTTGTAGATGTAAATTTTCTCCCAAGTTGCTAGTTCTGTAGGTCCTTGTACTGATTTTAACAATTTTGTTTTATGCATTATGTCATGGTTTTCTGTCCAAATGACATGCTACTGCTGATATTTCTATTTGCTTGTACTTTTATGTTCCTGAAATGTTACTTTAACGGTGTGCCTATGTTTCTCTTTGTTTTTCCAATGTAGATTTTTCCACATTCTGCACAATTTATTTTGTAAATACCTGCTTTTTTTCCCGTGTGGAATACTATCATTAACATTGTCTATCAATAGGTTTTTAACATTAAATCTGTTAACCAGTGCCAACCTGATATTAAAATCAAAGAAAGTTTGATGTCTCAGAAGCAAACATTCATAAGTGGGTCAAATTAAAGAGAAGTTTAAGAATGCCAATTAATCCAGCAAATCTTTCAGCTGACCTAAGAAGGGACAGTTTCATGATTTGGAGCAGCAGCTATTCAGTACTGTGAGAGAAAACGAAATGAAACCTTCCCCATCACATGGGAGATATATGAATGAAGGTGCTTGAATTGAAGTAGTACTTCCTCAAACAGGCTGGTGCATGAAATGATGAAGAGTGCAGGGCTTTCGTTTCAGCTTAGAACATTGCCAACATAGAGTCTTCCAGCAGCATATGCTAAAAATTTTCTGCATTTCAGCTTCATGTTATAAAACTTAGAAAAGAAAATTACTATGTGCCCAGCCAGATCCATAATGCCAATCAGAAACCCATCTATTTTGACATGTTGCCCTATCTAACAGTCAATGCAAAGGGTGTGAAAATCATCATAATTAAAACCACTGCCAATGAGAAGGTGAGAACTATGGTCATGATTTATGCCCTGGCCAATGACGAGATGCTACCCCCTTATGTGATACTGCAAAGAAAAAACATAATAAAAGAGATACTTGCTGATGGCCTTGTCTTCAAATACCAAGGATAGGTGACAAATGTACTGATGCTAGATTGGTTGAAAGCTGTTTGTAATCAAAGACCAGGCTCATTGCTTGACAAGAGGGACATGTTGGTGCTGGATTCTTTTAGGATACACATCACTTGAGGAGTATAGGACTTGAAGTCAAAACTCAACTCATCCTTGTTATTATACCTGCTAGCATAACTTCACAATTCCAAGTAAAGCATGTTGTGAACAAACTGTTTATACATAATCCACGGCAGCTCTATAATAACCGACTTCTTCAGGGAGACCATGCTCTCACTGCAGGTGAGAAATTGAAGAAGCTGTCAATAACCTCTTGGAGGAAGTCTCAAATAAATATATTGTGAATGGGTTCAAAAAGTGCTGCATATCCAATTCCATGGATGGGTCTGAAGATGACAAACCTATGAGAAGAGTGTCCAGATGAAGAATGCAGCAGGACTAGTGGAAACAGTGTTGATGATAGTAGCGATGATAAAGGTAATGATGGCATGGAATATTAATGGTAAGTAAATTAAGAATATTTTTAGGAAATTTCTTCAGAATAAGGAGTTGCCTTATATTCAGTGGTGACTTACATTCGGGTAAATATGGTAATTTGACATAACCATATGTCCAGATTCTTTCTTCCAGAAGACATTGAATTATGCTATTTGGGAGTATATAAGAATTAAAGGTTTCAATAATACTCCATATAAGGAATTCTGGTTTATAACTTGAGTGCTGGAAGAACAGGCACTTGTTCAATATGAAAATAGTTAAGACTACTAATAACAAAATGGGATGCAAGACACTTAAATTAAATTCAATTAAATTGAAAACAAAGATTTTTATCAAAAGTTTCAAGAATAAAAATTCAAAACTACATCCCAAAATCAAAAGAAAACATTTTGAATCGAGAAATCTATAAGCCCTTTAACATCTGATTATAGTTAAGTATATCCAGCTACCAAATCTGTAAAATCTAAGACAGATTTGCTTAAGCTATGGAAATTGTGAATAGTAAGTACCCAGCAGAATAATAGTTTATATAAATAGAAAAAATAACAAAGGAAGCAAAAATAGATGAAAATCCTACCTTTGAAGAAAAATACAAGCAGTTCAAATTATAACAAATTTGTGTTACTATTAAAGTATTTTATCTATTTCTCTATTGTTCTTATTATTTTAGCTACATTGTTCTAGTAGTAATTTTATTTTTCGTTTTCATTATATGTATGGTACTATGTATATATGTGTATATACTTTCGAATGAAGCAATCAGATGATGTATCTGAACAGAGCTGCATGTCTCAGCATGCCCACAAGTTCATTTGGTGAGCAACAGTGGTCAGGAATGGAGGTCATGAAATGTGAACTAAATTTTGTTGCAGAAGTCCCTTCAGGTTGGTGGCAAGTGGACAGATAGAGTTTCACACATCAAGTGGTAGTGCTGCTGCTGCAACTGGTAACCTAGATAAGGACATTCTTCTTACCCAGCGACGTAAACGAGAAGTCTTACCCCCAATGTGGGATGTGTATGAAAGAGGAAAGGAAAATCGGGTGACTCATCGCCGTTACATTATCTCCAAGGGTGCTTTTCCTTGTTCACTCTGCAAGCGCTGCTTTGCCATCAGCCAAGGTACGCAGCTCTTTAGTATCTTTTGAGATGTATTTAGTTTGTCTTAGTGTCTAATAAACCAGGAAATATATATTTTTTTAAATTGTTTTATATTAAAACATTCTTTAGGCTTTCATGGTTGGCATTGTTATTGAAATTAATTATTGCCGGTCTACTTGGCCTTGATCTTTAGTTTAAATGAATTGTTTTATAGTAAATTGCAATTCCAGTCATACCCTCATATAAAAATACTAACAAAACTTTTGAGTAAGATAACATTTATTATTTTTGTATCATTTTAACAAGAGAATATAAATCAATAAATACAATGAAAATGTGTTACATCTTTTATTAGGGAATGGAAGGAAAAAAACAATTTTACAGGAAAGCAATATATTTCAGAAATCAAAAAAAATCATAAGGAAAATATAAGATTGCTTATATGTACTTTGTTAGTTACATGATACAACAAATCATTGAAACATTTAATTTGGGAAGATTTAGCTTTTCTTCTTAATTCAGAGTGATTTCCTCATTCTTAAAATTAGAATTGGGTTATTATCAAATTTTTGTATTATTCAGCATTTTCAGTCTCATTACTTGATACTGTTTCATATTCTAGTTGTGAAATGTAATAAAATTGTTAATTTTATTTTAAGAGTAATAATATATCAAACAAGTACAGATCATTGTATGATTGAGTCCAACTACACACTCTTATTGCTCCACTTACTTTTTATAATATGTAGTACTAGTTTCACAAACCCTTTGTTCCCAAAATCAGCTAACCATCAAGAATCATACAATGATCTTAATTATATGATTAGCTTCACTGTACAAGTTCCAATTAACATTTCTAGTTAAGCACATATATATTTCTTAGTTAGGTATATATCATGAGACATTTTACCATTTTGAAACTATATTGGTGAAATCTTAGATAAATACATACATAATATGTAAAACATAAATACATATAGGATAAATTAAAATATATTGTACGTAGAGTTAGCATTTTTCCACAGGCTGCAGAATAAAAATATTTGACACAGTAAAACCCTAACTAAACAAATTAAAAAAAAATAGTTTTTTTTGTTTTGTTTTTGTTAAATAGCACAACCTTTCTAACTCTTTTGGGTAAAGTCTATTTCTTTTCCTGCCACATGAGTCCTGTTGTGCTAGCCATTTTCTCAGAAAAAACTGTTACTGATCATATATATTAATATTTTGCAGCTTGCATCTCAGCTTCAAAAACTTAGTATTTTTTTCAAATAAGCAAAAACATTTGAAAGAGGTGGTAACAAATCCTCTTTGAGGTATGTAGTGATTTCTTCCTGTGATGAGTTACAATTGACAAAAATTTGTTGAATCTTTTTGCTGCATAATTTGCCATACAGCTTCCACATCCTAGGCAGTTTTGCAGTCTTCATAGAGTTGATAATATAAGATAGACAATAAATAATTATTTTTATTGTATAAAGAATTCATTTTTATCATTCTTCACTACTACTGATGTAAGCCCAAATGCATATGTATGTACATACATACTTTTTTTAAAGTGAGAATTTAAGTATAGTTTATATTTTTGCCAGAGATCTGAAGACCAGAATATACCAGATATTAGGAAGGGAATAAAAATCATACCATCCTTTATAAAAGCAGGACCCTCATATTATAGAAAGTTTCAACAGTATTAAGAGCATTCCAGCTGCATAAAACTTTTGCTTTTAAACAGGAAACCAATAATGTTGCAGTGGAATATGTTTGCTGTTCATTGTCGGTTGCAGTATTCATTCCTTGCATCCAGAAACAACTTCTTGAAGCCGCAATTCCTGATCCACTTTGTGATGGCTTCTGAAGTTCAGAAATGATGCTGTTCACATGGGGATTATTGTAGACACTGTCAATATAAATAAAGATATGTTGCTTGATCGAAGATATTTAATGTTTTGCCCAAAAAATCAATAAGCTGCCATTGCAATATAATAAGGTATATTAGTAAGGTGAGATTGAAGGATGCAAATACAATGACCCTCTTTTTTATTCTTGTAGGCTTTGTAGCATATGAATAATAGTTGATCCGTCACATTCTTATGTTAGACATTGTTGTAGGGAATAGTATTTCTATGTGTTTTTGACAATCTTAATGAATTTTGAGAAATGTTTGAAATCTGCTAGTAGTTTACCTAATAAAACAATACAGTTTTTAATATTTTTTGTATTAAAAAATTCTTTCAAAACAAGTTGGAGTGTATGAGCTAGACAGAACAAGTGGGGAAATTTTACTGAGCTCATGGCACATAATTGCATTATGGCCATTAACATGAACCATGATCACTAATTTATCCTTCAAACTCCAAGGTTCTAAGGTTTTCCTTAAGAATTGATCAATGTTTTCACCTCTGTGACCCACTTTAAATAGTAATACTTCAATGCTCATATGCTTCAATTTATAGTTCTGTTCCAAGATAATTGTCCACAAATATGTTTCTAATGCTATCTGTATTTCATAGCTCAGTTTTTACTCTTGTTTCCATTCTATGTGATAATGTGATTCGATAATCTATTTATGAGTTGGCAAAGACCATCAGGGTTCAAGGCTCAAATCAATTCCTTAAATTTATCCGTCATGTTCAACAGTACTAACGGCTGCTTGTTTTTCCTTTTTCCTGGTAATAGGTTATGATTAATTATTTCTTGGTTTAAATCATGGTTTACTGCCAAGAAAAAATAAACACAGGTTCAGGTGTATTGAGAAAATTGAGAGCCCATGTGTATTTAAAATGCAAAGTCACCATTGCTCTTGCTTTGTGCATAGAACATATTAGCTTTCATAACAGACTTATATGCTTAAATTTTAGCATCACTTTAGGATCACTGTGAGGTTCATAATCTTCATCTTCTACTTTAATGCAGCTTATACAGCTCCTAAACTTCTGTTACTACAGTAAGGGAGCATGGCTTTTCCATGTCAAAATGTGACATTTGTATACTAGAAATTAACTGAACTAGTGGTCAATATATCAATCAGCAAGTTGGGGGTTAGCCAGCTCTTTCCATCAATTACATGGATAGCACCATGTGTGACTATTTTTTGTGTTTTAATAATTTATGAACTTTAGTTACTATTTTTCACCAAATATGTTCTATGCAGTTTACTTTATTTTTCATTTTGTTTGTATGCATATTATATTCCAACAAACACCATTTTGGACCTTAAAGTTAGTTAATTCTATATTCCTGTTTGACTTAAAACTACACTGTGCAGGATTTGATAGGGAGTGGTCAGACTCTGGGGATCAGTATGAAGATGATGAGAATTCTACCCACCTGCTCTCAAATGACAGCAAGACAGATGCACCTCCTGCAGCTGGCACTCCTATGGAACCTCGCAAATTCTTTAGTTGCAGTGTTTGTTGTAAGGTTGGTAATGTGCTATCATTTATCTATCTTTTCCAATTATATATCCCCTAGCCTGTAAGTACAAATAAGCCAATCAAAAAAAAAAAATTAATTACCATATTAACTTGCATATAATTCTTACCTATACTTTATGATTGTGAATAGTTGGAGAAGAAAGTGACTTGTACATAGCTTACATGTATTTCTGATGCCCACATAAATTCATTCATGTTATACTGTTCTACAAAACATTGTTACTAATTTCAATAGAATTGCTGAGTGACTCAGCATGAGGAATAATAATAATTATTATCAATAATAATTATTATCATCATCATCATCATCATCACTAGCAGTAAATATTTTCCACACATTGCACCACAGAAGAGAATTGACATTGTTACTGGGAGAGAGTGATTGTGTATTATAGATTGCAGTACTAATGCTTATATCACCTGGAATGGATTTTCTTTCAGTATAGAGGTTCTTGATGGAGGCATTGCCAATGAGCTAGACATAAGTCCATATGATGCAGTATGAATTGTTGATTGAACAATAAACATCATTAACACGAGAGTTAAGATCATTGTATGAGTGAGTGGAACTAACACTCTTATGCTCTACTTGTTTAAAATATGTAGGACCAGTTTAACGAGCCTTTTATTGGCATCGTCAGTCCCTTATTGATTCAAATCATACAACGATCTTAATATATGTACAATGTTCCAATTAACAATTTCAGTTAATAATAATCATGTGAAAATCATTATTACTAAAATTGCTGGGTGCAATCTTAGTGAATCTTTTTCAGCTATAACTCATTGTTTTTCATATAAATCATGAATGGGCTTCAATAGTGGGTGATAGGTTTATATATTTGTAGATATTCTCAATAATACCCAAAGAGATAGAAAATGCTGCATACAAATAAAAAGATTTTGTTTCTTAGTATGGTGAATGGTAGCTATATCAAAGGACAATTTTATGGTGAATTTTGGAACATAAGAATGGCTGCTGAATGGAAGCCTACATATTGCAGCATGTGAGTATAGTATAAATAAGTATAGAGTACAGCATTTACAGAATAGGAAGAAACTGCAGCAGTTATTTGTTTGACAATCTTCAGAACATTCCAAGTTTTAAAGAAATGTTTACAAACAAGTCTTAAGACTCTACATTAAGAAAAACTAGATTGCACAATGTTAATGAGAAATCAGGTAAAGAAATAAGGAATGAAATTGCAGCAGAAAAATTATGAATCTTTGAAAAAGAGACGAGTGTCATTGTTGGACATTACTCAGTCAAAGTAGTGGTGGGCACAATGAAAGAAGAAGGGTCTGGGAAAGCCTACCTTTTGAGCTGTCAGTAATTTGAAAAGGTAACAATTTGACAAGCTTCAAATTTTTTGATTAAGTATATGCTTTGTTTCTGGCCTAATGGAATGCAGTATGACAACATATTGTTTTTGCAGATGCTGCAAGATAAATAGTGAAGAACTATAACCAACTATGAGTATTTCACTCAAAGATAATGCAAGTAACATACTTTGCAGATGTCTGTCATTGAATTGTCAGGGAGGTATTGAGTATGTGTTTTGAAGTGAACTAGCCAATTGGAAATGAAAACAAGGTATTCCCAAAGGAATTGTTTCGTGTGATAGTACTTAAGTCCTGACGGCTGGATTTAGGAATGCAGTGAGTATTTTAAAGCAGTAAAAAATGATAATTGACTCTTTTGGTAACAGCAAAGTTCTATCTGTTAGACTTTCTAAGGGGTTTTTCTGCCCCTGAAATAGAGGGAGAACTATATTACTTTAATGCAGATATAGTTTTTCTCCCAGTTGCTTGATGTAAATATTTTTAATGGAAGTTTTTAAAGTATGTAGAAATCAAATCACTGTATTCAATAGCAGATATTTTATTGGGACGAAGTTTAATACTGAGAAATTGAAGGGAGATCTAGAACCCAAGGACAGTGTTTCAGTTGTGCTCATGTTACTTCTGTAGGTGTAGCAGAATGTTTTTCAATATTCAAGTCTGTGCTGGTGAACAATTGTCAATCATTACTTTCATATGTTTCTTATATATTGCAGTTCAGTGATATGTCTGTGGTGTCTCAATAGTAAAAACGGGTGTTAAACACTATTAAAAAAAGTTCAGCGACAAAAGCTAACAAATATAAAAAGAGAATTAAATGTAACAAGCATATTAATGTAATCTGCAATTTGAACTTAATATTTATTTATATAATTTAAATTTAATTTTATGGCCTTTTTAAACAGATTTTTATTATGCTTGTAAGGGCATTTTCTCGTAAATGTTATGTCAGAAATCCAAGCATTACTTAAAAAATAATCAAGAAAAATTTAACACTGGTATTTATGACAATCTGTACCCCCCTTCTCTCTCTCTATTTACTTTTTAAGCCATAACTAGCAATGCAGAATTTTCTTACGATACAGGCTGTCCACTAGCCCTTACAAGTAAGTTATATGCAATTGGTAGTTTATAGACAACCTACAAATACTGATCCCAGTTCCTATCCAGAATTAATACGTTATTTTTGAAATGAGATTGAATACTGAAGGAATCAATCAATTGTACCAATTTACATTCAATCTTAGAAACTTGAATGTTAAAATGCTCACAGATGCAAATAGCACATGTTAAATGAATCTCTAAACAGATACTCTACAGGCTGTGAATTGCTGCCCATCTTTCAAGCCTCAAAGTAGCTAAGTTAGAAAGGACACATAAGTACACTTAGAAGCCAGTGTGCATAAAGACAGGAGCAAATCCTGGGCAGTTTATTGCTTTTATTTTATTTTTTGTTAAGTGTTTTATGTCCATTGCCATATTTGCATCATGGGAAATTTCAGTTATTTTTTTCATTATCAAGTATTATTGTACACACATATTAGTATTGGTATATTCTTTACTAAAGAATATTTTATTTGGGCATAAAAATGACTGGTTATCTTATTTAGCTATAGCTGTTTATATTCACAATGAACCTGTGTATATAACAAATATTTGCACTGGTTAGGACTGGAGCCACTGATCCATTAGCAGCTCAGACAGAAGACCATGAACATGCAGATTCAGCCGTGTACTTGTTACTTAGAAGTACTCCAAGCATATGCTCCCTCCACCACAACATTTAATATTTTTTTCATGTCCCGGATTCAGGATTTGAAGCTTTCATTTAATGTTCTATCATAATGGATCATGTGGTATACCCTATTATCTCTGTTATGTCACAGGCATATGAATTATAACAACAGGTAGTAATGTAATGTTTTTAGAGTGGTCTTATCCTTTAAGTGCAAAGGTTGCACTAAAGGTGGTTTTCCTTTAAAAATGAGCATGGTTTACTTTTGCTACCATTTGGATGGCAAGTAGAGCAATAACCTTATGACACTGCAGTATTGCATATCTTCAAGAATTAAAAGGGGCTAGTGGACAAGCCTGTATATTCAAAGTATCGCATACAGATTTTCCGCACTGATAAATTTAAAACTTTTTTGGTATCTTAGTAATAGCAGTAACAAAACGATTTCTAGCCACAATCTTATTTTAATGGAGAGAAACAAAGCATTTTCAAATATGTAAGAGTGCCACTTTACTTTTCAAAAAAGCCCCTTCTTTCCATCCATTATTCTTGTTCCGTCCTACCCTCCTTTTTTTTTTCTCTCAAATCTTTTCATAAGACGTATAAGGAAATTGATATGAACAATAATATAAGTATTATCTGGAAACAGGTATTTCCTCGGCGCAGTTCACTGAAGCGACACCAGCGAACGCACCTGGACAGAAAGCCATTTACATGTCCTCTCTGTCAGAAAGGTTTCAACCGAAAGGAACACCTTTCTCGCCACATGATCTCACATTCTGGTGGCCGGCCCTACAACTGTGACATCTGCTTCAAACCATTCACGCGCAAGGAGCATCTCTCCCGTCATCGTCTATGTCACCTGCCATCACGCATTTATACAAGACCAACCACCACAACACCTCCTGCTAATGGTGAAAGTAGCAATGGGAATGGTAATGATTGTGCCAGTGGTGAGGCAGAGCTCTCTGAAGTCAAGCGTCCAATTACTCCATTAGCATCTCTTGGAACTGTAAAGCAAGAGGAAGATGTTGCCAGACCTTTTGTTTGTGATCTCTGTGGACAGGTAAGTAAAATTTGGAAGCTTAGAAAATGGAAATCACTTTTTGAGATAGCATAGAAATAATTTATGCAAATTGCTGCTGTTACTGTGGTTACTGATAACCATTTGGAGATATCAACAAAGAAAGGGAAGATAACTGTAAGTAATATAATATGAAGGGCATTTGTTTGAATATATCTAAAAATCATAAATAGTCTGTTTTAATTCAAAACTTCAAATACATATGGTTTAAATTTGAATAGTTGGGATTTTCACAGTGAAATATACTATCAGATAACAAATTATTTATGAGGAAGTCACTCACATTAAACTTGTTTTATTCCACTTACTTGGACATGTTTCAAAGGCAAATTTCCTTCCATCATCAGCACGGTTCCACTGTCAGCTTTCCAGCGTTGTATTAAGATGTCACTCTTTGGATTTTATAAACTTTTTGATGAGGTTGCTGTTGTTTGGCAAATCAAAATGAACCAAATTTTCTTTGATAACATTGTAAATTTTGTAAATTTTCTTTGTTTTTGTTCAAGAATATATTTTCCCAAATCGATAATTTTATGGTTTTTTGAATTTTAAGAGTTTTGGTTCTCCCCCCCCCCCCCCCCGGAATGGTATGCTACTGCTGATTTTTCCATATGTTTGTATTTTTAAACCTTTTTTTTTTTTTTTTTTTTTTTATTTTTTTATTGCAGTGTTTGCAACTGATTTTATAAATGCCTGATTGTTTTCCTGGCAGGATTTTGTCCTTTGTGTTGTTTTTGTTTTTAGGTGGTTTTTTAAATTTACCTCCTAAAAACCAACAAAGGACAAATCATACATACCATTTCTGGCAAAAAAAAAAAAAAAAAAAAAAAAAAAAAAAAACCCTGAATTCAAAAATGAACCAAAACTCTTCAAAAACCCATAAAATTATCGATTTGGGAAAATATATTCTTGAACAAAAACAAAGAAAATTTAATTAATTTTGATCTTTCAAACAACAGCAACCTCATCAAAAAGTTTATAAAATCCAAAGAGTGACATCTTAATACCACGCTGGAAAGCTGGCAGTGGAACCGTGCTGACGATGAAGGAAATTTGCCTTTGAAACATGTCCAAGTAAATGGAATAAAACTAGTGAAATTTGAGTGACTTCCTCATAAATAATTTGTTTCATGATTACATATAGTTTATTTTAAATTATCAAGTTAACCACAGTAAAGAAATAGGTGAAAGGAAAGTAGCTATCTGTAAAGAGGGGAGAAAAAGAAAGAAAAAAAATTATTTAGCATTTTTAGGCTAAATAATCAACATCAAAGTAATATAGGTGAGGATAGTGAAAATTATTTAAAAAAATGGGGTTATAATAATGGATAAGAGGTGGAATTTGGAAAGATTTTTGTAAGATTGAACAGCTTTTGATAAATATGGAACATGTGGTTCTTGGAGATAATTAAAAAAGTTACAGCCTTTTGGAAGATATAACTCACAAATATTTTTTAGTTTATATTGCCATCAACATTTATAAATTTTTCAAGTGCATTCTGAATTTCAATTTTTGTGCATGGTCCAGCCACCTTTACTGTAGGCAGAATAGCTTTGATAAATGATATTTTCACCATCATACATAATTTATAATGGGTAATTGGATTGCTCTCTTTCAATTACGAAAACTGATGGCCGTTTATGTTTTATTAAGTTCAATTGAAGGTATAGCAGATGAATTACTGTGATCACAGTCTTGTATTCAGCTATCATAATTTATTTCTTTATTGTCTATATTCTCAAAATGAATTGAAACATATTTGTACACACTGTTCTTTATTCTTATCTAGTGATATAAGAGAGTGGATCTAATAAATAAATATATATATATATTAATTAATTTACTGTTATAAAGTAATCACGTGCATATCACTTCTACATAATCTCCTGCTTTATTAATGCACTTAGCCCAACATATTGTAAGCTTTCTGATGCCCTCATCATAAAAAGAGAAGGATTGGGGTCATTAGCTAATTGAGCACAAAGCCTGCTATACCCATGTTGTCCTTGAATCCTTTGCTTCCTAGTGGTCCTTTAAATGACTGAAAAAGATGAAAATAACAGGGCTGTAGGGAGGGTGGTCAAAGTGGTGTCCATCACATTCTTCTAATCTTTCACAAGTCAGAGTTGCAGTAAGAGGCTAAGTTTAAATGTTAATTCAATTTGGAATCAAACACAGTGAAACACCCATTAATAATCTCTTCCGAGTAGGATATTTAGAACACTCTTTATGGTTTCACTTACATGAGATTTAAGCAGGGCACACATGTTTCCTGGAACTTTTTCAACATCATCAGCTGTTAAACAACTGTTGGATCATTTATAGAAGCTGGGTAGGTAGGTATCAAGGTGGGCTCTGGTGGTTTAGTGATGAACTTAAATAAAGTGCTGTCTGCTTCCGGGATATCAATTCATAAGGTTATGTTCATGGTTTTTTATATAAATCCTTTCCCATATGTTTAGTTCTTTCGGCTGTTGAACAATTTTTAATAATTTGATGTCTTTTTCTATTCCATGAGTTTCATTATTAAAAACTGTTCAAAAAAAGTTATATAACTAAATCACACAATAGTATCAATTATGTGATTGGTTCACTATGCAAGTTCCAATTTACATTTTAATTTAAAAAAAGTATTTAAATATGTGTTTAATGAACACAGCTATTTAATGGTTTTGATATAAACACTGGATTAAAACACAAAAATCCAAAATGACATTTCTATACTTGAAAAGATTAAAAACATTTCAGATACAGTAATTTCACATATCATCATAAGTATTATACCAAATTTGAGATCTTCAAAGAATGTGGAATAAAAGTTGCACAAAAATAGATACAGCAAGAGTAATATACTAGGTTCATTATTAAAAGACATCATGCCACCAGAAATGAAATTAGGTATGTGCCATAGAACCCTTGATTCATCATTTTTGGAGGGACTACGTTAAAAAAAGATCGATGTGGGAAAACAATAAATGTGGGAAGTACATAAATCATGTTCAAAAATAAATAAAGCAAATGCTATATTTTGTGTCAATTTTACATGTTTGTTGTCAGTCCCAGTTATTTTTTGACCCAAAATTGCAGGTTCAGTCCCAGCCAGGGTAAATGGATTTTGTTTTTGGGCATAAAAATCCTAAATATGGTTTCTTTGGAAGGGAAGTAAACCAAGGATCCCATGTGTAGATTTATGGCATGTAAAAGAACCTCAAGCCTGAAAGAAAAGGCCTCTAAGCAAAATTTATCAGCCATTTCACACCCAAATTGAATGGGACACTGATGACTTGAGATGTTAACAGAGCATCCATAAATAAAACATTTCAACAAAAACTAACACATTTGTCACTTTCTTTGAAAAATGTCATTAACTGACATTTGCTTCTTTGCTGCTTTTCTTTTCAACGAATTCTATTGCTCACTACTTTCCATACCATCATTGTAATGTGCATAGAATATGCTCATACAGTTACACTCTCAGAACTTTGGTAAAATCTGCACAACTTTGGCTGTTGCATCATCATCCCCTTCCTCTCTCCCCTCCCCCATATCACAAATGCTTGTGACTTCACTTCGTCGCACACTTCAACACTTTGAAAGCCACATGTGACAATGTCCTCATCCAATGCCTTCAAGGTGCCAAAATTGACGGCAATGGCAACTCTGGTCCATTCCTCACATCATTTATTATTGTCCTGCTGCTCTAAAAGTATCAATAGTTCAATCACACCTTCTTGGATCAAGAGTGACACGCAAACTCTCTGTACATGTGATGGTGACTGCTTCAATTATTCCAATTTGAAAATGATGCTTCCAGGATAGAATTTCTTTGGGACTGAACTTTTTGAACGAATAATGTGGGAAAATGATACTTCAAGGAATGATAAATGTGGGTTTTATTTACATAAGGTTAAACGTTTGGGATCGTATAAATTGAACAATACATCCAGGAAAACAACGATTCCGGAAATGATAAATCAAGGTTCTGCTGTACTCAAAAGAATGCTCAGATTATGAACCATAATACTAGGAAAAGCAAAGATAAATTTGGAGACCCAAAAAAGAATTTTTATAAACATCCATTCAAAAGAGGTGGAGATATTGGAATTAGCAGCAAGAGCACATTTTTGGACACAAAACTATTAAATTAAACAAGAAGTTTAAAGAGCTTCATATCCTAATAGAAATATTTACTCTGGAAAGAAGCTTTTAAAACAACAAGAAAAATTAATTAACTTTAGCTTTTTGCTTTGAGACAAACTCACTGAATTCCTCATCCAGCCACCAGAGTTTCAAAAATCAACAATAACACCAAACAGCCAAGATTCCATCAAGCAGTTAGTCAACAGCTGACAGTGGAAATGTTATTCCCTGAAGCATGTCCAAGTTTTAAATTTTATAAGTGCAGTTTGTGTCAATATGTCTTGTACATTTTATGTTTTGTATAGCTTGAAATATTATTCATAAATAATTAGTGCATTCAGAAGAATATTATCTCAAATGTTCTTCACTAAGGCACTAATTACAGGATATGTGTAAAATAATTCTGATTTTGAGGATTACCAAAAAAATATTCTTTGATAAGAGTTAAAAATTGTTCCAAATTTTAATCTGCCAACAAATATGTGAAATATTTGTTGTGGCATCATTGTGCTAACTATTTAAGTATAGTAAAAGGATGAGTGTGTGAATGTCTTTCTACGGGCATGATTGCTGTTGCAGGGTTTTGCAAGAAAGGAACACCTATTGCGACATCAGATTCGCACACACCAGCGAACTGCCGATATAATAGATGAGCTGAAGCCATACAACTGTAATGTATGTCACAAGAACTTCACTCGCAAAGAACATTTGGTACGTCATCAAAAGATACATATGCGGGAGCTGTTTACACAGGGGGCGCCACATGGAAGTGCTGTGATACCAGGCACAGATGTGTCCTTGTCTCTGGCAGAACCACTTGAAGGAGTTATTCCTCCAGGTCTTAGCATCACAGCTCTTGATTGGGGAAATATTAAGACTGAACCTCCTGATACTGAGACCTCTCATACAGCAAGTAATGGCACTTCTCCCTCCACAAACATTGGTGAGAAATCTGCTAATATCAAGCCTCCAGCCACTTCAGTCTTAGCAGCTGCACTATCGACACCATTTTCTGGTACCCAGCCAGTTCTGCCTGCTGCACCAACATTTCCAGGTACATCAGCTCCACCTGCAGCCTCAACAGATGAGGTCCCTAGGAAACATCCATGTGAGTATTGCCCGGACAAATTGTTTTCTCGTCGCTCACATCTCTTACGACATTTCAAGCGTCTGCATGCAGATAAACCCATTAATCTGGTAGCAAGGCGTAGAGCATCTTCACAGGAAATGGGTCACTATGAACAATACCTACTTGAAAATGGTCAGTATTTGTGTATAGTATGTAATAAGACTTTTGGAAGGCGTTATCATTTAGTGCGCCATATGAAATTGCATGGGCCAAATGAAGTTGCTAAACCTTTTCATTGTTCTGCATGTAATAACTCATTCAGCCGTCATGAATACTTTCAATCACATCGTTGCAAGGCTGCTAACAAAGGAAGTGTGCCTACAGAAGCTGAAAAGGTGCAAGAATCAGAAGCTGCTGTAAATGAGACAACAGAGAACAAAATTGAAATCTCCCCAGAAAAACAAGATCAGGAAGTAAGTGATAAAGAAGTTTTTATGCAAGAGAACTTGGAAAAAGCTACAGAAACTACAAAGATTGTAGCAGCACGACGCGAGAAACGCAAAAAAAGTAAATGTAATTATGAGTGTGTGACTTGTGGAAAAGGATTTTCCAAGAAAAAATTCCTTAACAGACACTCAGAACAACATGAGGATCTTTCAGAAGACATGACTATCTATTATGATTAGTGTTTTATTGGGAAATGGATTCAAATCTTCACACTTTTGTGTTTATCATTATCGTAAATATTATTCGTTTTCAATTAAATTTTGAAGATTTGAACCCATGTCCTCCAGGCATTGGCACTATTAGAGAGTTTGGGCTTAATAGTACTATACTTGCAGCCCAATAAATTTGCAACCTTTACAAACACATTCTTTCTTGCTTTTGTTGAAAATATACAAGAACTGTACTTAAAACCATACATAATGAATTATATGTTGTACTGCTGTAAATTGCAGGAACTCTTTAAGAAATTAGCACTTCCTTTACCGAATAATTTTGAACAAGGGGAGACTGCCATGATTGCCCATTTAGCCTTAACTCTGCAACTGAGTGTTCATTTCAAAAATTTTGAAGTTGCTTATTGTTCCTATATGCATTGGGAAACAATTCTGTTCTTTCTGTTTGTCAGTAAGCAGAATATGTTGAAGGTCTTTGATGAATCTAGAATGAGTTTCTTGTAGCATTGATTTATTTTAGCATCATTGGACCAAAATGAGCTGAGCTATTTTGTTGTTGAATATAGGCACAGTGCCATTAAACCAAAGTAAACAGTATCCACTGCAGCTACTCTGCATAGTGGTGTACGTAATAATCTTTCTTAACATGTAGCATCACATTTCCACATAACCTAAGTGCCTCACTAGAATGGCATTAGTAATTTTTATAAAGCAGATTGTTATAACCATGATGCAGGGACTTACTGTGAGCTAGGGTTGCACTTGTGGATTTTGCATATAAATCCTAATAATAGAAACTATAAAATTCTTGCAAAACTTCAGTTTGCAGAGTAAACAACGGGTGCTGCACTTGGCTTATGTATTTTAACTTAAAGTAAATGTTGTAGCAGAAAATTGCTGCTACATTTATAGAGCAAGAGAGCTTTTATCTGTATATTTTATTTATTTTTACATTTTGTTGAATAGGAAGAAGGGGAATAGAAATGATTGTTGCTCCACACATTAGGAATATTATTTTGTAGCATTTAGCTACAGACTTTTACTGTATAAATAAATATTTATTAATACGTATGTAAATTCAAAGAAATGATGCAGAAAGGTTATTAGGTCTCTACAAGGATTAGCAGCTCATTCTGTTGTACATTGAAACCTGATATAGAGCTTATAAGTCTTGATCATTGCAAGATACAAAAAATAAATAAAAAAGAATTGTAAAATTTGATCATTGAGCTGTAAAGCCTATTTTGAATGTAACAGCATGGTATAGCATGAAAATAGGTTTAGATTGGTAAATGAAATGGGCAGTATAGCTCATGCTTCATTAGAGAATACTTGGAAAATATCTTAAGATTGGTTTTGGCTGGTTTTTTTTTTTCTTCCTCCCCTCCTGGGCATTGAATAGGCCATTACTTTTGTATTATCCAGAGTTAGATAAAGGATTTCCCTTCAGTATTCATTGTGGCCCCTTTGATGTCATTTGCAGCCAACACTCATGCCCTGCCTGCATTGTAACATTAAAAATGGCTAATCTAGTCTGTACAGTTTGTTATCCTGCTGTGGCAGGTAAAGAAAGAGAAATCCAAGGGTACCAAAGAGATGTTTGCCTTAAATTGTAGCTGTCATTGGAGGTGAGTTGGCAATACTATGTCAAAAAGGAGCTGTAGTTTTTTCCCAATCTCACAACATGATCTCACTTAAATAAAAATACATTGTTGAAAGCTGTGGGCTTTTGAAAGAAAAAATAATGGAGGGTAATAATCATAATTATATATATAATGTACAGTGGAACCTAGATTCATCATTTTTGGAGGGACCAGGTTAAAAAACGATGGATGTGGGAAAACAATAGATATGGAAAGTACATAAATTATGTTAAAAAGTAAATAAAGCCAGTGTATAAGCAAACAGTATATTTTACATCAGTTTTTCATGTTTGTCACTTTGAAAAATGTCATTGACATTTGTTTCTTTGCTGCTTTTCTTTTCATGGGAAATAACAAACTTTCCACATTGAACACATTCAGTTGCTCACTACCATCATTGTCATGTGCATAGATATACATCTGTTGCCTGTACAGTTTCACATGCTGTCAGAATTTGGTAAACGTCAGCATGGCTTTGGCTGTTGCTCGTTTTTCCCTTCTTCTCATCCTAACCCCCCTTCCCCATGTCACATACACTTGCTACTCCTCCCACACTTCATCAACACTTTGAATGTCACAAGTGAAAATATCTTTCTCCCCTGCCTTATAGGTGTGAAAACAGTTGGCACCAACTAGCAAATCTGGCCCATACTTCGCAGCAGCTATCATCGTTCTGCTGTTCTGCTGTATTGGCAACTAATGTCACGATCATTGCTATAATTATTCCAGTTTGAAAATGATTGTTTGAGAATAAAATATCTTTGGGACTGAACTTATTGATTGAATAAGGCAGAAAAACAATACTTTGAGAAACTATGAATGCAGGCTTTATTTATACAAGTTATAATATAAAACGCTAGTGACTGCATAAATTGAACAATACATCAGGAAAATTATGGATCTAGATTCCACTGTATGAAGTTTTTTTTGCAGATGATAGATGATTTCTAAGCTCATGGTGAGCATTGGAATTGAGTATAGGTCATTGACTTCAGGCCTTAGTTGTAGCATAGGGAAAGAATTGAATATCGAAAGCTGCCTGCCTAATTACAACTAAACTGAAATGTTATTAATGTTATTTATGAATATTTATTTGGTTACTTGCTCATTTGTTTGTATATTTATTGCCTTGTACAGCCCTTTAGTTAAAGATTATTCTCTCTTTAACATTGCCAACAATGGACAGAGAGACCATATACCCAAATATTAAAACAATTAAATATTTTAGCTGGTGAGTTGATTACACACTCTTATTTCCCCACTTATCAATGTTTATTCACAGAACATATTTTGTGTTCCTGTCTCTGTTCCTGATGATTTTCAAGTCTGGAAATGGAAGCACGTTATATACTTTCTTTACTGTAAATTTTATTGTTGATTCTTGTAAATCAGATAATTTCAGTGCATCCACAACTCCAAAGACATTGTCCCATTTTTTGAATATATTTGGGAATGTACTGGTTATGTGCATTTCTAAATAACTGTTATATAAATTTGCTAAATAAAAATCCTCATGATAAAAATCCCCATGGCTAAACCTCATTTTTGTTTGTAAAATTTTCTGTTCAAAGTAAAAATGTTCAGTTGAAGCAAACTTCTGTTACATAGGTATGTTCCTCAGCTATGTGTTGGTCCTGGTGGTGTAGTGGTAACCATACTTGCCTCCTAAACCCAAGATCGCGGGTTCAAACCCGGCCGGGATCCTCACATTTTTTCGGGCATAAAAATCCTAAGTATGGCTTCCTTTGGAAGGGAAGTAAAGCCGTGGATCTTATGTCATACATTTACGGCACAAAAAAGAACCTCAAGCCTGAAAGAAGAGGCCTTTGAGCAAAATTTGTTGGCCAATTCAAGCCCTGAATTAAATGGGACGCTGATGACCTGAGATGTTAAAGAGCTTCCATAAATAAACCAAATCAATTCACCTATGCTATTGTCTATATCATCTTTGTAATTTTTGTTGGTATGTAATCAGCTTATCTTTTGGAATACTGGAGAAAATGGAAATAATATCAAAGGAAACTAATCAGTCATTGGGGATATTTTAACATTTCAAATGAATTTTTGTTGAATTTTTTTGCTTAAGATTTTAAATTTTGGAAAGGACTGGGAATTTGTTCAGTAGCCCTTTTGATAAAAATTAAGTTAGACAAAATATGCTATTGATGATACTTCACATGCTTTTTCCCTCTTTATGGATTTTTGGAACACCATAAATTTTAGCTAGATTTTCATTTGGTATCTTTTGTTTATTTTTTTTCAGTTTCTGGAATGTATTTGAAATTCTTTATAGAATCAGTGTAATTTTTCAAGGGTTATTTTATTTAGTGAATTCCTTGCTTGATGGGAGCTCCTGCATTCATTCTAAATACATTTCCTTGTCTAGAATTACTATTTTATTTCCTTTGTTTGATATATTACCTCTGTACTTTTAAGTTTTTAATTATAAATCTCATCGGAAGTAGGCTGTAAGCATCCTATATGAGCAATATCTTATGAGGTATGTTCATCTGGATACTACTGAGTAACAGTAATTCAAATCACCCATATGTCAACTAGCAGTTGAGGAAGTAGACAAGAGTCAATGAAACAAATTCATAAATGGAGAAAAATGAACTCACCAGCTATTAATTTTATATGTTTCCACTGTGAAAATACTACTAAGTTGCATTTAAGTAATTAAAACCTTTACTCGTTTTTTTTATTTAAGTTTAAGTCACCTATTATTAAATAATAAATAACTATTTCAATATTAATTAAGTTTAGAATTGAACTCGGTGAAAAACACACTAATAATCTCTTCTGAGTTGAAATATTTAGAACACTAAAGTTTCACTTACATGAAAGTGAAACCATAGTGTTTTAAATATTTCCACTCAGAAAAGATGGCAAGCATTTATTTTGCATACATAGTTTTGCTAACATTTCTGTCAGATGACTTTTAAAAACTGGAATATGAAATAAACTTTTTTAAACTAAACCATATAGTGAAATCTGAATCCATAATTTCCTGCAGGATTAGCAAAAGAAAAAATAAATGCAGGAAACTGATGCCAGAAGGCATCGAAAGCATGGGCACCTCTGACATGTTAAAATTAAGGGGAGGACTTTTTGATTAAAATAGAAGAAAACTCAGAATGCAGAAATATGCTACTATATTCATTTTAAATATTGTGGGGGGGGGGGGGGTTGCATTCCCTTCCCCATCAGAGACACTTAAGGTCTAAAATAATCTTTATGTCTTTCATGTAGGCTCCTCATATGCTTTATAAGGTTCACCTTGACTTTAGTAACAATAAAACTTAGCTTCCTTTTTTGTGCAGCTAACATACCTCAAGAGCTTACAATGGGCAATAGAAACAACATTTCTTGCTGCAAAGAGTTAATTTTTGGCTTTGTCTATAATCTGTCTTGTGCATCTTTGTTTATATTCACATTTCCCCCTTCCAATGCAATGTACTTGCTGCTATGATAGATATTTTGTCTTCATGCACTCCGTTCGGTGATGTCTTGCTGCATTATGCTTCAAAACATTGAACAGTTCCTGTTTATGAATTATTTATGATTTAAAAAATGGTCAGTCGAGGATACAAGTTTATAAAACACAAAAAATATATTCGATCGATGCAAAAACCAATATTTTGAGGAATAATCAGTGGGGGCTCTGTCCTTATTATCTATAATACAATTATGACTGGGACTACATAAATCAATCGATAGATCTGGGAAAACGATGCTTCTGCTAATGATGGATTGGGATTTCACTGTATATTGTTATATATATTAAACATGTAAATATTTAGCATGTAATAATTCCATAAGGCCTTTTTGGCCTTCAGTCTATAGAACCAAGCTGACCTAAGACATGAGCTGCAGGTGTATCTCTTTTATTTACTGTGTTTCCAAGACTTTTTTTAATTTGCCCATATTTCATAAAGGTTTTGTAGAGGCCCAGGCATCTTAAGCCATCCCACAATTTGTTAGGAGCTCAGGATTGGACTAAATAAGAGTTAGTACTGAATTGTACTTAAGCTTGGAATATAGTGCTCTGGCTGTTCCAGAGCTGTTGAATGCTTTGTGTGCAGGCATGGAATCCTATGTGAATGTTCAGAATCTGCTTATATGATGCAATAATTAGCTCTTTTTTATATCCTCTTTGAAACTTGTTCTTACACCAGTTAATTCCTTTTGGATTAAAATTTGGATTTGGAAGCTGTATATTTCTTGCTCTGTGTGTATTATTTGTAAATTATTTGATAGGATTCTGTACAAAAAACTTTCATTTGCAGCATTCCATAACAGAGTGCGCATTTTATGTGAGAGTAATAACTGAACAATGATGTTATATTCAAAAGTCTGTTTCCTGTATCTTATAAAAAACCAATGGTAAGATTTTGGCACATTTGAAAAACAACCAATTATGATAAATTAGCTCATTGTTTTAAATTTTCACTACCAATTAAGTTCATCCAGCATTACGATGTTATACTCAAGACATTTGTTTAAAATGAGATGCATATTTTAACATGTAGATTTGTTTTCTGTGCTGATTTTTACCAGGAAAAGTTGGGTGCATATATTATGCAGTGACATATTTTATGTGAATAGATATGATAGTAATGTTTGTTATTTTATAGTTTATATTACTTGGAACTAAGACATATTGTCTTTACGGAATAAATGAATTGCTAAACTACTCTAAAAATAAATTACTAAAAATGGCCAGGCTAAGAAACTCGGTGTCTGTCTGGAGATCTAAAGGGATGACCATATAAAAGGCTACTATCTAGGTGCTGAGCTAGATAAGAGTAACATAAATTCTAGAGTTAAGAGCCTCAAAGAGTTAACACCACTCTCATCTGTTGCCTCATAAGGAGATAGTACTCACTCACCTATGCTGGTTGCTGTTTTCTCAATTGTGGTCATCCAAACTATCATCAATATGTGAATATTGAATATATTTACTGTGAAGAGTTTTCCATTTCATTGTCATTTTGCTGAGTTGAATGCAAAACTTGGACTGCTTTATATTTTAAACAACTATACTTAATTGTTTTGAATAGTGGGGATTTTCACAATGAAATATAGTATAATATAACAAATTATTATTGAGAAAATCACTTAAAATTCACTAATTTTGTTCCACTTACTTGGACAGGTTTCAAAGGATGTTGCCTTCATCTTCAGCATGAATCCACTATCGACTTCCCCGCATGGTATTAAAATGTTGCTCTGTGATCTATGTGTTTCCTAGCATCCCCAAAGAAAATATAAATATCATAAAGAAATGGCTAACCTCAACAAACCTACCTGAAGAAGTAATAGAACAATATCTAAACCTCACCAAAATTTGTATCAATCAAACCTATTTCACATTCAGAGGCAATAGTTATACACAAAGGGGCCTAGCAATTGGAAACCCACTCTCTCCATTCTTGGCAAATATGTACATGAGTTTCTTGGAAATAAAATTAATTGAGGCTTTTCCCACATATATGCAAATGTTGGTGCCATTATGTTGATGTCTTTGCAATAGTAAATGAAAAATGGAAAGAGGATGCAATAAAACTATTCAACCTACAAGACAGCACTGTTAAATTCCCAATGGAAATAGAGAACAACAAGGTTCTTCCCTTCTTGAATATAAAAATTATAAAGAGTGGCAATAATCTGGAATTTGACATATTCAGAAAAGATAGCCACATATAAAAAAAAAAAACAGCTATAATCCAAGACAACATAAACTCACCACAGTCAATAGTCTCACAATCAGGTTAACAAACCTACCAATAAGCAAGACAATATAATACAGAGTACCACAAAATCATAGATATTGCACAGAAAAATTGCTATATAATAGATCTTGTCAACAAGAAAATAGAAAAATTCAAAAAACAAAAATGAATAAAAGATGTCACCACACTAAAAGGCTACAAAGGCTTCTTGCCATTGAAGAACTCGCAGTAGTTCGAAATATAGCAGTTTCAAGTATGACTCTTTCTCTGTGTTTTATCTTTATCTACTTTTATTATTAGTGTTAATTTGTTACATTGTTAATAGTGTTTCTTTATTTTTATGTTTCATTAATATATATATATATATATATATATATATATATATATATATATATATATATATATATATAAGAAATTCACATTCCACCCATAGGCACAGCAAATAAAGAGGGAAACATCATTTTGCTTCCAGTAATTTAAAAAGCCTCCTAAAAACCAACACCAAAGACAAAATTCTGCCAGGAAAACAATCAGGCATTCACGAAATCAGTTGCAAAGACTGCAATACAAAATACATAGTCAAAACAAAAAGAAATATTACCATACAATTTAAGAAATACATGAGAAGTGTAAAATATAAACACAGGGAAAAATCAGCAATAGCAGACCATTTCTGGCAAAAGAACCAAGAATTCCAAAAGGAACCAAAACTCTTAAAAGCTCTTCAAAAACCCATAGAATTAACTGTGTGGGAAAATGTATTCATAAACAAAAACAAAGAAAATTTGTAAATTATATCTAAATCTGTCATCTAACACACTTTTATGCTTCACTTACTTTTACAATATGGTGGGGCCGGTTTCAAAGAGACATCCTCTCCATCTTCAACCAACTTGACGACTCTTAACAATCTTAAATGAAAGAAAATTTGGTTAATTTTGATCTCCCAAACAATAGTACCCTCATCACCAAGTTCATAAAATCAACAGAGCAATATCTTAATACCAGGCTGGGAAGTAGACAGTGGAATCATGCTGAAGATGAAGGCAACAGCCTTTGAAACATGTCCAAGTAAGAAGAACAAAATTAGTGAAATTTAAGTGATTTCCTCAATAATAATTTGTTATATTAAACTATACTGAAATTTATTAACTATTGTGATTCTTTAAATAAAATTTAATCTCAATCTTATGATTTTATCTTTTTAGTGTCAACCATCAATCCACATCATTGCTGTTTTTAATAACTTTTTTACTGCTGGCAGCTTTGATAGATGTGAAACCACTTCCCCTCCTTTCTTTTACTTTTCCAAGTCATGATATGATTTCTTTGAAGCAGTCTTCTGAAAGTAACAAAAAAAAAAAAAAAAATTGGAAGGTTACTCCTGAACTTGAATAGTTTTCTCCTTAACTTTAATATTTGAGCACACATCCTAACATTTTGCTTCTCATGTTTTACTTATGTTGTAAAAATGGTTTCATTATTGAAGAGAAAATGTTTTTACCCATTGAATAAGGAGCATGTTCACTTATTTTATCCAATTTTTTGTGCTTGAAGTCACGTCTGTTCATCAGTAAATTGGCTTTTGTGTACATTATCCTGTATGAGGTATGATACAGATGTTGCAGCAGTGTCCAGCTCTTATGATTGTTTTTAAATTCACACAGCTTACTATCCAAATAGTATTTGGACATTAATCTATTTAAAAATAAATTCCATGACTGAATTGATTGCACCACCTCCATCTTGTGCTGAATTTGAGAATCTGGAATACCTTTTAATTTGTGCAGAGCCATGGAGCGACCACTAGGAATTGATAAAGCCTCATCAGTGGTACATCTTGAGTAGAAACTGAAATTTCAGATTTCTTTCTGCAGAATATTTAACAGGCAATATAACATTACATTGGAGCTAAAATTTTTATATGTACTAGTTCCGAGATACTCAGCCAAGTTGTTTCATTGATAATTCCAAGGCTGTTTGGGCTTTTCACGTGTGCATGTGAGAGAGAGAATGAGAGAGAGAGCACATGCCAGAAAGTTGTCAAATTATTTTTGTGTATGTCTCATGCCAACTACCGATTATGAATGGGGTCCATTGGCATTTCTATCGGGCATTCTGCTTTTTAGAGTAAGGGAAAATTGGGGGGGGGGGGGGCTCAATGTTTTCCACTAAATGTTTAATTTTGGTGATTGCTATTCAGTGAACATTTTCACTTCACATGTGAAAAAAATTGTGATGTTGATTGTCACTTGGCAATGTGGATTTAAAACTTTCTTACAAGGCAAATATTGAACCTTATATATGCTGAGCTTAACCTTGAAAGTTTGGTTACAGAACTAGTTTGTCATAAAGCAGTCATATTGACATTGTGCAAAAAAAAAAAAAAAAAAAAAAACACACACACACTATTTTATGACAAATCACTTCTGTAACCAAAATTTCAAGGTAGGTTTTGCTATATAAGGCTCAATACTTCCTTTAAGTTCCTTTCTTACCATCACTTTTGGTGAGATGCACTGTTTCAAGCCTAGTGCTGACATAAGACCCTCAGGGCAATGGACAATGCTGTACTAAATTGAATTTACACATTTTTGAGACCATAGGTTGATTAATTTGAAAAATCAGAAAAATATAGTTATTGATATTAAAAAAATTGCACTTTCAGACTACAATTTATAAGGGAATTTGTAGTATGTTTGGGGGGGGGGGATGTTGCATCTGTGGATGACACAGTATTTATGGAGTAGGTAAGCACTGAGCTATTTAGCAGTTTAGAAAGTTATGTGCTTGTTCTCAAAAGTGAGGATAATCTGTAGGAATTGATGATGGGTAATTCACCTAATAATTTTTATTTGCACCTACTAGGTTTAAGAAGCCAGCATTTTATTTTAAGTTTCACAGGCATGGTTTCTGCATGTTCCTTTCAGTTAATCAAGTACAAGAGAAGGTTGTGAGATTGGTAATCTGAATGCTTAGTAAGGATTAAGTTTGTGGTTGTGATAGACCATTACTGAAATTACAGATTGTGCTGACTTGATCATTTTTTATGCAGAGCCATATGAAAGTATAATTTCCAGTATACAAACCAGGAAGAGTACAGTGATGGAATTTGTATTGCAGGTGCTAATGCAAAACACTTCTTACTAAATACCTCCATTTCAGGTTTTTGGAAGATTTGTTGGGACCAGAAGTGACTTAGATTTCAATTCCTTGTTAAATATATTCAGCATTTTAAGCATACTATTATCTTTAATGTGTTCCATAAAGGTGTTAGCTGTTGGCTTATTGTACATGCTCTTTTTTAATTGTTCTTGGAAGTAGAACTTGGTATTAATTTACATGTAATTCATACAGTATCTTGGAATCATTGTGTTAGAAGAGCAAAAAGCGAACAAGGGATGGAATCATTAGCTAATAATGCTTAGGAAATACCAAACACAGAACAGTGCAATATGTAAATGTTTGCCTAATGCACTATACTCTTCCTGAGGGGCACAGCAACTGTGGAACCTAACATATGTGCATTCCATGGATTAAGATTATAAGAGGACTGTCAGTAATACTATTTAATGTTTTTACCCCCCACACTATTTGTGGTGGAAGTCTGTTGTTATCACTGTATTAATGTAAAAAATGTGTAATAACAAAATAAGCTGGTATTGTAGAATGATGGGTCCAAGCCACTCAGTTCTAATTTATGGTGATGGCAACACTGAATGTGTTTATTTGTATGTGCGTGTGTGGGATATGACATCTTCAAAATCATATAACATATTAGTCTAATGTATAGCACACAGAAATAATAAGAAATGTCATATATATACTGGGAATGTCATGTTAATTGTAAAGATCACAACACAACAATTTTTTTTTCCTCGTATTGCCAGAGGTTTTATACTGTTATCATTGAAAATAATGTTGCTCCTTTTCACCATAAATGTGGGAATAATTAAGTAGTATAGTAAATTAACAATATAGCAAATTTTGGGAATTGAACATAAAGTTATATTAATCTAGCTCTTGCATTATGATTGAACATTCTCAGTTCAAATAAAATCTTATAATTTTCCCAATTCATTATTTTATAAGCTGTGAGTGCTGATATGTTAATTAATTGTATAATACTGGTAAGTGAATTAGACTGTCTAAGGGTATTCTGTTATGATCAAATTCATTTCTTGTATAAAAGTAATTATTTATTATTTATTCAGTTTTGTTTTTTATTTTAAAAATCATAACCATTATATTTTTTCCAATATTTGTAAACAGATGCAATATACTGCAATTGTTTAAAGTTCTGATGGAGCCATTTATGTAAACTGAGATAAATGTGTAATATTGAAGATAGGGTGTGAACAAAGAAACCAAAATGTACATGCATAGTTCAGAGAAAGTTTGAGCAGTAAAATTGTCTTTTTACCTTCCATATAGACAACCTATAATCTGGAAGTCGGCATAGAAGCAGAAATTAGCTTCTGTCATATCCTATTTATCTTTCTGTAACATTACTGCTACCAATTGTGTTCCATCATCATCACCTTAGCACAAAATAATGCAAAACGATAACAGCTTGGCTTGGAAAAATGGATTACACGCCTTCCATTTTCAAGAAATATGGATCTCAATCTGAAAACAAAAATTATGAAGTAATAGGTTGGTGTTTGCTATAGAAATTGTTGCTTTCCGCTTATTTTAGGTGTTAGAATAGGTCACTGATGCTGCCAAAGGCATGATCAGTAACAGGATTTTCTTTCAACGTCACCATTTGTTCATTTTTGCTAGGTTGAACCTTAGGTACTGCAGGAATGTAAAGAAATGGGTTGTGTCTACAATTTATAAAATGTCATTCTTTTGTTTATTTGGGCAATATTTATGAAAATATTGGAACAGAAGAGAAGTAGTAGTTATGTCAACTGACCTTTATTGGATAACTACAGCAGCACATTAACTTAAATTCAAACATTTCACATGGCTATTAAATATAACATTTAATTTTGTGCTGGAACCAATACATTGAAGAGACTAATATATTCTTTATTATCTGTGAGTTGATTTGATAAACTTCTGCTCCACTTACTGTTGAATTATGCCAAACTAGTTTTGCAGACTTGTGCATAATTCAACAGTAAGTGGAACATAAGATTATCACATCGACTCACAGATAAATCAGAATATTTCACATGGCTTCCAGATTACATTGCATTAGCATAGCAAATCAGCTTCATTTTTACAATATATCACATATGCAGACTATTTATGCAATTATTACATTCATTTTATTTTATTGTACTCAATGCTGTCTTGGGCGCTAATGACCTCGTAGTTTTGCGCCCTTTAAGCAATAATCATCATCATCAATGCTGTCTTGCAGCTGATGATCATAGTTGAAGAAGAAACTTCTATTGCTTGGAAGAATATTTTTATTTGAAGGACGTCACATAAATTTAGGCCATTATTTTAAGGATCATTTAATGAACTGAATATTGGGAAGTTAGTGCCAATGTTATAGTACTTTTCTGCTAACCAATAGCGCTACAGCAAATCTATACAAGATTTTTTCCCCACCTCAACCCCCCACTCCACCATACCTGTCCAGTAGAATTCTATGAAATTTCTCTCCCAGCCTGGCAAAAGTTCAGCAGATTTCAGAAGTTAGTATATCTGTAGTAAGCATGATTACATTGTCCCTATATTGATGGTATTTTTAATGGCATTTAATGCTCCTTTTAACTACTGCGACATCATAGGTAGTGGACACGATGACACATAAAATGAAATGAAATAAATTGGAAATGGATTTTTTTTTTTTTAAGGAAGTTCCAGGCCTAATTTTAGGGTACTTCCTCCGTCTTTGCCAATTATGAGAAAAACCTGGGGGAAAAAATGTCAGGGATGGCAGTCCTGGTGGGAATCAAACTCCCAGATGTCCCCCTCACAAGTCCATGCCTTAACAACTTCAGCCATCCAAGGCGATCCTATATTGATGATGATTATGACTGGGAAATGCCTTAAACATAAATACTACTATCCCAGGGATTCTCAAAGGATGTACTATGGCACACCAGTAGGCTGCAAAAAAAAATTACATTGATAAAGAATGAACACATAAAAACAGGCTTGTTTTTTTAAATATGTTAATAATGTTTAATAATCATGGAGAATTGGAAACACGCAAAACAGATTCAAATATTAAGAATGTTTTGTGAGTAATATTACTCGATAATTGCAATTCAGTGTAAAATGAAATGAATAGTGTTTATCACCCGTTTTTGCTATGGAGGCACCACAGGCGGTGAATACTGATGATACATAAAATGAAATGATAAATTGGGAAAGGATTTATTTTTAAGGAAGGAATTGTTCCAGGCGTAAGTTTTGGGTACCTCCCCGGCATTTGCCAGTTATGAGGACTGAGGAAAACCTGGAAAAATACCTCAGTCAGGGAGGACGGTCCTGGTGGGATTCGAACCTCAGGCCTCCCGCTCACAAGTCCGCGCCTTAACGACCTCAGCCACCTGTGGTGGTTCAATTCAGTGTGAAATGTGGACTTGTTTATCTTTGCAAAATTATTCAATTGCAAATAAATATATCTGTAATTCTCATTGTACTAAAAGAAGTTGTTCATAGTAAAAATACTGTTCGTGCATATATGTTGAAAAATGTTGCTTCTATGTTAGGAATGCGTCACTATATTCCACACAGCCACGAACCAATAAAGATTGAGAACCTGTGCTCTAACCTATCTAGACCAGAGTTGCCATAGGTACCTCCCCAGTGAAGGAAAAATCCTCATAAGACTTCCTAAGTAGGTAGTGGAAATTGAACCTGCCTCCCAGCCAGCAGTTAGAAACACTAACCAGTAGACAAGGAGGTGGTCATGCATAGTGACTTTTATCTCCTTTTTTCTGGTTGTGGTGGCTGCATTTGTCCAGTAAGCAGCCATGCTCAGGCATTTCATAACTTAAATAATATCACTGCATTCATAAAGAACAAAACATGATGGTGAAGCATGGACTTCTGAATTTTCAGAAAATAACTTCTGCAGAATATACTAAATCATGATTTGACCTTCAATAAGTACTCTTTCCATTGAAAGGGAGGGGGGGGGTCCGCTAAATTAAATCAGCAAACTTTGGGATAAAATAGATATTTTAAAACACTTTTTGTTAAGAAACTCGTAGGCTGTGGCATTTTGTTTCAGTGCAACAAAATTATTCATTTGGGCAATCTTACAGGAAGGGATTGAGGTAGTTAATTATGTGAAAATTAATTAATGAATTTAATAAACAAATCATTAATGTTACATGCATTTTATCCAAAAACACATTACATCACAAATAAATGTAACAACACTTCAGCATTGAATTAGCATAATAAATTATTACTTTATTTGATTCTCATCACTACAGCAATTGATGGAACACATATCCATTGGTTTCTAGAAAAAAGAATGCATCAACATGCCATACTCTTTTTGTACCCTCTCATATATGCCAGACATTTCCACAATTTCAGTTACTATGACATTTTTCAAAATCAAGAGGAGTTTCATAAACTAGTCTTCACATAGCCCTCATGCAAATAAATCAACTGGGGAAAAGTAGGGCAAGTGCAGTGACCATGCAACAGACTCATCCCACTGTATCCTGTCATTGTTCAAGACAATGTAACAAGATAAGATACTGCATTCTCAAAATGAGCTGATGCCCCATCATGTGGAAACTAATTTAGTTGTTTGATAAGAGTGCAGTTGCAGTTGCAGTTGCTCATGCAAAATTTCTTGCAATAACACCAAGTAATTGTTGGCACTGAGTCAACACAGCAGAAAGTATGATCCCCACAAGGAATAATTCATGATCCCTTCCCATGTCATTAATTCTCATCTGATGTGAACATGCAAACATGGCATGGGGGTTTTTGAAAACCCAAACACTTGAATTACAAGAATTACACTTTCTCTTCTAGTGTGAAGCATACTTCATTTATGGATTAGAAAGTGTAGTTGGAATAGAGTTTGGTTCCATATGTCAACAAAATTTTTTTGTTGCACTAGATAGTCATCTGGCTAAGTAGCATAACTCTCTTAAAATGGTAGGGATACAACAGCTGTTTCTGTTTCTGCAGAATTCTCCATACTGTACATTGACGAATGTTCAATTGGTGAGCAATAACATGAATACTCATCAAAGGTTTGTCCTATACAAACCACAGCATGGCTTCCTGAACCTCTGGAGTTTGCACATAATGTCACTGTTCCTGACTCTCTGTTGGCCCATGTAATGAGCCCAGTTCACATAGTCTGTGAACAAATCTCTTAAATGCAGTGTGGTGACTAACTTGTCAGTTTGGGAACCGTTACTTGTAAACCTCTAACACAACCAGAACCAAATGCTGTTGTATAAGTCAAATGCATATCCGTCAACTCATTTCATGCATAGCATTCCATTTCACAGTACTGTACATATAGATCCAAGATTACAGGTTCAATCCCAGCCAGAGTAAATGGATTTTTTCTGGTGTAGAAATCCCAAGTATGGTTTCCTTCGGAAGGGAAGAAGTTATGGATCCCATGTTATAGATATAAGGCATGTAAAAGAACCTCAAGCCTGAAAGAAGAGACCCCTGAGCAAAATTTATCAGCTATTTCATGCCCTGAATTGAATGGGGTGCTGATGATCTGAGACGTTAAAGACAGTCCATAAATAAACAAAATCAACTGAACATATGGAAGAATGATTGTGAGCACAAGAAGTTAACAGACTGGATGGACACATAATACTGAGTGGAGGAAGTAAACAAACTGGGTTGAAACATTAATGCAGGCATGGGCATTCTCAGAGTTGTGACTCAACCTTGAGATGCAGCTCAGAGCTAAGCAACCTGTTAAATCAAAACAATGTACAGCAGTGCCAATGTTGGAATAACAGTCTGAGCATACCACTCTTAACATGATTATGCTGGGGCAGACAGGCTATAGTCACCACCATAAAGTTTTACCCATTTGTAGTAACCTCTATCTTCTTTGCAAGCTCATCGCTTTGCTGGTGGCTATTGTACTCTTGCACTGAAATGAAGCTTCGCAGCCAATGGGTTCCTTAAAAATGAATTTGAAAACAGATATCTATCCAATCACGGAGTTTGTTGGTCTAATTTAGAGATACCCTATGTGTATATATGGTTCTGACCACCTCCTTGGTCTAGTGGTTAGTATTGCTGACTGCTGGCCAGAAGGCCTAGGTTTGATTTCTGGTACTTGCTTAGGAAATTTTCTAAGATAAGAGAGATCTGGAATGGGGTCCATCCAGCTTTGTGACTAATTGGGAAGCTGCATATTGGTAAGGTGGCATTGTTTGATCTAGGGAGCTGCATGATAGGTGACCGACAGGGTGCCAGCATATTGATCACATGCCCCCTTGAAATACTGCCCTCTATCAATGAAGTCATGAGATGGAGGTAGAGGATGCAGAGACCACTGCAGCAGGCCAAGGCTCAATTAACATAAGTGTCTGAAGGCCAGTAATCCAATGTCATATATATATAAAATGACATTTAATAGCCTTACTTTTTCCCAAAAGTAACATTTCTTTTTTGATGCGAAGCCTGTTAAACATTGTTGGACATTTTGTTGGTGGTAAAATATATACATATATAAATAAAAAGGAAAAAGAAAGAATTAGTGATTTATATAGAAATAGTGGCATTAGAAAATAGAGAAAATGGAAGCATATACAAAGATGTGTAATTTATTAAACTATATGCTGAAAAAATATGCAATATAAACTCTATTGGCTCTAGCCACTTTTCAGGTACACATCCACTTCAAACAAACAAATTTAACTAACAGTTACTTAAATTATATAGTTTCTTCCATCATTATATAATTGTAGAAGCAAATAATTATTTTTACACTTTCGCCCTTTTCACTGGCCATTTCTTTTAATTTTCCATTTTAAACAAGCATTGTCCTGGATTCTTGTAGCCATTTGTAAACTTTTTATTTAAATTATAATCTTATTATTCCTCCAATTTTCAGTTTCCTTACATTCAAGCACTGTAATTATCTTAACATCTTCCTTTCCTCCACATAATGATATATATCCTGTAAAAAAACATTACTTTCCCCAAAAAGGTGTGTATAGAGAATTTATTTTTAGGGGACGAAACTTCTTATTATTCAATTGTGAATAAAGTCAATACTCACAATCTGCTACCCATTCACACTTCTTCAGATAAAGTAATGCTTAAAAAACAAGCATGGCATGTTAAATAATCGTGTATTTAGTATGCTAATTAATTCTCAGATCATTTTCGCTCTTAAATTTTGAGTTAATCAACCTGTTCTGTGGACAAGTTCCTTCTTATATGTAATGATGGATAGAGAGTAATAGTAATAAAACTGATAAAGTTTAAGAAATGATGTAAAAGCACATTTCAAACTTTACACATTAACTTTCATGAAGTAGAACATATGTCATTGAAATTCAGATCAGGTTTCAGCATGGTTTGTAACCAACTGCTTATTTTATTAAATATAAATCACTTAGTAGGGCACTGCCACTGGTGGCCAAAGTCGTTAAGGCACGGACTTGTGAACGGGAGGTCTGGGGTTCAAATTCCACCAGGACTGTCCTCCCTAACTAAGGCTTTTTTTTTCAGTTTTTCCTCAGTCCTCATATGTGGCAAATGTAGGGAGGTACCCTACACTTAGGCCTGGAACGTTTCCTTCCTTAAAAAATCCTTTTCCAAAATATCATTTCATATATCATCAGTGTCCACCGCCTGTGGTGCCACAGTAGTAAAAACAGGCGTTAAACGCTATTAAAAATTAAAAAAAAAAAAAACTTGGCATAGCCCCAGCAACAGGGTGACGACATTAATAGATGTGAGTTTTCATGTAATATAATCAACCACCTTAAAACATATTTTTAGATCATTAATATTATTTTTAAGTAAACTTTTCTTTTAATATTTGTTGAAAAATTTGTTTTAAAACAAATTTAATAGTATAAATGTGTAGCTGTCATACATGGTGGATGTGCATTAAATGAAGGAAGATGACATATCCCAATAGATTGCTATGTATATTTGTGTGTGAATGTGTGTATGCATGTGGACGTATGTATAACATACCATTTGCTTTCCTTTTCTCATTCTACATGTGATGTAACATTTATTATGTACCTACAGAAAAGCATAACCGACAGGGTAAGCTAGCAAGTGGCACAAGTCAAAAAATTAATTTAATATATAAATAGTATATATGCATATATAAAGAATTGGAAATGTGAGAGAAAACCTGTATTTTTTAAAACGATGAGTGAATGCAAACACAATTGTTGTAGAGAAAGATTAAGATAATTGTTATAAATTTGATTGATGTATAGCAGATTTGTTCTTCTTTTGTAAAAATTATTCCTACCCTAAAGATAATGTTCCTTCTATCCTACTGAACATTTCAGCAATAAGACATATTTAAGTTTCTCTCCCATATGCGTTTTTTGTTTATAAATCAGATAAATTATTTATATTTGTTCAAGATAATACAGTTCTTTTCATTTCTTAAATCATTCTGATATCTGTAACTGCTGAGCCATCAGAAACAATATGAGGTTTGTTCCCCTCTGTGGTCTAGCAGTAGCATTTACAACTACTAATTGGGAGGTCCTAGGTTTGATTCCTGATTAATTCAAACTGTCTGTGTAAGGTTTTTTTTCAGAGTTTTCCTAACACAAAGTAAGTGAATGTGAGATAGCTTTAAGGCACCAAGGACTCGGAGCTCATTTGCACCATCATTAATTCAATTCATTTCATTCATAACCACAGACTTACACCTGTAGTATTCACGTTCAACTTAAATGCTGTGAGAAGACCAATGCAGTTAAAGTGACAATAGATAACACATAAAAAAATAATACAAGGGTCAAACTGAAAGGATTTGTAAATTGATATGTGTAGCAACTAATTATTCCTGCTTTCAGCTTTATTGCTTCTGAAAATATTCCTCCCCAAATATTATACACATCACCAAAGCACTGCATCCACTTTTCAGAGGAGGAATTTCAAACACCAACTCACTGAAGGCTTCAATTATAGCTTAATGGTGTTAAAGGACAAGCTATAATTGAAGCCTTCAGTGAGTTGCCATTGCTCTAGCCTCTAGACTTTTGTCAACTTATCTTTTTGTGGGAATATCCATCGTATCAATTGCAATTTGTTTTCTGGCTCATAATACTTGTTTCATCCCCTGTTACGACATCAAAACTAGTATTTTACTGTTCTAGATTTATTTTTTTTAAGCATTTTCTTGCACCATTCTCACATTTGTTTCTCAGTTTCTATCAAAATATATGGAATCGATTAATTGCACAGCTTCCCCTATCACTAATATCATCTCGAAAGATTGCCGATTCTTGGCATTGGTGATTCATTTTTCTTTTTTAATCATATGATGCACAATATTGTTATTTTTCTCACTGGGCAAGTAGCAGGTCAACACTCAAGGAAATCATTGCTAATGTAAGTAATCCACATTTCTATTTTCAATCAAGTCATACATAGTCCTCATAATGATATCTCATTTCAAAAGTATTTTGAAGTTGTTGAATGCACTGTTTCAGCTTCAGTGAAGATTTAAAATAATACTTGAAAGTTTTGTTAATTTAAATCCATTAATTTTATACACTGTTGCTGCAAAAACTTTTAGGAAGACTAGAAATATTTTTTGGATTTGTAAATAACTGTAGTCTTGGGTGTAGAATTGCATGTTTTCAAACAAAAAACATTTTGATTGCATGCATATCATTTTGCAGAAACTTTCAGTAAAATGCATTAACATGTAAATTTAACTTTTTTTCCCATTATTGGTTTGTGAGAACCTCTTATAAAATTAGGATACATATCCTCAGTATTGTGATTTAAAAAAGGATACATTTTATTTGAAATAAATGCAAATTTAAAATGCATCTCAATTGGCAGCAGGCATGTACCGTAGTTCAATAATAGATAATGCTGCTCATTTTCTTCATATCTAATTAATTCTTATGTTAATAATAGCTTTCCATAAGTCTAGATCTTTTATATTTCACTTAGAATAAAAACATATACTGATAAAGGAATCCATATTAGATAATTTTTTATCAGTCCTTGTCCTCATGTCAGGATTCTAGGTATGCCTTATATAAATTGCTCATGGAGTTGTAGAAAGTGTGTAATCCTAAAGTTAGCCCATGGCTCCAATTATTTAACATTATTGCCAAGAAACTTTTATATTTGCCAGTTATCTGGTAAATAACTGACCTTCATGTAGGTATTACATTCACAATATGGTTGTCAATGTATCAAACAATTCATCCAGGATACTGGATTCAATCCTGCTATGCTCAGCGACCATTAAAGAGCAATCTATAAAAATTGTTACAGCATAGATTTGACGCATATCTTGAGAAGTGTAACAGAAGATATTTTCACAATATTAATTAAATTTGGAATGTAACACTCAGTGCAGCATCTTTTCTGAGTTGAACTATTTAAATATACTCTATTTGGTTTCACTTACTGGAGATTTACTCCAGACATGTTTTGGGGACCCTTGTCCTCATCCTCAGCTGTTAAATGATTGTTGGACATAAGTGTCCGAGTTGACACTGGTAGTCTTGCAATAAACTTTAATAAAGTGTTGTCTGCTTCTGGGATGTCATAATTCATTATTTTTTGTTCATGTTTTTTTTATATATATAAATCCTTTCCCATATGTTTAATTCCTTTGGTGGATGAATTGTTTTAATAACTTGCTGTTTTTTTTTTTCTTCTTTTTTCTTTTTTCTATTTCATGGTTTTCATCGAAAAATGTGCTGCCACTGCTGATTTTTCTATTTGCTTGTAACTGATGTTTCTCCAATGTTCCTCCAACTTAATACCTATATTTCTCTTTGTTTTTCCAATGTAGATTTTTTTCACAATCCTTATAATTAATCTGGTAAATTCCAGATTTTTTCTCTTTGGGCCTGGAATCTGTTTTGTTTAATTTCAATACATTTTTACACTGAAAAATGTTTTGAGATTTGGCTGATGGGTGGTGCCTGAACTTTTTAAACATTTTTTTTCCCTCCTAAATCAAACTTGTGATTTGTCTAATTCATTTTTGTTTTAAGGATTTTTTTGCTGAACCCATTTGATTTAGCAACTTCTATTATGTTTGGATTTTCATTCTTGAATTCTTCATTCAGTGGTATATTTACTAGTTTGTATGTCATACTGGTGAATGCTGTTTTTGTGATCAAGGATTGAAACTGTGGACTTTGATACAAATGGTATGCATTTCCTTTCAGTGGATGCAAAATTCAATTGCTGGAAGTCAAATCTGGAGTTGTCCCATTTTTTCATCTGTAAAAAACAATTTAAGTTTCAATCTCAATCATTACTTTGAGAAATATTCATAAGGCAAAAAAGTTGCTTTGAGCTAACAGGCATAAAAATTTGATGAAAGCTATATAACTTATATGATTTAAAGAGTTAAAATCTGAGAAATAAATATGATTATTGATGATTAAGAGCAGGAGTGCTTCAAATGTGCTTTGCATCATCTGTAAAACAAAAAAATATTGCTGTGGGGATGTTTTGAAGCATAAGTGCTTTTTTACTACTGAGGCATTACAGGTGGTGGACACTGATGATACATGAGATGAAATGATATATTGGAAAAGGATTTTAGGTGTTCAATGCCCGTTTTTACTACTGAGGCACCACAGGGATTTTATTTATAGAGAAGGAAATGTTCCAGGCTATTTCTCCGGCATTTGCCATTTATAAGAACAGGAAAACCTAGAAAAAAACCTCGGTCAGGGAGTACAGTCCTGGTGGGATTTGAACCCCAAACCTCCCACTCACAAGTCTGCACCTTAACATCTCTGCCACTTGTGGCAGTATAAGAAAAGAGGAAAGTCATTTTGAATTGGTACTTTTGTACTCTACATCATTTAGTAACTAATTATTGGGAAGTAAGATTGTTGACCAGCAACCTCAGATTGACTTCAAACATTACGAGAGTGATGTGATGTACATACTCATTATATTTAGATTGAAAAACTCTGAATTATTTAGCCAAACAAATGATTCTAGAAACTTAAAACTCTGGCAATGTTGGGTTTTGGTATGAAGATCAGTATGAACAGTTGCAACATTACAGAACAATAACAAAATCTATAATGGTTCGTATTAATAATGTAAAATGTTTAAATAGTACAATGTTGGATGTGTGTTGTGCATATTCTGTAGTTGTAATTAAAATCCCTAATTATTAGATGATTGGTTAAAAATGTTAAATAGTTAATTTATTAACAGTTTTGAGATTTTTAAATGTGAACTTTGACATGAATGTATAAGAAGGAAATGTTCATCTTACTTACAAATTGCAAAATGATCCATTTTCAAGATCTGAGTAAAACTACTGATATGTTTTTTCAAAAATTTTTCCATAACAAGGGCTGTTCATAAAGGGGGTAATTTAGAGTGTGGCTGTTTTCTCCCCTTTTCCAAGACATAATATTCAACAATTGTTTTTCAACAACAAAAAGTGAAAATTATATATATATTTTTTTTCTCCCCAAAATTCATCCATTTTATGCTTGACAGTGCCTGAAAATCCTTTACACACAAAACCTCGAGGAAAGCATTTCACAGGTAGAATTTTCTTTACTAAATTTCAACTTCATTAACTCAGTTTAAGTATTCTCAGAAACACGTTAATAACTAGTCTGAGGATGCTTCTGCTGAACTGAAGTATGCAGCAATAGATAACCCTAAGCTTGAAAGAGGCAACTCCACTTATGCTGTTAGCATACTTTTGCCCCTCCTTGTTTAGGACTGCCATCAGTAAGTACAAACCATAAGATTAAAAAAAAAAAAATTGCTTATTTCACTTTTTATAATTTTTTTTCTCCGGATTCCTGTGGAAAATTATTAATTGTAGTGCATTTATTATAGTAAAACAAAACTAGCATAACAGCAAATAATTCTTTCGCTTAAAATATGAAATGCCTCCACACCCCTTATAGAAGTTGGAAGTGGGAGATGTAAAAGATTTGCTATGAGCAAATTGAATTTAGGTATTGTAATATGATTAAACTAATGAGCTCCTGGTACAAGCTATGAATGCTCGTTCTGTAGTTCTCAAGTGCAGCATTTCATTTGCTTTCTCCGTCCATTTAGAACCGAATGCAACGCTTAGCGAAATTTGAGTGGCAATTCATACAACATGCTTGGAAACGTTGCATTTATCCGTGCAACCATGTATCGTTCTTGATTCAGTCGGAGCTCGGGGCTTTAGGGATATCTATGCTTTCCTGGCATATTTTAATAGCGAGGTTGGCAGCAACTTCGCCGGCCCCAATAAAATTGCAGGCTCAGTACTTAATTGTCTGTGCGGGAGTGTGCACGTATTTGATTCGAGTAGGGTAAGTTTAACAGTATTGCACGTTACAATGCCATTAAAGAAGAATTAATGTATATTTTTGTGGGAACTAAATTACAAACTACTCGCGAATTTGTTTCTTGTCTCGTAATTATGAGAAAAAGATATTTTGTGTGCGTGAACAAATAATTTAGTTGCAATGTTTTGAGGTTCTTTTAAAATGTTAACGCAGACTTTGTTGTGTTTATTGGCATTCGTGGAATAAAATTTACAAAAATAGTTGTAGACAGCATAAAAAACTAAATCATGGCGCTCTTAAATGTGCACGAACACGAATTTCTCTATCTCTTCCATGACTATGTGGTCTGTACAGCTAGTCTGTAATGATAAAAATAAAATTTATCGCCAATGCCCGTAAGAACTGCATGAAAAGGAGGAAATACTAGCCCAAGTGAGCAAAATCTCAATTGTTCTGTGCCCCTAACAAACAGAAAAACACGCCCAAACCTAAACAAATGTCGCAGGTGAGGAACATTTTTCCATAGAGAAGATTCTTTGTTACAAAAAAGAAAACATCTCATCGCATTGCAAAGCCTGTTGCTTTCTTTGTTGTAAGATGAAAAGGAAGCCATTACTGCCACCTCAAATTAGGACATTTCTCTGCAAAATTTATAGTGTTGAAAGCATGTTATGCCTTTCCCCATATTATTTCCTTTGCGTGTTTTATTGCTACGTTAAAGTTTTCCATTTCATTTCGCTGTATACTGAATATGATTAATAAAGAACCTACAAAGTTAATTTTAGACGTACGATTGCTTGTTTCTCTGTGTTGCCATTCCTTGCCGAAACCATTCTGTTCTTTCCGCCAGCATTTATTGCACGCTATAATACATTTACGATTTATATTCTTTTTTCGGACGTAAAAATCCTATGTATGGTTTACTTCGGAAGGGAAGTAAAACCGTGGATCCCGTGTCGTACATTTACGGCACGATGAAGGTCCTCAAGCCTGAAACAAGAGACCTCTGAGCAAAATTTGTCGGCCGTTTCACGCTCTGATTTGAATGGCATGTTGATGACCTGAGATGTTAAAGAGCTTCTGTAAATAAACAAAATTTCTCCATGGCTCCAGCATTTCCTGGAATTCGACTTCTTCCCTGCTGTTCGGAACTAGAGCAGCAAGACTTGCTCTGTCTGTGAAGTTAAATGACAATACTGTCATTTCCCGCAACTAGCAATAAACAAGCGGTGGTAGAAATTTCCCAGCGCCCGTCGCGCTCCTAACAGAAAACCCCGTACTGGTTATTTTACAAAGAAACGGAGGAATTTCAAAGAGCATTCATTCTCGGGCTGGAGTTTTATATTACGTCTGGTACACATGCCCCAAGCAGAGCTTCTCTTTCTTATAAAATTAATCATAGCCAAAAATTTTATTTGGTGGTCTTCAACTTTGTCATATAATTTCTGCGGCTATCACCTCCTTGGAATGAGGTGTTAAAAGGCGTGAATACTTAAAGTTCCTCATTATAAGACATATTGGTCTATAGTAGTAGAATAGTTGCAACATAATATTTGAATCCCTATAGGTCTCCCAATTTCATTAAAAATAAGTAAACACACAAACCCAATGATGCGGTGAAAGTTGCGAACCCTGTATAACTTTGTCCGCAATTGCACCAATTTGACTAATGGAAGTGTTTGACTAACAGCAGCTGTACAAATACAATTCATTTTAGCCTTATTATTTTAAAAATTCAATGTAATAATACTGATATACTTTTATATTATATATTATTCACATGCGTAACACAGATAAAACCAAATTTATCTGTACAGCTCTGTTATCCAATGATTTTAACAGTTAAATTGCTCCGATCGCGGATGATTTGCTGCAATGTAATATAAATTACTTCTATTATAAAAACACGAGACTAAGCAGCAGTGATATAGGGCAATCTACTTAAATAAATAGGAATATGATTTGTTGTAGTAAAATAAATTGAGAGACAAAGAGGCATTCATGATTCAGTAGCTGTTATTTTTCTATTTTTAATAACAAACGTTTACCAACTCTTTTTTTTTTTATTTAGAATATTGTATTACGAATATGTATTCACACAATTCCATTTAATAATGTTTGTTTTCATGTGAATTCCTGGAATACTTTCCCACGGTACGGTAAATCGTAAAGATTTTCTCATATATGGGTGATTCAATGCGAAATCGGATATAAAATTAGAACAATTGACCTCGCGTTTTTAAATATTGATATATTTTATATTCATAGAAAATGTTATAGAGATATCCAATAATCTAATGACTAATGCAGCGGCGGGGACTCCATCAACCGATAAGCCATCGTTCACGCCCAGCCAGTCTACATTAGTCGGTGGTATAAATACTAGGATGAGGGCAATAAATTCAAATGCACTTAAAAAGTTATGTAATCTTTCATGACACGCAAGGAGATGCTGAAATTGTATGCGTTCATTTTCCACACATTTCTGGCATCTTGTTGTGAAATAAGCCTTCGCTTCTTATTTTGGACACTTCCCGTTTCTTGAAATTGGTTAACATTATATTTCGACTTGGAACTTGATTACCTGTTAATGTTTCTTCTCTCGTAGCACTAGCGTACTCTACCGGTATAGAAATTGTAAATAAATATTGTAGGTGGTGTAGAATAATTGGCGTAGTATTTGCAATTTAGTATTCTTGGCAACTTTACTCTAGGATTATACACGTGTTGTTTCTTTCACGTTTCAAAGTACACTAAATGGCGCGAGACTCAAGGCCAACATACCCAGTTGACCTTAAGTGATGGCTTATCGGTTGATGCGGTCTCTAGTCGATGCGTCGTTCATCAGATAATTGGATGACTAGATATAAGAACGCATATTTTCATGAAATAAAGCATCCTCTGGTCTAATAGTTTTTATGCAAAAATTCGCCGAAGTTGCCGTATTTTATTAGAAGTATCACAAGTTGGTCTGATATTGTCAATAAATTCACGAACGTAGTGAGTGGGAAGCTCAGACTCTCGAGTGATATTTATGAGGACTATTTCACGAATAAAATAAGAATTTAAACATAATTCCGCCAAACTTGGCTTACAAAATTGTAACAATTGTACATTTGTATTGTGAATATTTAACTTTTCAAATCACCTTGCAACAGACGAATGTCGTTCGTCAGTAATGCCAATAGAGAAGAGCCAAATGCGGGTTTAGGGCTATTTCATGAATAGAATAAGAATAAAATTAATATATATATTTGAAATTCGCGCATAGAATATTAACAGCGGTATACTTATGTATAGTTATCTATACAGAAACCGTGAGACTGAAATAGATGGACTTCGATTGTTACAATCACTACCGTTCAATGTACTAGTACCAACTGAAAAGAACAAAACGGAGATAACATTTTACCATTCTGAACGACTTATTTATTAAAAATTATGGTTGCTTAGGCAGGCATTGTTACGTACCTAATTTACAACATTATTTTAGACTGGTTGAATACACAGTACACTAGTTAAATATACAATTATTAAAAGCATAATTATCAAATTTGAATGAAGGGGCTGCAATTTCATTGAACAAAGACATTTGGGAATACGTGGAAGCAAAATTCCGCACTTTATTTAGTATTGCCGAATGATGTTCTTGATTAATCTCTATGATGCTCCGGAATTATAGTGGGGGTAAAGAGTTGGCTACACTGACTAGAAGATAAAGTTCGCGAGGTAAGTGAATTTGATAAAACTATACGATAGTTTCACTGCGATATCGCGCTGTGATTGGTCAAAATACAACATTTTGTTTCACTTCATTGGTCGATTTTATGTCATATAAGTGAAATAGTCTTAGATTATAGCTCTTAAAACTCCTTAAAATAGAAATCGGTACTTTAGCTCGTTTTAAAGCCCATATATTGCCAAACATACCTATTAAAACAGTCACTTATTTACAAAATTAGTAGAAAGTCTGTTTTATGTATATTTGAGACCGTCACGGCTGGCCTAGGTCGCTAAGGCGCAGCATGGCGTGAAACGGCCGACAAATTTTGCTCAGAAGCCTCTTCTTCCACGTTTGAGGTTCTTTTTTGTGCCGTAAATGTACGACACGGAATCCACGGCTTTGCTTCTCTTCCGAAGGAAGCCATACTTAGGATTTTTACGCCCGAAAAAATCCATCGATCCTGGCCGGGATTGAACCAGCGATCTTGCGTTTAGAAGGCATTAAGTTGAAGTAACACAACTGACTTCTTGCTCGTCCCTGCATTAACGGAAGTGGACCTAATCAACAAATCCAGCTTATTCCAAATTTAATTTAAGGAAATGTTTATATGTAAATTCTTGATGGAGCATCGAAATAATGATGAATCTTTTTGTCAGAGAGAGAGTTGGTATTTTTGTTTTTACTGTATTCCATAGCAAGTTAGTCAAATGCGAGCTAAATAATTAATGCCCCTGTTAAAATGTTACATTGAATAAGGCATATACATATTAATATAATGTGTGCTCTTAGCTATATCAGCTTTTTTTTTTTTTTTTTTTTTTTGAAAGTCTAGCATTAATATTTTCTGGTTTATGACCTATGAAATTATTGATTTTCACAAATATGGGATACATTTATGGCATTAAATTAAATTTAATTTACTCGTATTGAAAAAAAAAAGCTTTCATATATTATCTCTTAAGTGCCTTTGTTAATAGTTGTTTCAAGGAAGAATTCTTGATGTGTGATTTCATATGAATTGGCACAAATGGTGTACATGTGTGATTTTGGCCGTACATCTCATTATGCATAAAATGTTACTTGGCATCCTCCTTCCATCTCATATGCTTCGTATCCTTGCCAAATCCTGGCGTGGCACTCTAGGATCTGGGTAAGAATCGCAGTTTAGCATCTGCCTATGCTAAGTGTGGATTGCAGTTTACTGATTATTCATATTGAAAAATGTAGAATTTGGTTTGTCAAGGTTGCAGCTCCCACAAGCACTTGCACAATTTTTACATGATGTTACAAGCTGTTATATTTAGTTTGATCGACATGTAAGAGTGTGTGTTGTGTTTACAGGCAATGGATCGTGAGGGAACTGGGTGACTTAATTCGCGGAACTTGGTGAGTATAATTCATTTACGCTTTACTGAGAAGTGTCGAGAAAATTTCTAGAAAATCGTTGCTTCCTTTGAATGGACCTAAACCACTGTGCAAATCATGAATAGAGCGATGTGGGGAAACCTCAGTCAGCGAGAACGATCCTGGCAGGAATCGAACCCCAGGCCTCTCGCTCACTAGTCCGTGAGCTATGTGTTTTGTAAACGCTGCGAGACAAGAACGAGTATTTTATTGGAGTACTATATGGTAACACGCAAAGAAAATTGAAAGAATATTCATTTTGTTTAATAGCAGAAGAGTAGCCATAGGGAGCGTTAACAATCATTGCAAATTTTGGCACAATGTAATAAAAAGTTAATATCTCTAATTTTTTTTTGATTTATATAAAACGTATACTGCTTATAAGGCACGCAGGAAGCAATAGCATTCTAAATCTATTGATCTAAGCCAATCTATTGATAACTGTTTAGAAATATTTTTCTTAAAGGGTATTTCTAAAAATCCGTATATACCAGGGGCATCAGCTGCCCTTATTTTTTCGTATTTGATGCAACCCGCGCATTGTAGTCTTGCTTGAATACATCGCCCCTTTTGTCAAACAACAATTATTTCTTTTGTATATGTGTTTTTTCTAATCCATTTTTATAGTATTTAACACCCGTTTTTACTACTGAAGCACCACAGGCGGTGGACACAGATGATACATGAGATGAAATGATAAGTTGGAAAATAATTTTTTAAGGAAGGAAAATTTCCAGGCCTAAGTTTAGGGGTACCTCCCCAGCAATTACCTTTTATGAGGACTGAGGAAAACCTGGGGGGAGGAAGGACGGTCCTGGCAGAATTCGAACCCCAGACCTCCCGCTCACAAGTCCGCGCCTTAACGACCTCAGCCACCCTAATCCATTTAATCATTATGCCAATGATGAAAAGCTGCGGGAATGCTAAGAAGCTGCCAAAAGCTTAAAAGCGTTACTTTTTCGTTGACATGAAAAGAGCGTGGTACGAAAATGTTTCGTTAGACAAAAATTCAGAAAAGCTTCCTGTGGTTGAGTGGTCTAGCCGTCGTTGAAATCGCTCAGAGTTCGTAGGCTCAAATTCCGTATGACATTTATTTTTTTTTTTTTTAATTTTTGTTTTGTTATTTCTTTTTTGTGTTTCTTTTTCATTTTTTGGTTCATTTGTCTATATCGTTAGTTTTAGGTGTTTGTCTTTTATCAACCGTAATTATTATGATGAGCTAAATGTCTTTGGCTAGCGGTAAAGTATGGAAAAGCAAATAGCATAATGAAGCATATGCTCAAAATAGCGCCCTCTTTGGTTCACGCGGATTTGAACACGCTGTTGCAGAGAAGTTACGCTGATGACCTGAGCTGTTAAAGAGAGTCCATAAATAAATAAATAAAAAAAAAAAAAAAGCAGAGAAGTTCTTGTATCCTGCAACATGTGTCATATGCCTGCATGCAGCGTAATTAGTTTTGAGTAATTGACCAATGTGGTGCTCCATCTTGCTGAAACTACATTCTCACCCGTTTCCCGTGAGGGTGTCTTCGAAAAATTAGGTTCCTGTAAGGTGGTCATCTACAGGTGACACTCCATTACACTCTTTATCCAAGGAGGGTTACTTACACTCCAATAGTGCATGGTATGTCGATTCACAGTTCCGTTTTTTTGGAATATGGCTTCTTTACTAAAAGCACATCCTTAAGAACTCGACATCTGTTGCGAAAATACCACTCGCGCCCGGCAGTTACGTTCGTAGTAGGAATGAAATTTATTGTGATACATGTTCTCGAAACGGATACCTGGCTAATGTGCTAATGAGGTACACGTGTTGTTTGCAGTTGCATTATTTCTAGAAGCTACTGGAGCATCTCGGTGATTTTTTGAGTGACCCTGTTTCAAAGAGGCGCCTTTCAACCCTTCGAAACTTTCTGTAGTTGTGTTCTTCCTGGAAATCGTTCTTCGTACAAGCGTTACGTCTTGCTTCACCGTAGAGCAGCATTTTCGGCGTTTGAATACATTGCTGTGTATACCCGAGTAACAACAGACTCGTAGCAAAGCACGCGGAAAGTTGTTGATTCATGCGCAGCTACCTAGACACTTCGTATTTTGAAGGATTTCCAACACGGTTGACTGGGTGAAGTTTAATACCAATATTAAAAACGTACCTGCGAGCAATGAATTTGTTACCGTGTTCATTATGTATGACATAAATTATTATGTAAACATTATTAATAAATTACAATTAATAGTTTTTTTATCCTTTATTTTACTTTTTTCGACCAATAATATGGTATTACGAAACAATGCTTTGATGCAGTAAGATTTTAGGAAATCTTATTCTTATAGCTGCATCCTTAAAACTACCATATCTCAATAACGTCTGAAAGTACATTGGTAGAATAGTTTTTCTTGTGAATTCTTATTTAGTTGACTACTGAAGCTATAAAGATAATATCTTTTGTTAATAAAAAATTAAGAGTTCATTTGAAACGTAAACGTATGTAGCATTTTTACAGTTTGCTGTCAGATTGCATAGGCAATTATATAAGTATTTATCTGGAATTGCACATGGGCGAAAACTTTTATCTTTTATCAGCTTATCGTTTAAAATGTGTCACTACAAACATTTAGTATTATAATCACGTGTAGGCTCTATGTTAGTATGTTTTAATCTTTAAAACTTATATGATGTAAACTTGACCTGAATATTTTTGTACAAAGCACTTGAAAGAATGGGGGACATTGCGTGACGGACTGACTTGTTAATGGAGGTCTTGATAATTAAACACGCGACTAAGATGAAGTCGAATAGGCAGAAGAAAATGGGAATAAAAATTAGAAAGGTAGCATATTTCTAATGCCAAGTTTTGGAACGCCTATTTGCCAAGATAAATTCCAAAGAAAGAGAAATAGAAGGTTTTAATGTGATAGGCTCGCATTGACGTATTCTTAATGGGTAAGGTTGCGTTCCGCCAATCATTAATAGATTTCTTGTCCGCCAGTCACAGGTAGATCCTTAGCTTTCATTCCCACGTTCCATCTGCCACTATTTCTTATCATGCCGAATGTTTAGCACAGTATATTGAATACAAAGTTAAGTGAAACATTCGGAAACTTTCCATTGCACTTTTATCCAGATTTGGAATTGACGACTAATGATAGATGAAGAAAATTTTATTTTTCCAGTTCATAAACCTGACTCTATCCATATATGACATTCAACAGAAAAAATCATAAAACAATTTGGTAACGATGTAAACACGAAAAACAACTTTAAAATGTTTATATTTTGAATGATGTGCCATGGCCGAATGGTTAAACTGCTCTCCTGCCATCTTTACCTTCCTTGTTCAGTACAGTATAGTTCGCCGATTCTCGGTATGCGCATTTACAAATGGACTGCACTATTGCCCTCTGCCGTTCACGTGCGAAACTCCAACGCCTGACGGGCAAGTGAGTTTGTATTAGAGCTCACTCATGTTTTTAATGTCTTCAGATTCTTTAAATAAGTATAGATATTTATACTAATTCTTGTACACCTCTGGATCATCCTATTCACTTGGAATATTAGCAAACTAGGGCATAATTAAAAAGATTAGTACTTATGTATCACATATGCTGATTTTTGTTAATACGCCTAACAACCATTCTTGAGTATTCTGCATTTTTAAGTCTTTATACTTACTACCGTGTTCGGGAGATGTTCGTTTTAGCAAATAACCTACACGAGTTATTTTCTTATTATATCTTTCTTTTCTTGAAAATTTAAGTGTCTAGTAACCTTAGACACCGAAAGCATACGAACCCTCATTAATATATTTTATTCAAACTCCTAAGCCCTAGGCATAGAACGTCAAGAGGGGGGGGGGAAGTCACATACATTATACAAAATCGTAATATTATAGTTCCGGAGAGCTGTATAAAGCAAAGCAAACCCAAAAGAAATGGCTGAAAATCGAATTGCGGTCTTCGTTGCTGCCTTGTCCTCCAAGGGAGTAATCCATGTTCTTCCAATGTGACTGTAAATGCCCGACTCCTTAAGGGTTGTTTTGAGAGATTTGAACGCTAAGAGATAGACTTTAAGTCTAGATCACACTTAAGTTGGAAACTCTTTTTTACAAACGCATTGTGGAAGCAAGAGTTGGAGAGCGAAATATCTGAAGCCAGGCCGGGAATTGAACCACAATTATGTTCTTGTAGCGGCTGTATCTATAGCTAGCACTGTTATTTAATATTATTCATTTTAGAAGAAAGGGAGTCAGAATGGCTCATAAATCGTCAGTTAATACATACTATATAGCTGCAAATAATAGTGCTTTCTTTTCTTTTTTTCTTTTTTTTTTTCTTCTTCTTCTCTCCCCCTCGAGAGACAATAATATTTAAAAAGCAGGGTGGTAAAGGGTCGAACCCAGTAATGAGTCACCTGTCCTTCACCCAGTGACGTCACAAATATGCAAATAACATGGCAACACGCTATTTCCGGCGGCGCACCGTGCTGTAGGAAGTGACGTCATGTGAGATGAAGATACTATCTCCAAGGTTAAGGTGCTCGCGCTGGTCCCATTTCTTAGAACTTATTCTTTCCATTTTATTATTCTGTCTTTATCAGGCTTTTGGTTATATTTTATTATTTCCTTTCTGTTAGATCCTGTATTAACTCGCACAAGGTGTGCCTTCTCCTAGTGTGGCCTGGATGAACATTTGCGCGTTTCCATACTTGGCCCTTAGGTGTGTAAGTTATAGTTTTGGTAATTGCTGTTTTGATTTTAAGGAATACAACATGCTCTCTCATCTGTTTATTGTGCATCTGAACGGTTTATTATACTATGGAACAATATTCAATCTGTAAAACATTTCTAATTAATATATTATTCCAAGCGGAATGTTGCCATATTATCTTATCATCGCACCGTATATTTCATACTCAAATCTAACATACACACACACGCACGCACAAAGAGATTTTTTTTTTATTTGTTTATTTATGGACGCTCTTTAACATCTCAGGTCATCAACGTCCCATTCTATTCAGGGCGTGAAACGGCCCACAAATTTTGCTCAGAGGCCTCTTCTTTCAGGCTTGAGGTTCTTTTACGTGCCGTAAATGTACGACGGCTTTACTTTCCTTCCGAAGGAAGCCATACTTACGATTTTTACGCCCGAAAAAATCCATCGATCCTGGCCGGGATTGAACCCGCGATCTTGGGTTTAGGAGGCAAGTATGGTTACCACTACACCACCAGGATCGACATACACAGAGATTGTTAGTGATTAATATGCATGATATAATGATTTCATTATTGTATTGTAGAGCTAGACTGAGTGTTAGATTTATCAATATATTCATTTATGAAGTTTTTACTTCATTGGGAGTTTAAAAAATCGGTTATGCATAAACTAAGCGAATTCCCCAACAAGTCGATTTTATGAAGTGTATTACAGAGCGCTAGAGCAGAAAAATTCGTGCCGCTAGAGGGGTTTTTAAATTTTGGTTTTCAGATATCCCCACTTCCCTGATTTTCATAAACTATTTTTAATTATATTATAAATGATATATGGGGTGTTTCGTTGCGAAAATAGCAAATATCGGTGCCACTAGGGCGAGTTTTAAACTTTGGGTTTCAGGCAAGCCCCTACTTCTGATTTCATTCATTTGCATAAATTACTTTTATTATTTTATTTCAGTGGCATATACCGAGTTTCGTTGAGAAAAACAAAAATTGCAGCCTTTAGAGTGATTTTTAAATGTTTGCTTAGGTTAATGCCCGCCTAAGGGTTCAATAAATTATTAACGAACTCGATAAATCGTTTGTTAATTGTTCATTATATCGCAAGTTTTGTTGAGAAAAAACAAAGATAGCGCCTGCTAGAGCGTTAATTTATATATATAAAGTTATAAAAGCAGAAAAGAATAAAACACTAAGAAAAGTCACAAGTCTTAGTGATTTATCCTGTTCTGCTTTTCTAATTATTGTTCATTTTGTTACTTGTTAATAGTGTTACGTTATTTTTCATTTACACACACACATAAATTTCCGTCATTTGGTGCGTAGTAAGTAGGATCGACGAAGATTTGAAGATTTTTTTTTTTTTTCAAAAATTGGATATAATGGGTAAAGTGAATAAAAAAATAAAGTGGTTGGTGCCACCACTTCGGTATTTTTAAGTTATAATCTACTTTGGTGTGAATAAAAGTAACAACAACCATCCCCCTATAGTTGTAAATTCGTTTTTCCACATCGGTAGTTATAACTTCACTTTTGATGTGAATAAAGCGAAGACACAAGTAGTTATTGTAGCTACAACATCATTATTTTGGAGTGTAAGGGAGGGCATATTCCTGTCATCAGTTGATAACTTTCGTCATGGCGATGTTCATACATGTGAGGAAGAGTGAAAGAAGAGTTTTGAGTAGGTGTAAGGAACTGGTGCAATTTGAAATTGAAAGTATTGCTATTTAACACTTTAGAATTTCTGCCAAATAACGATGAAAACTCGGGGAAAAACTCTAATCTCAAGAAATCGCATGGAAATATTTTTACCGTATGTTACTGAACCTGGATTTCAGAGTGGAGTGGAGTGGACCGCTGCACGGTGTGTAAAACTTAATTACGTTTTTGGTCTATTTTCGAAAAAGCTCATAACGGGATTTATTTCCCCAGTACAATGCATGAAATAAATTATGCAAAGTTCATGTGGCAAACTCGCTTTCATTTACCAACCCAGATAGAAAACCTTGGGGAAGTATATATTAATTGTGAGGGTTATGCCAGCATTAGTGCAGCCGACATGAGATGCGGAAGAAAAGTTTACAAGCGTTAGTGCCGAGTGGCCTGGTTCTGTTCATGCTTCAAGAACATGAGTAGTGCTCTACGAGATATATACGGCGCTTCTTCTTTGCTTGGTGACTCCGTTATGGTCTGGCTCATCACACCATTCAAGCCTATGCTTATGCACATTGTCGGACATGGCGGTCGCAATAATGTAAGCAAGTTATATCTCCAGTTTTTTCCGGATACAACTTTCTCGAGGTAGTGATAATTACCCAGTTTTGGCGTTTGTTTATTCACTTCGATTTTACTAAAGCTATAACTACACCACAGAATCAACGTTTTATTCACTTGCCATTGCTTGTAGCGCCACTCTTATACACGGCGTTTGAGAATAGATTGCTTTATTCGTTTGCTTTTATTTCGCAAGTCAATAAAGCAATCAGAGTCAAATCAGATTTCATTTTCATATGGCAGCACAAGCATTGAAGGTAGATAAACTGTGTAACCAACGGTACTGTTGCTCTGATATATTTGGTGACTCCTGAAGTAGCCACTGAAACCGCAATTGCGATGAATAAGTGACATTTCAATGTTGCATATGAATTCTTTTCTAATTTATTTTCATGCAGCCACCCTGAAGAAACCTCGTCTCTCAGTCCGTTGACCCACGTCGAATAAGTTTATGCATTCGCTCTGGATCTCGTTCCTAGGTAGTAAATGTGGGACAGTTCTTGCCTGCTTTGTTGGGAATACAAGTGCTCCTTCCATCACCAAAAATAAAATTATAACCCGTAAATGACTAAATTACAGAAATGCGCGTAATTAAAAATACAAAGAGAAATGTTTTTAAAATGTTCACATGCAAACAGGCCACGTAATTTACTTAAAAAACAAACTCATATATCTGTGAGATACGAGCTTTAACCTCTTGCATACAAACTGTGCTTTGACTCTGATGCTTTTGCACATATAATAATAATAATAATAATAATAATAACAATAATAATAATAATAAAGGAGCTAGTTTCAAACTGTACTCTAGGCATCATTTTCGAATTGTATTTCTTTCCCTCATAATGTTGCTTTTCCTAATAATCGAATAATAGAACATTTTGTAGGCATAATTATTCAAACCGCTGAGTTTACCATTCCCATTTCCTCTTCAGCATACCGACAGGGTAGCTGAAGTCGTTAAGGCGCAGTCTCCTAAGCGGGTTCGATTCCCGCCAGGACTGTCCTCTCTAACTGAGGTTTTTACCAGGTTTACTTAGTAGTTTTAAATGTCAAATGCTGGGGACGTATCCTAAACTTAGGCCTGGAACGCTTCCTTCCTTTATAATAATCTGTTCCAAATGTGTCATTTCATCTCATGTATCACCAGATGTCTCAGCAATAAAAACAGACGTTAAACCAACACCGACTCCGTACCCAGACCCAAATTCAGGAAAAGAAAGGAAAAAAAATGGCGACCGCCGTTCCACTACTGTTACCAATAGCAAACTTATACGCAGTATTATTTTTACAAAATGATATTATTTATCATTAAAAATGTTTCATTGATTTTTAAGAATCTGAAATTGATTACAAACAATATTTCTCATGTGTAAACTAAATATAAAATAATATGAATTCGGCTTACATAAAACCATCCATGTACAAAAATGGTTCAACCAATTACTGCCCGTTACCGTTTATTTGCAGTGTAATAAATAATGAAATAATAACAGTAAGAATTGCAACATCAAAAATGCATATATAACAATAATTTAATCAAGTGTTTTAGTCTAATATGCATAACAATTATTTTAAGCAAATTTATTGCAGTTCAAAATTAATGGGTAATTTAATATATGCTTGTAGCTTTTATAAAGTCCTATAGATATAAAATGGTTCATCCCTTTAGTTATGAGAAAACGAGAGAGGAAATAGGATTCACGTTATCACCCCAATCTCTTTTAGAAACCATCTAAACTTTTACGTAGTTTAATCGCAAAGGTCTAGCGCCGCGTTTACTATTGTTAGGAACTGTAATGGTAAAAGAAATCGCTTTTAATACATCTGCCATAATATAACAACAATTAAATGAAGAAGATAGAAATTATCAAAGAAATTGCCTTCCTATATATGACGAACAATTCGAGCAGCTCATTCTCATAAAATGGCTGATTTATAGAACGTGAGACAGGTATGAGAAAAATTCAAGCTGCGCAGTGCTGAGCAAACGCAATTCTGTACTCTCCAGAAACTCGTTTTTATGTGCTCTCTCGTTCTACACCTAACTATAAAACGTCAAGTCATATATTCTCCTGAAAACCACACACTATACACAGAACCCCCCCCCCCTTTTAATTTAAATCCAAGCATACACCACTCCATTTGCTATTAAATTTCATCAAATGAAGTACATAAACTAGAATTTGTTTTAGTGTCACCTGATACTTGGAAAAACTCTGACGGCGAGAATTATAAAGTGGACCTGGAATCAATTAAAAGAATATCTTATGGCTTAGAAATGAACCCCTCCCTTTAATTCACCTCTTTCCTTACCGAATTAAGCAGTGCACATATTCTCTCCGTTTCCCTTGACTACTTGCTTAGAAAAATAGTGTCTATTCTGTTAGTGGCAAATAATTTCTAATATCGTTAGCCCCATTCATAAAAAGTTCTGAAGTACAGCCAAAGAATATTTGGAGCAACGTTATTCAAGTCGAACAGCAATTGCGATATCAATTTATTCCATTCCAACCTCGTTTCTTAAGTATAAATTGAGAACATTTTTGCAAATATATGCGACCTTCAGCTAGAACTGACCCACTGCGCTCAGTCGGTCAGGAGTTTCTGTATCGATTGGGGAAGTTTCCCGCCTTGAATATGTAGCACTTCATCTTACCGTGTCAGCAGTCTGTAAATGGACTGGGGGCATTATAGCTTTAACGCATACTGGTAATAGATTTGCATATCAAGTAACTAAGACTGCTTTAGGCCCATACTTGTGCTAAGAAATACAATTGGGAATCAAATCTACGCTAAAGCATTGCAAAACTACGTTATTACAACTTTTATATCTCACCCTAACCTTTGAGAACAACGAGATATCTGCAATATACTATAAGTTATTTATCAACTGCATACGTTTGCCAGTTTTTGGTATGAAAGTAGGTCGTTTCGCTTTAAACTTTGGGGAAAATTTAAATGTTGTTAAACGTCCGTTTTTTATTGCTGAGGCGTCACATGAAACGAAATTATATATTGGAAAAAAAAATTTTTTTTTTTGAAAAGAAGCGTTCCATGCCTAAATTTAGGGCTCCTCCCCAACACTTTTTGAGAACTGAGGAAAACATGGGAAAAAAAAAAAAAAGTCAGGATGGCGGCCATGGCGGTAAACGAATCCCAAACCTCCCGCTCACGACTCCGTGTCTTAATGACCCGTTAAGATCTGGGGATGATATCTTCATTAATAATTTTGTGACTAATCTTAGACAATTTCAAAAGAGGCAACATTTGGTTCCCTGTGTCCACACGTTTTACATAAATAGCAATAGATTTTGTGTTACAACAAGTTTGTAAAAAAGACAAGCACCAAAGTTACTATGTCTTTTACTCCAAATTTGTTCTTAGTTGCTGTTTATTTTCAAGAAATAACGCCTATATTTTGTTCATAGGCTAATATCGAAAATCCAATTTCGCTATAATTATTAATGTTCTTGCTCCTCCTCGAATTATTTCATGCAAAGTAATATTCACATGTATTACTCGTGTCTTTAACATTTCTCTAAAATTAAGAAACAAAAGCATGTATACATATCGTTAAGTTGCTCATCGTTTGTGTCCTAGAAGCTTTTTACCTAATGCATAGATTTCTCTCGGCGTTGTTTTTGGCACACATTGGTTGCACACAACAGCATTTCTCTTCCCATTTCATAGATACTAAGCATTTCCGCTCAGCAGCATGCTGATTATAGTTTAAAATATAGCTTGTAATGCCCACACCATAACAAGACTCTTGTGCAAAGATTTTAGCTTTGTCTTGGAAATGTATTTAACTAAACATTCGTGTCTGAAGTGAGAAATCAGCTCTTCAGTGTATGTTTCTTTTTTAAATAAAGAAATGACCCAAGACACGCATATTTTTCATTCATTCTAATATCTCCTATATGCTTTTCGTTGAAGTTTGCGGTAAGTAAAAGAAAAATCACCATGAAAGGTCTTGCATGTCTTCAGGCAAATGTATTTGAAGACAAATCTCGGTAGGAAATAGTGCATTAAATGCTATGAAGTCTGTCACTAAATAATAGGCAAAACCTTTAGGTTTTTATTAACAAGTACCAAACATTTGACGGAACCTTTTTGAATTGAGCTGCTTTCCTTATTCCTCCACCAAGCCTTTGCGGCGGATATTAAAAGAAAGGGGAAATGATTCATTAATTTTGATTTAAATTGGAATGGATCTAATGTTTACTGTTGATGTAGGATGTCACTGTCACGGCATGAAAGTCTGGATTGAACTCACATTTCTCTGTTAGTTTTATTATTTACTTTCCTTTAGCAACACTTCCATACCATTAGCAAGGAACTGGGAGAGTTACAAATATTTCCTGACTCCGTAACTCACAAATTCTCTAGTTGTTCGCATATGCATATACTCTAGCAGGTTGGAGCGATTGATGTCCGCTATTTGCACTAAAAATTGTTATTTACGAGTTGTATTTAGACCACAGATTCCCGCGATCGCTTTGAATACACAAAATTACACAATTGATATCTTCTAAGCAAATTGAGCTTTATTGTTCCACTTAACAAGTTATCTTTATATAAATTGAACTGTCCTATGTTACTTCCCGAAGCGAATTGTTTCCTACCTTTCCGAAGCGATCCGTCCTGAGTCGCCTCCCTAAACGAACTGAGTGTAAAAGGCCTTCAAATGCTTTAAATAGAATTTCTACGAGAATTCAAATTTTTTAACATTGCAGACGCGTCACCAGACTTCCTTCTTGATCGGCTTAATCTCTTGCCGCTGGAAATTTCTCGAAAAGACATTTTGAAATACGATAACTCATTGACTAGACTTAATTCATTGTACGTAGCTGGAGACGTTTTACTGGAGCGAAAATTTCTCTTTTTAAGGGACGGTTGCCCAAGGTGAAAGTTATTCACCTCCGTATTTTTTCAAGGACTTATTTTACGAAGATAAAAGGAAAGTTTTCCCTAGCTATTGAATGAATGACCTTGCTCATGGCACCAGGAAGTCGCTTCTTTGTGTTACATGAAAGTTTTCATCTTTACAGCACAGATTTCTGATTCTTGAACAATCTGCATCATCCTATATAAATGCATAATAAAATATTAATCTATGGAAATGCAATAGGATAACATTTAATTAATTAAACAGGATTAAATCTTGGTCTGAGTTCATTAATTGTGCGGGATCAAATCTGGATGTCTCGTCGCACCTTGTACAATCTACATTAATGGATAGCTTACACTCTATTCTCGGCTTTATGCATGGCTTTTTCGAAATCCATTCCAGTAAATCTCTGACCTGTGTATGTTGATTTGTTTGCCAATAGAGAGAATACCAATGAACCACACTGATTATTCCTTTGTGCATGGGTAGAAGAAAGTATACAATTTTACAATACAGAAAAAAATTCCATGAACAACGATTTTACCATGTACACAAAAATACCGGAGCTGGTATCTGTTACAGAACATTATTTATAGAATAATTACTAACTACAAGCAGGTTTTCCCTTTCGTCACTTAAATGAGTATTTGCTTCAACCTTATTAATGCTTGGCAAAGGCGCAACTTCTTGGTGCGATTAACACTCCGCCAAATTCTGGAAACGTTTACGACTGTAATTTCAGCTTCCAAGTTTGAACATTCAGGTCAGCACATGCGACAGAAACAAGCGGGGTGAAAATCCAGTTATTTAAGGCTCCTACCACGCCAAAGAACCGAAAAGACTCGTGCATCCTAGTCCAAAAGGCTGTGTAGCCTCGCAACACCATCCAGGCACCATCCTCATTTAAGCAACAAGCATGCTAATGAAAGCTAATATGCACAAACACGAGTTCAGGACTGAGGCGGCGCCAATATGCAACAGCTTCAGGTATCCACCCTAGGCTGTATCTAGTCAAGAGAGGGAAACTCAAGTTGTCTGCACTTCGAGCGTACACTTACATTGTCTGAATCCTTCTTATGTGAACAAAAGAGGGTTTTCAGCATCAAGACGAAACAACGCTTGCAAACTGCGAGCAACATGTACACCGAACCTTTTTCTAAGTAGTGCAGGCGAAAGACCAGAGTACCAGGCAGTTTAAAGCGCTATCCACACTGTAGTTTAAACACACAAACGGTGTTGGTTTTATAAAGTGCAAGGTCAGGCCATGTCTCCAGTATTGGTGTTTTTATATTTGTGAAAAATTTGAAATTAGAAAAATTAAATAATGTGGTGGAAAAGAACTTTCATGAAAAGAACAAACATTGAAGACAGCATTTACGGATATTAGTCACCCAGCTGTTTATTTACATTATGCCGACATGGTAAGCGTGAAAAATGAACGTGTCAGAGTTCGCTCAGGAAAACCACATTGTCATGTCTGGCGTCTCTTTCAGTACATGTCTAGTGCTAACAGAGATTGGGTTTAGAAGTAAACAATAAATTATTTAATTCGTTATTTATAAATTAAATCACCCTTAGATATTCTTAATAATATGAGAAACAGAAAATATTCATAGTTTCTGGTATATTTTGATGTACAAAATTAACAACGCTGAAGAACTTCCTGGTATCTCGTGGCAGTGTGTTACTGTTTAAATGATAGCTGTAATACTAGATACCTGACTAACTCGATGGGATAGGGCGAGGTTATGAAAGGTAATTCAATACAAACATAACTTTTATCTTTTGCTCCCATGCCGGATTCATGTCAAGATCATCTATCTTTTCTTTCTATATCTCCCAGCAATGCATTCTTTTACCTTTTATTTCCAACAGGTTTACTCCTAAGTTGCGATTCTTATATCTGTTTTCATAGTCTATTTTTACACACCATATGCTATATGTTAATGGTAAGCTTCAATACGTTGATTAATTTCATCCGTCGATCACATTTTCCAAAAACGCAGCGTTGCAGAAATGTTACCTTCATAGCGAATTTGTGCTGAAATTGGTTAGGTTATGTTTGAAGCCAGTTTTAAGTCTAACCAAGCTTTCAACCGTTTTAACTTGAGGCCTACCGAGATAATCCAGTTAGCTGATTCAAAAATGCGCGGTTTGAACACAAATGAGACCACGCGCGAACTGGTTCTGAGCCGGTTCGAAACACATCGAGCTTTCAAGTGTTACATGCTAGCAATCAAACTTGTGTGTTGTTCAACTGATGTGTCTACTGAGTTCTTCCAGTTTATTGCTATAGTGGTAAATGACGTACACCCATTTAAATATGTTATAGAATTACAGGTTGCATTAGTGCCCCAAAAGACCAAGCATTTTCTCTAAAAGTTCCAATAAAATCATTCAAGTAACTTCTAATTGGAAATCAAACCAGACTCTGTAGTATTTTAAGAGATGAGCTCCGTTACCTGGGCCTCTGTGATGGATAATACCAAATCTTAAAACGCTTTAAGCGTTAAAAGTTTAACATGCATGTTAAAAATGTTCTCCTTTAAACTGTAAATATGATTACGATGAAGTCATGTATGAGGCAGTATTTTTGGTTAATACTTTATCTCTTCAAGTGCGCTCCATTTTTTTTTTATTTGTAATATTTGCAGAGTGCTTGAATATTTTCAAATATAATTTCGCTTGCGTAACATATAGCAAATGCGAATACTTGAAAGTTGCAAGAAAGCCTTAATACATCACACTGGCCTATAATCTTCATGTTCTGGAAGAATAAAGACTCACGGCCGTGGTGGCAAAGAAGGCCCAACACCTTTACATCTGAATATGATTGATTGAGAGTTATTGAGCTATTGTATAGCATAGCTTGCCTTCGCTACCTAGCAACAGTACCGAAAACACTTGTCAGCTAAAGTAGATTAATGTTTCGATGGCGTCATATCATGTGACTGAACTGATGCGAAAAAAAAATTTGAAGACTCTACATTGGAATTTCTGCATAATGTTCTTTCCTCCAAAATTTCTTTACAGTGGCCTAACGGACTATTATTAGAGCAAGAAACCTGGATTGCAGGGGAAATTGTCAAAAAAGGGAACATGTTTTTTTTTTTTTTTTTTTTTTTTTTTTTTTTTTGATAATGGCGTTTTATGCTTACAACTATTAAGGTTTCCTTTATATCTTCCTACTTATATATTCCTTTTCTGCAATCCTGTTGAATGTATAAATAATAATAATAATAATAATAATAATAATAATAATAATAATAATAATATGTGAAGCTTTCCACGGTACAACATGACTTCTTGTACCGTGGAACGCAAGGAATATAATTGTAAACACCTGCAGTCAATTTTAAATAGTTTTGTCATCATATCCAGATCTATAAATAATTTACAAAACTTATAACTTTATAGGATTCAACTAATATTAACAGTTTTGCTCTCAAAGGAGCCATAACTGCTGCAACAGCTTTCTTCAAGGCATCGGAAACAACTAGGGTCCTCTTAACGCTCGACTTCTCGACATGCGCTAAAATAAATACAGAGAATGAATAAAAAGAAATGCTAATAACATGTTCCATGGCAAAATGTTTTGTATTGCAATGTATAAAATGATGTGGGTTAAAAGGAATTATTGAAGTGAGCATGCTTATTTACTTACCAGGTAATAACGAAACACACTGTACATACGTGATGATTTGTCATAGATACGATTTTGTTTCTGAGTTAGGAAAAATATAATAACGAAAGAGATAGTAGTGTTAGCGATTATTAACCCGGAGGTTCTGGGTTCGAATCCCAGTTAGGTCAAGCTGTTTGCCTAAGGTATTTTTCCCGCAGTTTTTCTTTACCTGTAGAAGATTGGTTTTTTAATTCATTTATTTATTGACGCTCTTTAACATCTCAGGTCATCAGCGTCCCATTCAACTCAGGGCGTGAAACGGCCGACAAATTTTGCTCAGAGGCCTCTCAGGCTTGAGGTTCTTTATCGTTCCGTAAATGTACGACACGGGACCCACGGCTTTACTTCCCTTCCGAAGGAAGCCACACTTAAGGTTTTTACGCCCGGCAAAATCCATCGGTCCTGGCCGGGTTCGAACCCGCGATCTTGGGTATAGGAGGCAAGTACCACCAGGACCGACATCCGTAGAAGAGGAATACTGGATAGCTTTAAGGCGCCTGAACTCCAAGTTCATTCGCGTCACCATTAATTCATTTCATTCATTCCTACAGACCTACAAATATAGCATTCAGTCCAAAATTTACAGACGTCGCGAGAAAACCAATGAAGTCAAAGCGACAATAATTGAAAAAATAACAATATACATATAGTATGTAGCAATAATTGTATTGACATCTCCAGAGACTATTGGAGATCTTATTTGGATCAACGAACATATATTGAGGGTGCAAAAAAAATGTATACACATTTTCACAGTAGATATCTACTTAATATATTTAAAAGTTGGACCGAAAAACACCAGTAATGTGTAGTATGGTGTTATGTAAGCAGATGTGACTCACATTATGATAGAGTTGCTACATGACAGGTAAAACCGCTACGGATGGTCAAGGTCGTTAAGGCGCGGACTCGTGAGCGGGAGGTCTGGGGTTCGAATCCCTCCAGGACCGTCCTCCCTGACTGAGGTTTTTTCCAGGCTTTCCTCAGTCCTCATAAATGGCAAATGCCGGGGAGGTACCCTAAACTTAGGCCCGAAACGTTCCCTTCCTAAAATAAAAATATCCTTTCCCAATTGATCATTTCATCGCATGTATCATCAGTGTCCACTGCTTGTGGTGCCTCAGCAGTAAAAACGGGCGTTAAACACTATAAAAATGACAGATAAATCAAGAGTTAACAAATGAAGCCAAGATTATCGTAAATCAACAATGAACAAATGAAGTCAAGATTATCGTATGATGTTCTGTAAACAGATGTTATTCACATTACATTATGCTAGCATTACTATAACAAAATAGAACAAGATTATCGTTTGAACAGCAAAATGCAATTTTGAAATTGTATTGGAAAACCGAGAATTTTGTTTAAGTTCAAAGACAGTGGAGACGTGTGTACAGAACAGAACCGCCAACGCGAGTAACAACAGCACGCATTCGAGACAAATTTGAGACTCATGGTGCCATATGCAGCAGGATGGTGCACCCCACACTACCACCGAGATGTACGTGCGTACCTTGATGACAGTCTTCTAAGGCACAGGGTAGGATGAAGATTTCCGATTGAGTTTCCACGCGTTCTCCGGATCTAACTCCGTTGGACTTCTACCTATGGGGAACTCTTGAGGATGCTGTCTGTATACCGTAGAAAACTAGCTACACTGACAGCACTTCGGGGAGAAATTGAAACGGCATGTGCTGCAATCTCTGAGAACACTTTCGCAAACGTTGCTCAATCAGTAGTTCAACGTACTCAGAAGTATATCGACGTCGATGGTGGGCATTTTGAGCAACTGTTGTAACTGTAAAAGTCTAAGATGATTAGTACTCATCATTTTCTGTTTGTGTGAATTCAGTTTTATTATGTTAACACGGTTTTTTCCTTACTTGAAGTGTGTATACATTTTTGGTACCCTCTGTATATATGTGTGCGCGCGCGTGTTATTTTCTATTAAGGCATCGTTTCTTTTATATATATCAAGAAAAGATGACAACCTCCCTGGTCTAGTGGTTAGCGTTGCTGCCGTGAGGCCCGAGTTCGATTCCCTGTACCTAAATAGGAATTTTTCTGAGTTAGGGAGGTCTGGAACGGGGTCCATCCAGCCTGGTGAGGACAATTGGAAAGTTGCCTGAGGGAAGGGTGGCGTTCTTCGATCTAAGGAGCCGCGTAGGTGAACTGCGGGCTGCCGGCATGCTGATCACATTCCCCCCCCCCCTGCAACACGGACCTTTATCAATGAAGTCAAGAGAGAAAACAGAGGTCTCTGCGGCAGGCCAAGTCCCACTCCGGGCTATAGGGTGCCAAGAAGAAGACGTAGAAAAGATGATAAAAGCATTGAAAGCAAGCAGAATCAGTTCTAGCTTTTAACAAAATACTGCTGTCTTGATCATCATTTATGTTAGTTTATGAATGAGATTTTCCACCCATTTAATTCAATTTTGTGTCCGGCATTAAATTGGAGCCAAATTGTAATATTCAACTCAACTGAGGGGAGTAAAAAATTTAAGATTTATTTTTATTTAGGTATGTTTTATTGGCTGCAAAATTTTCTATGGCTTAGTGGCCAGATTAGTAAACAATAATTTCTCTATATAGTGATTTAAATAGTGACTTACATTAAGGTACGAGCACAACACATTTAAGTGAGGTAGTAATGTTAAAGGGCACTTTGGTGCATATTTGTTCAGGGGGAATGTAAATTAATATTTAAAAATTGTTGTAAGAAGATTGAATTAATTTTATTAATATACACATGTATACAAACCGATATTATTCATAAATAAAACAGCCAGCGATGTCTTCCCAAGATTTCGCACCATCTTCTGATCACTAATTGTGTGTCAGTTCCTTAATGATTAGAATAGTCTCTATATTGTGAGATATCATCAATCGACCCGTTGTAGCATTGTTCCAGAAGACCAAGACACGTGTTCTCTTTGTCACATAATATATCTTAAAATGCCTCACTTCGAATGCATAATGTCTTCCTCTTATTAGCAAAGAAACGGCTAATTTTAGAACTGTACATATGTAGAAATATGAACTATTTACCTGTCAGAAGAGAGGAAAGGAATAGTCTTCAGCCTGTTTGCACAATACTTCTAAAGATATTTGTTCCCAGCCTTTCTAAATTATGGAAGGTTAGGGAAGGCTAACTTTGAGGAGCATTTTGAAGAGCATTGAAAATGACCACTATACCGGAGCTGTCAATGCACCCGGTAGCAACTGGCGTTATATAAGATGTGATAGCAATAAGGAACTACTGCTGTGGGTCACGCCATTCGGGGATTCTGCCGTAAATAGCATCATATACTTTGGCATATGGAAGTGTAGTACCAGCAGTTAGGTTACTTTTATGTCAGCGATAAATCAGGTAAGTTTAAGGGTACTTGCTAGTGATCTGAGCTCAAAAACTATATTCCAAGCTGGCAAAAATCCAGAAATATCTAATTATTAATAAATTCGCATTATATGTTTTTTCTGCGGCATTTAAATGCCTTAAAATGACACTTTAAAAATGCCGGTTCTAATAATCACGCTCCCTTGCTGAAAAAACCACAGAACGGCTGTTTCCCATAGTCGCCGAATTTCTTCTCATAATTCATTCCTCACTTCACATTTTGAGATGAGTTGATAATACACTGGCAAGTCCTTGCTTTTCGCTGCTTCTTTCGCGAGGCCTGCTATTTCATTCCCTTCATTGCCGATGTGCTTTAACCGAAGTAAAATGTATTTCCCAGTGTTCTTGTTGGAGTGATTTTAACTTGTTCCTTATTCTTTCACAGAGGTTACATGTTTTGTATGGTTGTTAATAAGTCTAATGTAATTCGACTATCCGTGTGGATTGCTGCTGTTCGTCTGTTGAATGCTACATTGTCTATATTTTCCAACTGTTTCAGGGCTCTCAATATGGCGAACTGCTCGGCTTGATTATTTGAGCATTTTTGGTGCAGCTGATGAATTATTTATTCCTGCTCCCACACCGCCACGCTTTTGCTGCCATCAGTGTATACTCTTTGTCATTTTGTTTCTCCACTATTTTAGGTATATCGGCAAGGGTGAGGCCATTCCCTGTGCGGTGTTTCATTGTCTACCGCTTGTCCTCTTTGAGTGCTATCGTTACTGGAATTATACCTGTAATAATACAGAGAGCTTCGTGTGTGTGTCTCTCTCTCTCTCTCGCCTAGGTCTAGTGGTAACCATACTCGCGGGTTCAATCCCAGCGAGGGTCCATGGATTTTTTCGGGCGTAAGTATGGTTTCCTTCGGAAGAGAAGTAAAGCCATGGGTCCCATATCGTAGATTTACGGCTAAAAAAAGGACCTCAAGTCTGAAAGAACAGGCCTCTGAGCAAAATTTTACCTGCTGTTTCATCCCTGAATTGAATGTGAAACTGACGACTTGAGATGTTAAAGAGCTTCCACAAATAAAACTAATCAACTTTCCTTCAAGCGCTGTTAAAAAGTTTGTTATGCCTGCCGGTTTCCAGATAATTACGCTTGAGGTGCACTCTCACAGGCGGCGCTGTACTTTTAGTTTCTACTTTAACAGCGAAATATTTCTCGCATTTCATCTGTTTGTCATTACAATAATTCGGGCAATTTAATCACTCGGGAAAGAAAGGTATCGAAATGAGAACTTCAAATAGTCTTCTTTAAAATTTAATTTTGTTTAATTTATGGATTTAGTAACGTGATATTATTTGCTTGAAAAAACGGACCGTTATGCTCAGTTGGAGGTAAAGGTTTGTATACCATGTTAAGCGTTGTACTTAAAACCAGCATATAAGCGAATAAAACAAATTCACTACTTTGGCACACATTACATCACCCTTAATTAATTTTCTCCGGACAGCAAAGAATGCAGTATTAATATCAGCCTCCGGATCATGAAGCGGATCATATCGGCTCACCCTATTAACTGATGACCAAAGTGCGGCGGGTAACTAGACCGACTTAGCTTAAGGCCAGCTGGGCCACACGAATCGGGTTGGACGATATTAAAACTTCTATCTTCTTGCCTAATTTCAAATGTCATACCCAATATCTTTGCTTCTGTTGTTTTTGGGAGAAGATAATTTGATGAGGCATTTAGAATGAAGTATTTTGCACAGTATAAAATAAATATCACAGTAACTGCTACATTTCAGGAGGAAATATTTTATATATTCCTTCATAAACCACAAATTCCAGGTAGGAAGCAAAAGCGAATCGACCAGTGCTAGCCAACTAGTGATGAACAAAACCCATTTTCCGCCAGCATTAAGCACTCTGTCATTGGGTTCAGCGAGATTTGTAGCACCAGACTACCTTTCTTATTTTCTTCAAATGCTTCTGAATGGCACAGGAATAGTTCATAAATATTTATTATAGAAAGTAAATATAAAATATATAACGGGCTTTCACGTAAAAACTATTCCGCACACGCGGTGTCTTGATTCTCGGCGGCCTTTTTTTTTTTTTTTTTTTTTTTTTTTTTTTTTTTGAGTAGTGTTAGCGCCCGTTTTTACTACTGAGGCACCACAGGCGGTGGACACTGATGATACATGAGATGATGATAAATTGGGAAAGGATATTTTTTTTCAGGAAGGAAGCGTTCCAGGCATAACTTTAGGGCACCTCCCCGGCATTTGCCAGTTATGAGGATTGAGGAAAACCTGGAAAAAACCCCAGTCAGGAAGAACGGTCCTGGGGGGATTGGAAACCCAGACCTCCCGCCCCCGCCTTAACGACCTCGGCCACCTGTGGCGGTGGGCGGCTAGGTGTGTCGCGGTCGCCCAAAAATGTACCTTAACTACACTTCTAAAATTGTGTATTAAATCTCACCCCATAGAAGATGCTGGGAATGTCATCCCGCTTTGGCTAAACAAACACATTCTGATTAACATAAGTTCGACCGTTGTAACGTTTCTGGTTTTATTTGTAATATTTCCTTTAGTTCTCCCAATATTGGAGGGTTATTTTATAAACTGTGATCTTCAGGCAACCCCACAAGCAAAAATCACATTCTGTTACTGAGCGAGAGGGTCATATGCCAGCACTGATCACTCTAACTTTAAGCGTTCCCTTAATTTTTATTCATGGACTCCGCCGCTGTATGGGCAGTTGCAGAAACCGACCGTATGACTTCTCTTCTTCTGTAAGCTGCTGCAAAAGTTGGGGTCAAAATGTCCCTTCTGTACCTTTTTGCATTTATTGTCTCGTAAAAAATATAATCGACAATACGCCTTGCGCTACCCAACTTTCCTATCTTAAAGAGGGGTATCCTGTTTATGATGCTGATTTTCGTACACCAGTAGCTCGTGTTTTGGTTGTTCACATGGTCGTTCAGGTAAAATCAGGCTTCATCTGAAAAGAGCAGAAGTTGGGTGCATTAAATCTTCATTCACAGGGGGGGGGGGAAGAAAACACTCACAATAACACCCTCTTGCTACTGGGTCGCCTTGTTTTAAACAATGCAGTGTATACTTATACGGTTTGAAGTTTAATAATTTAGTTGCTTTATGAGCAGAATCCACTGAAACCCCACTTTTTAATACTAATTTCGGGGGTGATTTTGTTGGCCAGCGCTAAAGGTTTACGCCAATTGCATCTAGTTTATCCTGTGTTAAAACTGTGTGTGTTTTTGTTGGGCACTGACCCAGTAGCGTTAATTGCTTTCTTGAAAGAAAATAATTGACCAGGAAACTGCAAACGAAATTCAGTACGAATATGACGATTGACTCATACTTGTGTTAATATTTACACACGAAAATGCATTGCTCTAGAGTCAACAGTCCCATTTTGGCGAAGCTCAACTACTGCATTGCTTCGAAGTGACGTTCAAGGATTGGAGGAGTGACTTTAAGGGAAAAGGTGGGAAGCGCCGCTCGCAGCCGACGTGATTCAAAACCCGCGCGTGCGGAATAGTTTTTGTATGAAACCTTGAATTAGATATTACTATATTGCTTATTAAATAAAAATAAATGTTACACATTTGTACTGTTTATAAAACGAAAACAAATATTATAATCAAATAAGAAAATATAATTTTACTTTTACACTATATTCGTATATAAAATATGATTTTGCATTGCTTTTACATGAATCTTTGGGGGGAGGGGTTAATAAACAATACTGTAATAATCTTTTATAATAACATTCTTTATCCTTCTCTCTTAAGTATTGCTATTACTCGAAAGCAACAGACTACAGGTAAGAGCAAATGTACTTCACAACTCTCCATGCCTTTGATTTTCCGTTTTCTTTTGCAATTTTGGCGCATCATGTAGGGTGTACTTTTTACTTGCTATTTTAAAATGCGTCCTCCAATCTTACTCAGAACATAGCCTGTGTTCTTACCATTTATTGTTAACACTTCATTACTTACCTCCTCCTTTCTTTTTCAATGTAAACTTATTTTGTTTAATGTTTGTTAATATGGCATGATTCATTGTACTGTACACCGTTGCAGTCAACTGTTCACAGTAGATACAGCGCATCGGGTTTGATTACACATATACCCGTTCTGCTCTTGACTTCATAGCGAGCATTGAGGTCACAGTGCAAGCTTTGCTGTGCAGGTATGCATACAGTTTAGGGGTTCGTTTCGTGCGCTAATGCTGACTATAGCCAACAGAACAATATTACATAGTTTCTTTTACTCCTGGGGCGCTTCAGCACTGATGAAGCGTATTTCTCTATTGTACTTATTTAGTGGGAGTAAACCTCTATACAGCCACGCTTACTGTATTAGCCAGAGTACTTGCACTACCTCCCCAGAGTTAGCTATCTAATGATTACATTTAAGTTGACTTGACATATTAAAAAGATTATAAATTCATTGGAATTTGGTCTCTTCCGTGCATATCTCTGAAGACTTTAGCGACTGGGTCAAAAACATTTTTTCTCTCTTGAGGGAATTTGAATAGTAATATAAAATGTGTTATTCGTCTTAATTCCCCAAGAAATTGTATAAGCATTGATTTAAATACGCCCATACTAGTTATATCTGTCCTGTTGATAAATTCTTTGATTTCGCATTAGCTATACTATTTTAGAATAAATATTGAGCCTTGATTTGTGAGTATTATTATTTGTTGTTTGATTTCCATTCTCAAGCTATAAACAAATACATAGTAGTATCAACAGAAATGCATATATTTTAAAAATCTTAAGCCAAGACTACTGACAACTCTAACAATCTGGATCTGTTTCATAAAGACTGACAATATGACAGGTGAAGGCAATAGTTCTGCTACTAAATTACTTGACAAATTTCTGTTCCATAAAACATGACAAATTTGAAAAATTGCCACGACAAATTTGTCATACTCTGTTTCATAAAATTTTTAAAAAGTGATAAAAAGTGACAATTTGTCAGAAATGTTTAATGAAACGTAATATTGTCGCATACAAGTTGATATGTTTATAAAAATTGTCAAAAATTCCGTAAGGGAGTGTTTAGCTGTCGTACCATGTGCGGTATTGCAATATACTATGTGATAATTTTAGCCTTGACGTGACATGCGATACAGCTTAAGCGAAAAGTTTGTAAAAAGATAGGCCCCTGCAGCTATTAGTTTTATAGCTGACTTATCGTTTGTGTTACTTGAAATACGTGGCAAGTGACGAATATCTTGCTTCTATATTGTTACAGATAATAATGTGCTAATAATAGTATTACATTAGTTACCAACATATTATACCTCGTTCAGTTCACTTCCTGTCGGTCCATACTTGCCTCCTAAACCCAAGATCGTGGGTTCGAACCCGGCCAGGAACCGATGGATTTTTTAGGGCGTAAAAATCATAAGTATGGCTTCCTTCGGAATGGAAGTAAAGCCGTGGGTCCCGTGTCGTACATTTACGGCACGAAAAAGAACCTCAAGCCTGAAAGAGAGGCCTCTGAGCAAAATTTGTCGGCCGTTTCACGCCCTGAGTTGAATGGGACGCTGATGAACTGAGCTGTTAAAGAGCGTCCATAAATAAATCATTCAAAAAAAAAAGTTCACTTCCTGAGCATTCCGCGAGTTCGCGAAGCAGTCACAGAGACTTACATGGAATTTGTCATTTACAATTACCACAGTAGCACACATTCTACATTTATGTAAACATATCGTGTATGTCTGCATAAATGATAAAGAACTACTCAGCCAAAACAACAAAAACCAGAGAAGCAGAAACAGATAAAATTTCTATATACATACTTATTTATACATTGCTATAAAATCATCACGGAGTTTTTAAATCAGTATAATATATTGTCATTCATATATTCCTTTGCAGAATAATAGATCTTTTAAGCAGATATCTTCTAAGAACATATATGAAGGATTTACCATTGTTTATTAAAACTTTTAGGCTAGAGAGAAGAACGTTTAGTACTAAAATGCATTCGTAACAAATCCTTGTTGATGACAGGAAAGTGTTAAAACCGGTATAGTTAGATTTGCTTTATACTAGTATTCTTATCATGTATTTTGCTTTTGTACATTCTTTTCTTTATTTCTTATATAGAAGTTCGTGAGGTATAATATATAGTCACATGGAAGACTTAACAAATTGCCTAAAGAGGTTTCATCATATTTAATGTATACGTTCGACATAATATAATTATATTGTTATTAAACAACGCACAGAAAGTAAATATTAGTGCTTGGTAAATTATAAAATAATCTTAAATGAATGTAGCTATAATCGTAGCAATACAGAAACTTGTTTTTACATAACTGTCAGCTTTTTGAAAAAACAATCTTCCTCGTGACAAGTTAAAAATTTATGCCTGTCACATGTGAGCTATTTGTATGAAACAACTAATTATAAATGTCAACTTTTATGAAACAGGGCCCTGGTTTCCAGCTGTTAATGCTAAAGACCTTTCCTTGAAAATTTGTCTTAAGAAGAAAATTTGCCCAAAATCAAATTTTCAATTCTCAAAATTGTTTTGAGAATATAAAAGCAAACTGAAGTTGAGTTTATGCATATTGAGTTTGAGGCAAGAACAAACAAATTCACTTTTCCTGTTTGTATCATATCGCACCTAGATGTAATTTATGAGATTTCATTGCAATAAGGGCCCATGCTCGAAAGTTTGTTTTAAGATACTAAGTGTTAAAGTTTTCATAGCAGTGCACTAAACTAAATGAAAGAGAAAATGCTGTATAAGAATAAATATATTTATTTACTTTATAATAAAAATGATAGAAAGAAATTTAATTCAATTTATACATTTGAAAGATAATGAATTAAAGCAACGAACTCTTTTTCTATATAACATATTTAAATAGAAAAGGTAGTGTGTAATGTTGATAAAATTACAATTTATAATCATTCTTTTAAGATAAATACAGGCATTTATGATAACAATTAACTTTTTGGGGATTTTAGGTAAATTTCAAATTTTACACAATGCAAAAATTGCAAATATTGAAAAGTATAAATTTTTAAAAATCAAATAATAAAAATCATTAAATTTTTGAATAGTTGATGTGTTTTGCAAGAAAAATTATATGTCATGTATAATTTGAAAATTGTCAGCCATTTTTCAACTTCAAAATCGGTGTACTGTTCAAAATTCACCGAAAAATCATTAGAGTTCCTTTATAGTAAAATCAGGATTTACAAAATAAAGCCTGTTCGTCTTACACTGAAAATAATATCTTGAATCGTAAGGAATGCTTTTGAAATGTGTCAATGCTGAATCTCAAATTCTATCTTCATTTATTTTCACGATTTTTGTATGTCCCATGTTCTATTTAAAAGTTTCCCCTTTAGGAACATTTCCTATATTACCATATTTCTCTTAGCAGAAATTTGAAGCAAATTAATCAGGAAGGTTCGACATACCTCACTTTTCAAAATGAGCTTCCAAAGGTGTTTTCTTTGAACTTTTAGGGGAACAATTTTCTCTGTATTGCTGTTTCTGCTTATTTGTATTTTGGAACTATTTTATTTTACCTACTTTATAAAGAACCAAAAAGTATTTAGTCGATCAGCTATGGGCTAGAAAAACAGCAACTGCTACAAAATTGCCTTTGCATTTTGAAACTTTTACTTTCAACTCTTTGTTTCCGACATAGAAATGTGTTTGCCCATTCTGTCTTCTTGTTTTTGTTTTCTGTGTTCTTGTCCAATTATTCTTGATTTAAATTCCACAGTCTTATTGAATGCAATGCTGTTTATCTTAACATTTTGCATTGCAACATAATAATGATACTCAACAATGAAATAGTTTCATAACGAGTCCTAATATATGTAGTCAAAGATACAGATGTACCTCCACCAGGCTCTAAAGTTTCTCTACGAAATTTTGTGGGTATAACAATGAATGTATTAATCTGTTTAAACGCTACACAATAAATTATTGTTGTCTGAAGTAGAATAGATTTCTTTATTTCCAAGCTTTAAAAGACAAAGACCTTAAACGTTACTGCTTTAAGTATGAAAAGAATATTTCATTTCTATAAAAGGATTTCTAATCCTTGAAAAGACTCTCTATAATAGTAATAATAATAATAATAATAATAATAATAATAATGAAACATAACGCAGGAGTTAGTCTACCGGCTATGCATAGATAATTTATCATTTGGTTTGTTAGGTTTTTCGGTTGTCAGTTTTTATCATTTTCAATAGGGCTAAGTTGTGAGAACGTTCACATTCAAAGGCAAAACTGCAGCATGAGACACGAAAAGAAATGAAATCGCTGCTTGACCTCGCGTGACCTTGGTGAGCAATGACCTCGACAATCGATATACTTAACGGCCCTTCCCTTCTATTCCTTCAAGTGCAGCGATAAGTGTTCGGCCTTGTGCCCTTTTTGTGATATCTTCATGGGCGCTCGCAGAGGGGTCAAGGGGTGAAGTCTCCAGCTTTTACTGAGAATGCGTACCCTTTAGTTCATATAAATCATTTTTAAGTCATCTTAACCGTTGTTCTTAAAATGGGATATGAGCATAAAACATTAATTGTAACCCAATAAGAAGCTATAGGGAATATCAATCGGTTGGCATTAGTGTGATATTTCAGAATATTGGTAGTCATTGAGGCCAGAAACAGAATGGATAAATAGGTTCAACGCTTGTCTACCAGAAGAAGAACCGTCTAAGAGCTCTCAGTACATATATAATAAGCAGAACCCGGAAGTTAGGCAAAATGTCTTTTCTTTCTGGGAGTATACATTTAAGAGTCAGATAGAGATGAAAAGGTTTCCGTACATTTGGGATCGGTAAGTCCAGTTTTCATTCCCCCCCCCCCTTGCGGTGCCTGTTTTGGATCGTAATGGGTTGTTTTTTTTTTTGCGATTATTTACGCATTTTAAAAAGCGCGTAAATAATTTCAATGTATCGAAGTGAAAAACGTTGTAAAAATTAAATGGCATGTTCACCTCACAAAAATATCTATTGAGATTCTTTTTATACGTTTATCTCTTTTCAGGCAGTCAAAAACATTCTCCATAACCCATTCACTTAGAATCTTTAATACCAGAAGCTTTATTAATGAAAGAAACGCATGGTTACCTCGGGCATACGAATACCAGGAAATACAGAGGATGACAGTACTGTAGTTTTGAATAGTCCTGGAGAATGACAATTATAGGAAATATGTTGTGGCGATAACTGCTCAGCTGCTTAAATGTAACAAACAATTCCAAGCGAGAAAGATGAGAGCTGTACAGTTGTACAATAAACCACCCCTACAATATGTTCAATACGGAAGTAAGAGAGATACTAACCTAATTCCCCTATAAACTCGATCAGAAACCACTGGGCATCTTTTGCTCATTCGCCAGGACTATTCAAAACTACTTTACTTTGTTTTGATCAACATTTCCATTATGTCCCGAAAGGTGAATGTTCTATTGTAATTGATATGAGTCCTTTCGAAATAGTTCGTTTTAAATGTGCTCCAATCAATTCAGTGGTAGTAGAACGATCTTTTTCCATGATGAAAAATGTTCTCTCTGACAAGCGGCTGACTATGACAGTTGATATCATGAAAAGAATATTTTGTTGTTTTTTGTAACAAAGAAAAGTAAGCTTAAGCACTTTAATTATGCGATAAAGAAATTATTAAGTATGTTAAATGCGCATCTTCATTAATAATGAGTGATATTATTCTGTTTTCACTTTTACTATGTGCCTATTTTAATTATATTGTTGCTTATTTTCAGCATTTAAGTGTCTTTTGGACTGCCTATTTTAACCCAAATGAATGCCTGAACTTCCGAGCTCTGGTAATGAGCTTCTGTGTTACCTAGTTTTCATGGCGTATCATTCTATAGCTTAGTTCTTTTCGAACGTATTGTAGTTTATATAAGAAGTTATATTTATCTTTGAAATGAAATACAAATAAAAAGCAAATTACAAACATGAAGTTATACATTAAACATCAAGATTTGAGTGATAGAGAGCATGATGAGGTAAACTTTTTCGTAATTTGTTTTTTTTCAATTATGGATATGGTGCATTTATACTTTGCGAACAATCGCAGAATAATGGAACTACATGGAAAAAGTCTTCTTATTATATATGCTGCAAAGAAAGCGAATGAAATCTTGATATGGTTCAGATTTCACGCAAATTCATATGAACTCATGCTTAGAGCGCTTGTTTTCCATTCGACCATGTGCAGCTCGAACAGAGAAAACAGGACTAAAACCGAGAAAATGTCTGTGAAAAGCAATAATTGATAATGAAATGTCACAATCCTTTTGAAAAAGAATTGCAGAAAATAAAGGCATTATAATGTAACACTTTCTTCTTTTACTATTTTTATTATTATAGCAATTTGTTTCGAATTTCAACTCGTTTTTGTGCCAGAGATATAAGGTTAAGAATGTAACCAATAACTTAATAATCCCGTTTGTCTAATTTCGCCTTTCTTTGGAATTTAAATTATCTTTATTGTTTCGGTTTTTATGCACCACGGAGTAGAATCCAAAGAAAAGATAATGTATACTACATTCTTCGCAGTATGCTGGAATGTTATCGTTGATTCTATTCGTGCTCTTCGTCGTCGTCTAAATTTAAACGCGACTTAGCAAAAGAAACAAATGCCTTTCTGAGCTATAACAAAATCTAATCGAACTTTTAGTATTTGGGGCGACTGCTATAACTAAGGGAATTGAATGTGTTTGAATTCGTACTCTTACGGTTTTTCTAAGTGTATGTTTTTAATTATACATACCAATTTTATTTTCATTTGCATTTTTGCATCATGTTCGGTAATACGACTTCCTATTAAAGATGCATTGTTGATCAAGTTCCGGAGCATCTGAGAAATCTAGTTTTAATTGCACTGAATGGTAAGATATTTATTTTTACATGTTTTCTGTATTTAATTTATGATATATAAAGGATTTCGAGCTTAAAAACAAAACATGCTATGCATTTATATCTGTTCTCTACCTGCATAAGTGAAAATGTAGCAGACTGATATTGATGTCATATAAGTTTATTTACATCTGAAGTAGAATTCCGAAGTTCTGCGCATTGCAATAATGCAAACATTTCATGGTGTTACATGAGCACCATATAAAGCTTTACATCAAATTTAGTTCATATGAATTCCCTGTGGCGGTTTCAATGGTTGTGTAAATTCAGTTTTATTATGTTAGCACAGTTTTTTCTTTGCTTGAAGTGTGTATACATTTTTGGTACGCTGTATACATAAATATATAAATATGAATATAACATTTTTAAAATGCACACTAGAGCGAAATAATAAACATATTAAGTAACAAGAAGGCCACTAAAATGGCATTTATTTATGAAAAACCAAAGGAAAATGCGAGTAAAAGTACGTTTTCTGAGTTTAAATGTAACTTGTTTAGGTTTGTTTCTATAGAATGCTCAAGCTTGTTTAAGCTAAAGTATTCTGATTGAAATTTTATTTTAAGGAGGAAAACGTGTTTTATATTGTTACTTATTATTTATATATAGAAATAAAAATTGAATTAAATTGAAATAAAATTGAAAACTAAATTCCATATTTTACATAGCGTCTGCTGGCTTTAAATATCATATTTTTGTCATTTTTCATAAGCAATAGGTAACTACATTCACAATAAAATTTATATTTCTTGTGATTTCACACACTTTCAAACGCTGTGTCTTTCTTGGAAATTTAAAAAATTGTCATTATTGTAATAATTGTCTACTCCTGACAATTATTCTGCTTCATAGTTTCACTTTATTGATATTTATATAACGAAAAGTACAAAGCTAAATTATAATACTGAAAAATAAAATACCTTTTAAAACAAAATAGAAGGGGGTATTCTTGCTTCAGGTTACAGTTAATAATGACATCGAATCAGTTTAGTAAACAATTCAAATGACCAGTTTTACTCCTTAACTATCGTTTAAAATAAATGTGGCATTGTATGTATTAACAAAATGTTTTCCACGACTTTAGTTGCTGTTAATTACTTGATTCGTTCACTTTGTATATTTAAACTTTCCATAATAAATGAATTCCGTTTTGATTTAGTTTTTATTTGCGCCGTCTCTTCATATTTCATTGTTGGTTAATTTTTATATTACCTAATCATGGATATTGCAATAAACTACTATCATTGCATTATAATAGCAAACTGTAGCCTAAATTATCACAATATTTTGTTATAATTTTATGAAATAAGTTTCATAAAATTGTAAGGAATTTAAATTTTTATAGCATCTGCTTAAAATTCAAGAGTAAACATAATTACTAAGCTATATGATCACTTTTTAGCTTGCAATAATGACTTAATCCGATATTGTCTATGGAATGACCAGCGATATACCCTTGTCAATTATACTTACCTGCTTTTTGTAGTTAGCAAATATCATCTATCGAAAGCAGCTATTTCCGAAGTTCTGGTTTGCTAATGAGAGGAAGTATGATTCCTTTCGGGAATAATTTGATTTCAAAACTAATTTTGTTTGCTACCATATTAGAATCATGTAAGTATTCACTAATAGGTACGTATATGGTAACATTTTTATCATTTAGGAAGAAATTTTGTGCGCACCAAAAAGTACCCTTTTTTTTCCAAAAAATATAACTTTAATGACTGTAGTATGGAGCGAAAAATCAGAATGTGTACCCGTTTATATTCATGCCATTTGTACTAGTAAATTAACCTTGCTTATGTACTCGTATATAATTCATATTCTTCAAACAGCTTACGATCCTATTTCCAGAAAAACGTACATAGTCAAATAGCTTACTTTTCAATAAACTCCTACCTATTTTTATATTTTAAATATATAAATGGTAATTTCTAAGTCAATGAAAGGAACGCACGGTTACCTCGGCCATACAAATACCAGGAAATAGATAGGACGAGGGAAATATACTGTAATTTTGAATAGTCCTGGCGGATGACTTTGCGCGAGATTTTTTTAATGGTGTTCCCGTTTTTACTACTGAGGCACTACAGGCAATGGACACTGATGATACATGAAATGAAATGATGTATTAGGAAAGGATTTTTTAAGGAAAGAAACGTTCCAGGACTAAGTTTAGGGTACCTCCCCGGCATTTTCCGCTCACGAGCCGGCGCCTTAACGACCTCGGCCAGCACTGTCGGTACGCGAGATATCTATAACAATTTAAAATATAAATAAAATGAAACTTTCAACAAATACTATCTCTGCTTTTGTTTTACAGGTAGGAACATACGAGATATCCCCGTTTATTGCATTTTGTAGGATATTCCAACGTGACTAGGATGGAACAATTAACTTTAATATGAGGTTACTTTTCATACTGTTAGTGGAATAGACTAGAAGATTGATGAAGCTAGTCTGTGATGCAAAGAAAACCTTTACGTAAATAGCAACTATTTCTTTGAAACCTTTGTTAGTACCTGAGAATCAGGCCACCCGTCCTCTTTTGTTATCCTGAAGTTCGCCAAGCAAAGAAATCAATCGTGATGATAATAAAGAGAGGTCGTCATCCGTGTGTTACCGATATCTATCAAGTTAGTGTCTTGGAGTAATTTGTTTGTTGCATGCTGCGTTTAACATTGTCACATTGTTTATTTTATGAGGCTATAATCTACTCCTATGGGCTATTAGAGAGAGCAAATGTTTATAGAATGACGGAATCTCCCACACAGTACTAAAGTGTTGCGTTATTAGGTTAGTTTCATTATAAAACACTAGAAAATATAAACAATTTAAAAGATTTGAAATAGTATATCTGAATAATGTATCCGATATAAAAAAACTTACTGAATTAATAGAAATTTAACTTTATATTATATCACGATGTTAAAACTAAAATATTAACACAAGTAAATACTTTTCAGGAAGATATGAAAGCATTCTCAAAGTTAGAGGCACAAGTGGCCGAGGTCAAGGTACGGACTCGCGAACGGGAGGTCGGAGATTCGATTCTCACCAACACAGCCCCCCCCCTCCGACCCAGGTTTTTTCAGGTTTTCCTCAGTACTCTAGAATGCATATTCCTAAACTTAGACCTGGGATGCCTTCTTCCTTTAATAAAAAATTCTTTCCTAATTTTCATTTCTTCTCATGTATCATCAACTGATACCTCAGCACTGAAAACGGGCCTTAAATACCATTATTTTAGGGAAAAAACTCTCAAAGGTTTAGATAACTTTGGAGTTGTGCTTATCATTTTAACTGGGTTCTAAACCTTCCAGGACTGTCTCCCTGACAGGTTTTTTCCATATTTTACTCAGTTCTCATAAATGGCAAATGCCGGGGAGGTACTCTAAACGTAGATCTGGAACGTTTCCTTCCTTAAAAAAAAAAGAAAGAAGAAATCCTTTTCCAATATATAATTTCATTTCATGTATCATCAGTGTCCACCGCCTGTGGTGCCTCAGTAGTAAAAACGGGCGTTAAACACCATTCATTCATTTTTTGTATCATTCTGTTAAAGTGTATTAAAATCATTTTAATATTATTAGTATAAATAAAAAGAAATAAACTTGTAAAATACTATTTCAATCCTCTATAAGCAATGTGCATATAACAATTTTGCAATGAACTGTATTTGAAAAACGATAACGAAATGTAAGTGTAAAACAGATACATTTAAAATAAATTATAGTTTATTAATTGATGAAGATATATGTCCAACTATAAATAAATTACATTTTAATTTAATTTAATTTAAAATATGTAGAAAATGAACTACCTTGCATGATGTTCGAAGATAAGAAATGAGTTTAATATCACAAACGTTTAACGTTTTAAACAGTTATTTACAAATATGCATATTTGAAAGTTTTTAGGTTTATGGCTTCATATAACCTGAATATAGTTAATAATTCATTGTAACAACTAACCAGTTTTCCAAACAACATTGCCAATTGTAAACAATTTTAAAACTGACCTGAAATAGAGATATTAAAATTAGCTAGTTACTATTTTGTTCTACAGAGACATCCAAATGTAGAATTACTGCCACATTCGAGAATGGAATATAAGAAATAATCGCACATGTTGACTGAATTATATATACTCAACAGGGTTGCCAAAGAATTTCTTGATTTAAAGTTTTCCAAACTGTTATTTGAGCTCTTCCCGTTGAATGAGACATGTCTTGGTGTCTTTTGCCATCTTACAGGAATACATAGTTATTCTATAGCCAGTGCCCATATGCCCTTATGGATATTTTTTATTTATTTAATTTATTACGGCATGTTCCATTACAGTGATTAGTAATTATTACATGCTATTTTAACTCATACATAAACGTTGTACCTATACAACTATTGTAAACTAAGTTATACAATATGCAGATATGAATAACTTAACATTTATAACTATACTCTATCATTTATCATCTTCTTGTCCTTTATAGATAAGTAATATGCTTTACAGTTGAGTTATTATTTCGAACTTGAGAGTTTAATAAAATGTTTAGCATATTTCTTGAAAGGGCCAGCTATATAAAGAGTTAACTTGAGTTAGGGCATAAAATTAATCATCAGTTATGCTTAACTTGAAAATTTTGGTTCTATAAACATTAATCTAATATTATTTCGTCTTAACCTCAAATTAAATTTATACAAGTTTAAGCACTAACTAGAGTATAGTAATTATTAAATAAAACATTTATCAGAGTACAGAAGCATAACAATTTCATGTATAAATAAAATGTTAAATGCGTTTATTTTAATTTTGTGTAGATAAAGTTTCTTAAATGTTTCAACTGTAGGTTATGTTAGGTTAACCTTACTGTACAGATTTCTGATTTCCGACACTTCATCCGAAGATTAATTTCACCGTGCTCTTCGTGTATTTTATAAGAGAAATAATCCGTTCCTATAATTGAATGACAAAAATTCAAAATGCGACTTCGCTTAGCAAAAGTTGTTGTCGAAGAACTGGAACAGATGTTACGTCCCCGATTACAATCACAAATTAAGCGAAATCATGCTTTGAATTCGATATTCATGATACTACTAACTTTATGGTTCTATGCTACACGGAGCTGCCAAATAGTTATTGCAAATATATTCATAAGGAATGACCAGTAGAACCATCCATAAAGTTACTGCAGCAATAGCACTTTATTAGAATGCCAACAGAAGAGGGTGACGTAAATAAATTGATGCTAGGCTTCTTAACATTTGCAACTTGCCTGGAGTTTTAAGTGCAATAGACTGCACACACATACCCATTATATTGCCTGGGCGTTACAATGCAGAAATCTTCAGAATAACATTATTATATTCTTTGGCAATTTCCCTCCATATACGTTCTTTATTCTCATTTGAGATCGAATCTGTTTTTTTTTTTTTTTTTTTTTTTCCCTGATATTTTAGCATAGATCAAATAATACCTTTCTCACATTTGTTAAAATTTTTCCATTTGCATTAGCTTTGACATTTTCTTATCCATGTTTGAAGACATAGTAAGGGGGGGACTATGTCTAGGAGGCGGGAGAACTAAATAATAATTGTTTTTCTTAATTGAACAATTGAACATCAACTCACACTAAACACGACTTTCTTTGTTGTTTCGCGATGTTGCCATAGTTTTGACGGTTATTGCAAACTCGAGGTAGTATATTTATGCAACAGAATTGACGACTATCCTCTAGTTATTTTTAAGTTACAGTTAATGTAATCTCCAATTAACAGCTTTTATGCAACTGGACCTAAAGGTACTTAGTAACATCGATTGAGGCAATACTAGCAGACTTGGTGTTATGATTATTCGAATTTTACTGCGGTTTTCTTACCAGTGCTTTCACTTGTGTTTGTATCTTCTTAATTATAAATTATCCTATGTCACAGAATTCTTTCTTAATGCACACGCTTCTTATCTATGTGTAGTCATCTTCGAAAGCCAGCTTGCCTGAAACATAAGTTTAAAGATTCACTTGCAATTTAAATGAAAGAGAAAAGGCATTCGAAAGCAGTGCCATGAATAAAAAGTTGGCTCATTTTTACATATACCGGTTAAAAAGCGCACAGAAGGAGTTAATATGGGGTAGAAAACTACGAGTGTTATATTTCAGGGTAACGTGCTGTGCATGATTGACTGTGCTGTACGTGTTCTCTAATGTTGTATCTGCTTTCGCTTTATTGCGAGAAGCGCAAAGCCCGTAACGCACTTCTGCTTCTGGGGTTTATAGGAAGAGAGGGCAATTGCTTTGAATAAAATAAATTATAAATAGCTCTTAAGTTTTAAATTAAACTTGTAATTGCAGTTTGTCATTTACTACTGTACTACCCCGGCTAACAAGTAATAAATGGTAGGAAGTTGATCTTACATTGGATGTGATCTAAATATTTCCCCTGCATAGCTAAGCGTCATTGACTAATTCAGAAACCCTCATTTTAAAAGCTAGTTTTATATTGATATTATTTTATAGTTATGGTTGCTTCATAAGCGTTAATAGAATAGCCATTTGTGTACTGGACATTTTAAGTACAACTTGCCAACACAAATGGTTACAAAATCGTAAGAAGCAATTAAATGGCTGACTCATATGCCAAAGTTGATGGCTAACCAGGTAAATCATGTCTACCACAAAGGCCTGCTTTAACAGTCAAATAAACGTATATTTGCAATACTAAGAATATAGATTCTAACTAAATTACTAACAAAAATAATAATTAATGTACCGAATACCTAATCTGGGGCGAGCATTTAATCCAATCAACTGCAATGCTGTTGGAGTTTTAATGCATTTTCGACTTTGAAGTTAGTGCTTTCAATAAACGCCTTGATCCCATTGGGCCACCGAGGTAACCAGAACGGAATATTTTCGTCTGTTTTCGCCAGGCAAACAATGGAGGAGAAAACAGGTGAAATGCACGAACTCCCTTATTTTAGGAAGATGATATTTTATTTGTAGTGCCAGCCACCAGTAACATCTTATCTTAACCAAAATGAACTTCAAGGTTCTGAATCATCCCAGTTATGTCACAGAGCAGCCATAATTGTAAAGATGTTCAGTTATTTTTTTTCATGAAAAAAAAAAAAACATTTATTATTAAAAACCAGCCAATTATTTTAACAAAATTTCTTTATGAATGTTAATAATCCAGTGAATGAATTGCACGTCAAAAACATAAATAATGTTTTATCAATTTTACGGAAAATGCAATAACATGTAGAGGTAATAACATGTAACAAAATAAAATATTTTCTATATAACTTACTTTTGAATTGCAGCAAATATACTACAATATATTACGTTCACTACGTAAATGCCATGCTTTTGTGTATATTATTATTATTATTATTATTATTATTATTATTATTATTATTATTATTATTATTATTATTAACCGGAGCGCGATATACAATGCTGATTTCGAAAACATTTTGGAATATATTTTTTTAATCCTTCCACATCCGAATCCCCCCCTTTCTTGGAAATGCAACATTTTAGCTTGCCCGTCTACCACGTCCAGTCGGGTCTGGTGGTCTAGTGGTAACCATACTTGCCTCCCAAACCCCAATTCTGGTTTTTTTAGGGAGTAAAACTCCTGAATATTACTTCCTTCGAAAGGGAAGTAAAGTTAGTCCCGTGTCGTAGATTTCAGGCAGGTAAAAACCTGAGGGCTGAAAGAAAAGGCCTCTGAGTAAAATTTATCGGCCGTTTCACACCCTGAATTGAATGGGACGCTAATGACCTAAGATATTAAAGAGCATCCTTAAATAAAATGGAAAAGGCGCCATCCTGATACGATTAGCTCTTAAAAGACGGTCTGTGTTTGTCCGATACGTGTTACTTCAGCCCGAGTGAGAGCCATGTTTTGGGAGCATATCTTTTCAGCGAGACTCTGCAAATTTCCAGACATCATCCGTTTGTATGATTGAGGGAGGAAAGTCTGTCTATTGATGAGGAAGTTCACGGTATCGCAGGATCCTGCCAACACATCAACATGCTTGCCACTCCATCATGCTGTATCATCAACCCAACAACAGGTTCGAGGCTTGCAGGTCACACAGGGAAATGCAGCATTTATGAACCCGTCATCTTGAGAAACATCATCTCACCTTCATAGGGCTGGGGGTTTATGCAGGAGCTCAGTATCTAGTCTCTTTGTAAACTTTCATTTCAATAATGACTTTATTTGTGACGTTTTCTATCGCTGTCATTAAAGGTTCGTTAGCATTTCTACTCTCTTCCCTAAAGAGAAGGACCTGAAAATATCAGAACTGTTTTATCTGCTACGTATATTTTCTTGTTTTATTTCTGTTGTTCCATTATTTTGTTCTTGTTTACTCACTGTTTTTTTTTTTCCTTGCTCTCTCTTTTCGTATAGTTTGTAAGTTTATTGTGTATGAGAGCGGTTCTATTATTGGAAAAGCAGAAAATTCTCTTTCTAAATAATTGTAATCATGATTTCAAAAGATATATTGTTTACCTTTTGGGTAAATAGTTACTTTTTAGGCGAATTAGTTTGATTCAAGCTCAGAGTTTTTAAAAGTCGGCATTTGAAGAATGGAAATCGAACTTGGCTTTGATGCTGTATTAGTTCGTATTTTGTTATGTGATAAAGAGTACAACATTACAAAAAAAAAAAAAAAAAAAAAAATTATATGATTCTTCCGTTAATAGCCACATACATAACGAACGAATTAAAAATGTATGAGGATACCATTCAAGTTTTGCACAAGCGAACAATTATGTAACTATTTTAGGTCTGGGTTTATTTTCGCACAAGAATCTCTGCTCCGGCTAATTGTTTCCGCTTCATAAAAATTATCTCAAGATTTTCGCTGTTTTCATGAGTCTCGCTCATGGGACTGAGGAAGGGTGTTTTTCTTTGAAAGGATCACATCATGCAACATTGCTCAAACTTATTTATACATTCCATCGCAGGTGGTTGAGAAAAACCCAGAGTTCTGTAAGGTGACCTACAGCCATAGTCGATTGCCTTAAAATCCCCTTGCCGGTAAGGAAGTATCAATTAAAACTGGTTTCTTGAACTTCAAAATGTGAAAACTGTTTACACCTGCCTTCGCGTTAATGGAATTTCCCAATTTAGTTCACCGGTAATATGACTACAATACGCAAAACCTTCGCAACTCATTATGAACACGACACTATTGACTATTGCGATGTACTGAATGGTGTATAAATGAATGGAGTCATCACTGACTTATGTGCGAATGTCCATTTACTTGATGCGAGCGCCCACTGAATCCAAAGATAGACCCCGAAATGAGAACTGCTCTTTTATATATCCTTACGAAAACTTATCTGCATGTGGTTTTCTGACGCCGACAGGGCTCACAAATTTATGTGCACACTACCGCGATACTTTAAAGGTTTAAAATATAAAGAATATATTGGCTCTCTCTTAACTAAATTACCTCTTGTGGGGAGAGGGAAATAAACACCATATGACATAATCATAGTTAAGTCATGATTGCTCTCCGCTGGCAGCAAAGTCGTTAACAACATACAAGGCTCTGTCTTGCTTGTTCATATTTCATCTTAACAACTTTTCCTTGTTAGTATTGAATAATGCCATTACTTTAGAATTATTATATGAAACATTAAAAATACTATGAATTAAACAATATAACTTTGCACAAAATATTTACAATTGCAGTAATTTCTATAAAATATTAATATTTTATTTACACTCGACTATATATTATATCACAAGAATTGTTGTATTAATGTTAACATGCAGCATCAGATATCAGCAGGCTTTAACTATTTTACATTTTACATTAAGACTAAAGACCCCATGTTAGTTACAACTTTTTCTGTATAATAAATTCTGTTGAAGTCCTTCACATTCCTAAGAAGGTCAGACCTATGTAACAACCAATAAAATGAACTGCCATTATCAGAAAGCAAGGTGACGAAATAATAGATTTAAATTTGTAAGAAAATAAGTTATTTCCCCCTCTTCGGTGGATTGCATCATACTATGAAATATCAACATTGCGTGCGGGGGCGTGGTGAATTGCATTATATGATACTTGACCTTGCAAAGTTTCAGTCGGATTTTTTGTTTTTTAATTATAGTACACAGTAGCCACCTGACGTTTTCCCATCATACCATCTCGTTAAAAGTATAAAATATTTTAGTGATCTTCCCGGAAAAAGAATCAATATATTTTTCTGTGTCATATTTATCTGCGCGTAGTTATTATGAAATAGTAACAATTTTAAAAATTAAATTGACTTTCAAAGTCATTCTGATACTTTATAAATGTCCTGAGTAAAGTATTTATTCCAAAGTTCAAGGTTACTTAAGGGCCTAGTATTTGTTATTTAAAGACTGCTAGGATAAAGTATTTATTTGAACAATGAACTGAACCTTTAAATACTTCTCTTTTACTCTATTGTTTTGTTTAGAGTTTAGCTTTTACGACAAATTGTAGAACTAACGTAAGGAAAAGGTAGATTACACTTGACCTTGACACATCACATTCTTGGGAAATAATAATGACTTCTTTTCAGTTTTCATTTTGTATTTTCCTAATTATGACAGCATTACAATTTTTCTATAAACTGTTTCGTTAATTTATATAATTTCCGCAAAGATTCTCAGTTATCGAAATATTTTACCAAATATTTTGTACCAATTGCGACTGAATAAAAGGGTAGTGAGCTTGTGTGCATAAAATGCTGTCAATTTAATTATTTTGTTGTTATGCGGTATATAATTAAAATGGATGAAGTATACACAGACAGCTTTTTTGGCCTGCGTCCGCAGCTGAGCTCTATGTCGCATCAGACTGGATTCCGTCGATGCGCAATAGCCATCTCAAGGTCAAGTTTAGAAACTGAGCACTAGCTAGTGGAATGGCCGGTGAGGGATTCCGCAAGAGTGATCTAAACGAAGATGGCCAAATGACGCGAGTGCACTGGTTTTTATGAGATGTATACGTCTTGAGCAGGGTCAGTTGATCTGTGCTCCGGTCTGGATTTACTACTGATATCAAGCGTTACCTTGCATTTGAATAATCAACAATGCACATGTGTAACGAAATCAAATGTACCGGTTAGCAGTTGGTGACGTAACATGGAACTGCACTAAGCAAACGTGGCCTGTATTTGGTCCGTCTGATGCCACTGATGCACAAATTCCTCTGTCCTTTCTGCTCGCACAACTTTGATTAATAATAGCATACATTTATATTAGTTTTATTTCATACGGAGCTCTAATCTCTGACATAGGATATACATGAATTGTTTTACGTCCGCATTTACAACTTTCTGATATCTTTTAATTAAATTTGCATTCGCTCGCAAAAGATCTTTCCGCAAACCTCCCAGTTTCAGCCCAGATACTTTCTTTAAGTTCTTCAACAGTATGAGTACTATTGCTAGAACCATTTCCCCTGTTTTAGTGATATAATAATAATGTTGGTGCACCAGTAGTCTGAAATTACATATAATAGCTCAAATACTTGAGGTAGTATCTCTTAACCGGAACTTGAGTTACAATAACACAAAGACAAAAATAATACTTCCTTTCATAGCAGCAAAATGAGATTGTCCGTATACGTGCAGCCATCAACGCGGAAACTTTTATTATTGACAGTTGACGGTGTGACCTTGCTTAGCGCGCGCTGAGCTCAGCTGCGCAAGCAAGCCAAGAATAACTGCGATGCAAGGCAGATGGAAACATGAGTAGTGCTTAGTGTGCAGTACTTCCATGCTAATAATTGCAACAAAGACTTAAGAACTTTTTATTTTTACAGACTCGAGACTCAAGATGGCGGAGAGCGTGAAGGTGATAGTGCGATGTCGTCCAATGAACCAGCGAGAGAAGGACCTCCATTGCAAGGTAAGTTTGCTGAAACATTGACTTCTATTTTTTCCCTCTAATATGTCTAAACTTTCTACAGTGTGACATAACTTGAAGCTATAAACTCGTGTTTCTCTCTTCGTTTAAAGGGGTACACAGCTGAAACTGAAATGTTATTTAGACTCAAAACAACACGCCGAATATAAGATAGTTTGGGAAAAATAAAATGTGATTTAGTGGTAAGCACACCTGCCTCGTAGACCCAAGGTCGCAGGTTTAAACCCAGCCACGATACAAAATTACAAGTATGGCTTCCTTCGGAAGGAAAGTAAAGCCCCTGGTCCCATGTCGTAGATTTTCGACTTGTAAAAGAATGTCAAGCCGGAAAGAAGATGCCTTTGAACAAAATTTATCGGCCATTTCACGCTCTGAATACGATGAGACGCTAGGATGTTAAAGGTCGTCATTAAATTAAATAGATCTAACTAAATCTATACATAAAAAATCCTCCACAGCTTGTGACGTCAATGACGTGAGTCGTACATAAGGCGCGGAGGTTCCAACACAAAAGAGGCTGTTTCTCACTATCTGCTGGGTTACTTTGTGTTGCGTGCGCGTCCTAGAAACCTGCCCCCCCCCTAAAGTTTTCGGAGGGAAGCTGAGCCCCTCCTTATTTCCAAGGGGTGACGATAATATCAACATATTTTTAATTTTTAGTTTGAATAATTTGATTAAAGATATAATTTAGTTTGTGAGAAATTCGCATATAAGACGTTTATTCTTCAAACAATGGTCATGATTAAAACTATCACATTATAATAGCTACCATTAACTACATTCGTCAGTAAAACATTAACAATTATATTATTTTGGCCCTTACTTCAGGTCGCTATGTAAACAGAAGCACGTGTGTGAGTGCCGCCACGATTAGCCGAGGTCGTCAAGGCGCGGACTCGTGAGCGGCTGGTCTGGGGTTCATTCCTTACCAGGACCGTTCTCCCAGACTGAGGTTTTTTTTTTTCAGGTTTTCCTCAGTTCTCATAAATGGCAAATGCCGGGAAGGTCCCCTAAACTTGGGCTTGGAACATTTCCTTCCGTTAAAAAAAATCCTTTCCCAGTATATCGTTTCATTTATCATCAGTGTCCATCACCTGTGATGCCTCAGTAGTAAAAACGGGCGTTAAATACCATTCAAAACGTGTGTGAGTAAAACTTTATTGATTGATTGAAACTTATAGCTTATGTACCCGAGGCATAGATAAAAATGTAGTTCGTTTTCTAGTAGTTTGCAAAAACAAAGTGTAACTCAATTGATTATTTCAGTTATTCATAAAACATTTTAAAATGTATGTAATTACGGCAAACAATGTCTATTTAATATGCAATAAATGAAGCAAATTTAACATGGCAATAGTGACGCGAAAATTACCAATTTGCATCAACCTGGGAAAGATCTGGCTTGAGTATTCAGTAATTTAGTTGGCACTATATTGCTACTTAAGCCAGGATATTGGAAAGAACTGTATTTTCATTATTACACCCGACTGTTAAAAATGTTTGCGGAAACGAGGGTCACGTGGTGTCGGTCGAATACAAGTACAGATTTCTTTAATCCCGCTATTGTGCAATGCTGAAAAATTTGCCTGATTTGGTTACACACTTCGACCAAAAGTGTTAATACATGCATAAGCACTATACCCAGGCATTGATTGTAATCTCAGTTGTTCATATATTTAAAAACGTTAATTTACATGAATCTTTTTTCACCGGCATTTAATAAAGACGAATGGCATTTTTTATGAACTGTTCATCACTCATCTTAATAAATTTCAATGGTTAGGTCTAGGGCTTGTTCCAGATAAAGGAATTATTATCCTTTTTTTTTTTTTTTTGTAATTTTAAATGCGTATTTCTCTTTTTAACATACAAGCTTAGTTTTCAAGAAAATATTTAGCTTATATATTATGATTAAAAAACTATTTAACTATTGTATGTTCAGCAATATCAACGGATACTTAAGCTGTCCTCCAGAGTATCAAAATAAAATTCATGTTCCTTTTATATATATTTAACTTTTATTTTAAGCGAGTTTTAAAACAAACTTTATAAAGCCAAGAAGTTTGAATTTATGAAGAATTTTCACTTCTTTAAAAGATTAAAAAAAAATACTTTTTTAAGTGTGCGATAGTAAAATGTGGAGAATCTGCACTTATATTACTGCCTAAGAACTTTTAAGATGTTATTATTCTTATGTATTAGTTAAATTGATGATAAACTTGTAAAATAAGAAATATTATAGGCTTAACAAGCTCATAGGAACAATAGCTCATGTGGACTAGCTCACCACGTCGGAAATCAATGAGCCTCCCTCTTGCGGAGTCGGTCCTGGTGGTGTAGTGGTAACCATACTTGCCTTCTAAACCCAAGATCGCGGGTTCAAACCCGGCCAGGATCGATGGATTTTTTCGGGCGTAAAAATCCTAAGCATGTCTTCCTTCGGAAGTGAAGTGGGTCCCATGGGTCCCGTGTCGTACATTTACGGCACGATAAAGAACCTCAAGCCTGAAAGAAGAGGCCTCTGAGCAAAATTTGTCGGCCATTTCAATACCTTGATTTGAATGAAACGCTGATGACCTGAGATGTTAAAGAGCATCCGTAAATAAACCAAGTCAACAAATCTACAATCACTTGCGGAGGCCCTAGCCCTGGATGGAAATAAGTGACTGAATTCATTTACTCATTCATTCATTTCTATACAGAGTTAAGTCTCTCAGTACCGAAATAACTTTTGAAGCATGTAGTTCAGTGAGTTGAAATGGTGTATGGGGATGACCGTATATCGAGAACTCAAGAATGATATTACCACTTTTTAAATGAAATGGCCTATATATGTGTGTATATATATATATATATATATATTATATTCGAATAATGCTCATTTAGAGCTTTCCAAAAAATACCCATACTGGATACTTCTGTACAAATTCATTTTTGCTAAACCAAGATAAAAAAAAGTGTAGCAAATAATACAATACTCCTTTTGTTAATTTATTTGTCAGTATTAACATAAATAATATCCTTTGTTTATGTCCAAGGATCACCTATCTTACACATCCCTTAAACATGATGTTTCATGTTTAAGGGATTAAATCTAACATCTTGTGAGTTAAATAATTCTACCTGATGCTGAGCGAAAGGGAAAATTTTTCAAAATTTAATTATGGTTGGCTATGGAGACAGACAACGATCTCATCGAGAGGCGGCAAATTCATTTAATGATATGCATCCGGGTCGCAGTTTAATTCCACATACAATATTGACAAGGCTCGTAAAGAAATTTACTCAAACTGGAAGCCTAAAGGACTTGCCGAGATCAAGCAGTTGATAAGAATGTTTCATTGGATGTTGTCCTCCGTGTGCAAGAAAATCCAAAAAGTTCTACTACAATTTTGTCGTTAGAATCAAATTCCGCAACGAAAATCCTAAATGTGACAAGCGACATCCTTATAAAATTCAACTTTTGCAGGAGCTTTCAGAGGCTGATCTCGATAGAAGAATGTAATTTTGTGAATTAATGATGGAGCGCATCAACAACAATCCAGTTGTTCTTAGACAAATTCTATTATCAAAGAAGCCTCATTCTGCCTGATGGATTTATCATCTGACACCGCCGCCCATACAAGTCAGAGATAAATCCACAATGAGAACCATCGCAATATCCACAAAAACTTCATGTTTGGTCTAGTATTAGTTGGTGCTAATAATATATGGATTTGCTTCTAAATGACATGCTGTCGCAAATTTGTTTACACATCCATTCAGCCACCAAGAGATGACATGCATTTTCAACAACATGTAGCTCCAGTTCACTATGAACAGAATGCTTATCAGCACAGAGCTTAGGTTTTCCCACAAGAGTGGATTGGTAGGAGAGGCCACATAGAGTGGCCAGCAAGATCCCCGGATTAGTCTCCTTTGTACTTCTTTTGTGGGGTTATTTGAAGTCAGTAGTATATCGTGAAAAACGCTAATCTTTGAAGATCTGGAGTACGAATGATAGAAGCGGTGCAAGACATTCCTAAAGCCTGTTAAGTAATTCCTTAAATTGTTTCTATGATTAACTGGCACATTATCAAGCAGCTGAGGACTACAGTTTGAACACAGAGTTTAGACGTTGAGTCAACTTTTTTGTTTTCTTGATTTAGCAACATAAATTTGTACAGAAGTATCTAGTGTAGGTGTTTGTTGAGGAGCTCTTAATGAGCATTATTCGAAAATGTAAAAATATATAAAATATTTCATTTAAAAGAAGAGAGTTGGCGTTACTTTCGCTTTAACTGGAAGTAAAAAAAAGTTCATAATATCAATTTTATGTTCTTTGAACAAGTTTTCATAGTATGGCTCACACTGTTCTAATATTTATAAGAAAAGTGAAAAATCTGATTTGTTATAAATATTTCTTTTGTGTGTGTACTTTTTCCACATGCACAACTCATGCCGCGTGTAAATTTTATTGAAGCGCTGTTTTAGTCGCCTACAGTTCCTTTAACTTTGCATGTGCGGCACGATGGGGTGGGAAAACAATGAACGCACGAGTATGACCGATACACACATACCGACGATATCTGTCCGCCCACGAGCCTTGACCAGCTGCACCGTCGCAAATCGAAAATCGTTACGGAGTCTCCAGTTGGCCTTGGAGGAGCGAAAGTTGCTGCGTCATCGTCGTAGATCAAAACAAGCGCAGAATGTGGAAAGTCGTTTTCTCGATAACAGGGATCAATAAGCCTTTGAAGTTCAGAAAAGCGCTTAGCAAGGTATTGTTTTTCATTAAAAAAGAGGATGAATAACTTGGGAAATAGCAAGAGGATCACTTAAACAAGCAAAGAAAAGTTTTATCATCAATACAGGAGATGGTATAACAAGCATAAGATCAAGGATAACTTGAAAGGCATGTAAGAAAGCGGATTGCTGAGGATTCTTAAAGAACTGTGGTGCGGAGTTGAAAGTGTTGACAATGCATGTCAACAAATAAACTCTTGTTCCTTTTCACTATAAGGTCACTTAATGGGAACGTTTATCATTTCGTTTCCTTTGACAGATAGCAGGAAGTGCAATATGAACATACTGAGAGAAGTGCAGCCGCTGTAACCGGGAAAAGGGCAGATAGAGTCGCTGCGCGTAAAGTTAATCTTTTATTTTTACTGAAAGCGCAAAATAATACTATACTTAAAAGTTACAATAATGGGCACCAATTTGTGCTATCAAAGAGGTTGAAAATGGTACATTGCTGGCATCTACATAGTAAATTCGGGTGTCTCACCTATATATATATTCGCAACCATGGAGAAATCCTATCTCTCATAACTGTTTAACAACTTGGCGAACAATCTCTCTCTACCTGGAACAAGATTGTCATGGTATTTTCTTATGAATCGCCTTGCCATATCGCTGCAACGATCCGTTTTCTCATATGTATCGTACAGAAAAGTCGTTTTTCAAGACTATATAATAACTAACGAAGAACAATTACACACAATTTACTATGAAATCACCGAGTAACACATGAACGCACAATCATAGCTTACCAGCCTCCCTCAAACTAACTACAAGCTAACGATAAAGGTTATCGTTAGACTTGATACGTAAACAACAATGCAGGTTCGTGCTACTTCTTTTCTATTTTATTTCTTTATTTAATTATGCTGTAATGACTGGCTAATACTTGTTGTCATGTCATTAACCCATTTTGCATGAAATAGTAGATAGCTTTGTAGATCACAAATTTCATTATGAGAAATATTTCCGTTTTCATTTTTCAAATGTTTCATTTTTCATATTTTATGCCATACGAAATAATATCACATACATAACCACATGAAACTTGCACCACAATGAAAACCAAACTTATATAAAATATATTCATGCTGAAAAGATATTAAAATAAATTTAAAAAAATAGAAACTATTGGCGCGAACTTATAGTGGATAAGTGCCAAGTCTAGGATCTTGAATTATCATAACATCAAGATAAGTGCAAGCACAGTCGAAGGACCATATCTCTTGAACCATTATACATAGTACCATGTATTAATGATGTTTTCCAATTGATAGACAATGGTTTTGCTGCTTGATTAGATTTACGCAAACTCACAGCAAAAATTAAGGCTACTTTTTGACAAAGCTCTAGTCCAATTGCACCAATTTCATGTTGAGTTGCCTGCTGTAGCTCCTGTACTATTGCTGGTCGATTCCAGCACTCTCTGTCTTTGAAACTCCAAAGAAAGAGATCGCGTGGGTTGAGATCTATAGACTTTATTGGTCAATCCAATCAAATGCACTCCAGTCGAGGATAATGTGGAAGCAAGAACCCTACTGCCAAAATGTTCCTGCAATACACGGAAGACAACATGCGTACGGTATGATCGAACATCGTCTTTAATGAACATGAAATGCTTCATTTGTTCATCAAAGAAACCACGGAGAAAAATATTGAAGGTTTCTTCAACTAATGTCACACAACTGAGTGTTGATTGTTTCGGCAATGACACAAGACCCGAACACCAAGAGCCCGAAGAGGACACCGTAGAGTGACACATTGCGGATGAAGAGAAGCGGCACACTAATGTATGAACGTTCTGTGTCCCAAATGTGCCAATTTTGTTTGTTGACGTAACGTCAAGATGGAAATTGCTTCATCCAAAAACCAGATGAATTGAGGGTAACTCATTCTCAAATTTTGCTGATACTGTCTCAGAAAAAGCACGTCTGCCTTCAATGTATACTTCTATCAAAGTTGATGCACTTGAATCTTTTAAGGAAACATGTGAAGATCATCATGCAGTATGCGTATCACACTTGAGCATTTCATCCACAGTTGTTTTGACGCTTTCCGCACTGATCTGGTGGGACTTAATGAAATTGTTCTCGCACCCTTTTCCATTGTCGATTGTTCTTGCTGTTTTTGGTCAAGCCACGGTCAGAAATATCATCTGTAACAGAGCCTGTTTGAACACATTTCGTGACCAGTGATGTTATGGTGTGTCTGTCAGAGTCTTTCGTTTACATCTAATTTTGTTTGAAACACTCTTCGGACATGCTCAGAACTCTCATTTAGTCGGTAATACTAGTGAAGATGAACACAAGTTATTTTAGGGTATAACGTGCCATGCTTCCACTGTCAACAGATGTTATACGGGTCATCTGGAACAAAATGGCGCAACATCATGAATACAAGTACAAGTTTCAAATTACTTTGTCTAATATTTCAAGAAAGATGATCCTTTGAACTTGGTAGGTAATTTGACCAGCCTGTAATAAAGTCTACACATTCTACCTTATGCAGTGTTGCCAAATTTATCATTATAAGTTCGTCGACTACATTTTGTCACTAACATTTTCTTTTCCCTTTTGTGCAGTAATCATAGTGTGGTTCGTGTGAGAAAATTACGGAACACCCGGTATAATAGTCTATATGTGCAAAAAATGGTTAAACAATTGGTGCGCTGCTTTGATCTTAATCTAGTAACTAATCTTTGCAAGGCTGTGTAGTGAAGTGAACTTAGTCACATTGAGGCTTCAAGAGGTAACCATGTTCTTTCTGTCTGTCTTTCTTAAGATATACAGCTGATGTGTACACTGACTACTTTGCAGAACAAACTTTTAGTTTTAGTGGTAACGAATAAAGCAGTTATATTTACTTCCCTTCCGAAGTTCCTATCAGGTTCCAGCGCTTAAACATGGGGTGGATCAATTGTGATTTGAGCAGCGCTTTCTTGAAAATCGTCTGATTCATTGATTCCTCTAAAGAGTAAAATAGAGTTTGATTATTTACAGCTTTAGTTACCAGGGCGATCCTATGTTCTCAATGATGCAATTTTTGCAAGATTCTCCCAAAGGTGCAGCCAGAGGGGTTCCATTTTTTTCTGAGAAACATGAAAATGCTTCTTAGCATCTTCCTTGGCTGTTACAACAAATAAATACTATCGAACCACAGTCGAAAGGTTTAATTTTGATCTTTAATGTCTTTGAAGAACCTGCAATATGTTTTTCTAAATTTTCTATCATTGGAGAGTGGAAAGGCTTGTGTGGATATATCCCAAAGAGGACTGAAATTGCAATAAAAGTGAATGGTGCCTCCAGCAAGTGTTTTTCATTTTGAAAGGGATAGTAAAATAATTACTTATATGTGTATTTTACGATACACCCGACATATGTTTTATTTGAGTGTTGCAGAACCACTAGAAACTTTGTAGATCCTTGCGAGAGCTAGGTCGCGAGCTTTAGAAATATTCTTTTATGCAACATTAAACATGTAATGTAAGAAACCTTCTGCTGATTTTAGCGAGCATTCCTAACAGTTTCGAAAGGCAAAAGGGAAACCAGTAATATCGTGTTACGTCAGGTATCGATTGTGAGGAACAATCGATACTGCTGTTTAACTTTTCATATAGGAATTGTCTGCTAACTGCCGCTGTTTACAATAGTACACTCCCATGCAGCAGAGTGGACAAGTTTTGTTTTTCTGCGTTTTCAGCTCAGGTTTCGGAGATGTTTCATATCTCTGAAGAGTTCTATAGAAAGCGTCGCATTTCTTAGTCTATATCGTGTATTTTAAGAGTAATAAATGCGTTTAGGAAAGCGCAGCAGAGAAACATAGTTTAAACTTTCTTATCCACAACCGCCTAAGATTCATTCGGAACCGTGTAAAAGACTACCTGAGGCATTTCTGCCCGCTATAAAAATAACAGTTATTTAATGAGAATAGGTACTTCTGCATAGCTTATAGTAGGAATATATGCTGTTTCACAGAATGAAACACCAATTTATTTATTGTTTGGTTTTTTTTTTTCGTTTTTTTTTTTTTTTTTTACAAGCTATTATTTCACTTGTAATAGAAACATGCGCATTACTGCATTTAATATATTTCATTCTTCAGTATTTATATTTATTTTCAAAGTATAATCCCGGCAGTCTGAACCTGTTCAAATGGTAAAACTTCGGATAAACAGGGTTAATGTATAATCAATGTAATTAGGCCTATACAGTATGTATATGAAGCCTACAGTTTAATTGTACTCTAGTTGTAACGTGCTTTATTAATGTGTGTTATTTTTGCGACGGGAACTCCATTGTTGAAAGCTAGTGAACTTGTACTTGGCCACACAACTCATGGGTATTTTGTTCATCTTCCTGTGTGTCGGTCCTGGTGGTGTAGTGGTAACCATACTTGCCTTCTAAACACAAGATCGCGGTTCAAACCCGGCCAGGATCGATGGATTTTTTGGGTGTAAAAATCGTAAGTATGGTTTCCTTCGGAAGGGAAGTAAAGCCGTGGGTCCCATGCCGTACATTTAAAAGAACCTCAAGCCTAAAAGAAGAGGCCTCTAAGCAAAATTTGTCTGCCATTTCACGCCCTGAATTGAATAGGACACTGATAACCTGAGATGTTTAAAGAGCGTCCGTAAATAAAACAAGTCAACATCTTCCTGTAACTAGGATTTGAGCTGCAGATACAATATCAATTGCAAAACACTGTGAATGCTTTTAGTGAATTTACCGTACAGTATCGTACTTATTTTGTGTATAACTACATCACTGGATTTATAAACACACACACACACACACACATACACATTATAATTTGCTGTTTGATTGGAAAAAAATTATAGACAAGCGAAAACATAGTTTTTGTTTATTAAGAGATAAATTTGAAGTTTTAAAAGGCGAAAATGCCTAAAAATTAGCAGCTGAATTCGGTGTTGGAAAAGCAATGATAAGTGATTGGAAGAAAAATCGAGTCAAGATAGATCAATTTTGTAGAACTGTGACCCATAAGGCAATCGAGGAGCGCCACATAAAAAATTTCAGACTTTTTCAAAGTTGATGAAGCCGTTTAAATACGGTTTTCGTAAGAAAGACAGAAAGGTGCTCCCTGAGTGGTCCTAAAGTCCAAGAAAAGGCACTTCTGTTTAAAGCTGATGAGCATTGATCCCAAATTTACTGCGAGTAATGGCTGGTTGGACCGACGGAAGAGAAGACACCGAATTCGACAGCTATCAGCGGATTACCCGGGAGCACAAGAGTACGTAACTGAGTTTGCAGACATGTTTTCACCCCAAAAAGTTACAACTGTGATGAAACTGAATTACACTTTAAATTGTTGGCGAGTTAGAGTCCTGCCTCTAGAAATGAGGCTAGTGATCCTTGTTTCCAGAAGAGCAAGGAGCGTGTCAAAATCTTGGCATGCGGTAATGCAGCAAGATGCACGTTAACACTTATGGTTACTGCACAAACAAAAAATCCAAGGCGTTCAAAACCACCAGTAAGAACGCTCTCCCTGCCTTGTACAGGAACAGAAACAAAGCATGGATGACTAGTGCAGTATTGACAGAATGTTTTCATAACCAGTTTGTCCCTTCAGTAAAAGGTTTAACGAAGAAAATGATCTACCACCCATGGCGTTACTTATTATGGAAAATGCACCAGTACACCTCCTGACAGAAGAACTGGTCAATGGACATACAAGAGCAATTTTTCCGCCTCTGAACATAATGCCATTGTTACAACCGATGGAATAACATATGAAAACTGCTTATAAAAAGATATTCCTAAGATACTTAATCGAAAACAAAGACACATTTAAAACGATTGTCGATGTTATCAAAGACGTTGTTTATTTTGTAGCTGAGGCATGGGAAAATGTCAAAAAGCAATTGCTTAGAAAGTCATGGAAAAAGTTACAGCCAACTCTTATCATGTAGCGAAAGCCCAGACCAAGCAGAGGAGAGTTTTACATCTCATGAAGCGAAGTTCAGGCTATGAAGAAGCAGAGGAAACAGGTGTGAAAGAGTAGCTGACGATCAAGTTATGACCAGGACTGGAGACATCCCTGCAACACTCAGTTCTACAGCGGCAGACATAATGTCTAAATACTCCAGGTTTTCACCTTTGCATCAGCAGAAAGTTATGTAACAATGAGTAATGTTAGCATACTGTATTGTTTTATCGTCTTCACTCTTAAATTTATTGAATGTTAAGTCTGTTCATTGTACCGTAAATACATAATTACGAATCGTATTGTATTATTTTTTACAGTGCATTTGATGTTCTAATGTGTAATACAAGGTCATTTTAGTTTGAAATTTCTTTGATATTTCTCTTTCACAAATTTGTGGGTTGGGATTACCCGGTTTTTACGACTGGCGGGGCTCGGATTGGCAGGTTTTTTTCTCTCTTTCTCTCACAGATGTCACTAATATGTAATCCCGTTCCGTATTGTATAAGATAACAGTTAAAGCTGCATGCACTCTGCTTTAGGAAGGAAATAAAAGCCAACTGTTTATTAAAGACACTTTCAGAGTCATATCTGGGACACAGGGAGCGCGCTACCTAAGGGATTTATGTCGAACTGAATCCTGCCAATACCAAGAAGGTTGTGGTCGGTTGTAAAACTAGAATGAGAATACTATTCTGGTCTATATTTTCCACAGTATCAAACGCTTGTATCTCTTAAATAGAAGCTGCCTTTGTTTCTCGTAGTTTTTGTCACATTGTAATTAACAAGTGCTCAGTAAAATTAAGACAAATCAGAATTTTCATGGAATTAACTTTAGTGTTAATACTAGAGCTAGAAAGATTCATAAGAAGAAAAAGGACAACCGTTTCCCTTTATGCTGAGCAGGAAAATTCATACAGACGATTTACACCTAGCGAATGGAAACTCAGTTTATAAGTAACTTGCATTTTTTACATCATGTCCCCGCTCACTCAGCCCGAGTGCCTGCTCTGAAATTTATTGATTTGGAAGACATTTACACATCTAGCAACAAAAAGAAAAAATTTACTGGGACAATTATCTCAACAAATTTGAACGAAAAACAATTTACCGTTTTTGGATAATTTTGCAATAATTTGTTTGAATCCTTGGAACCAAAGGATCTGCTGAATATTTTTGTGCAAAACATCGCTAGCATTAAAGTTCACTAATATCGTTAAGCATATCATGTGGGTTACAAATTTTTCTGCTATAGATATCTTGCTTTAGGTTTTTCAAAGTCAGTGTGAGGGAAGTGAAATGCCTGTGTCCCCTGTAGGATGACGTTGACAATTGTATTAGGGAAAGGGGAATAAAATATTTGCTATTCCTCATTCTTTGTAGGAATTTATGAACGTATAATTTTCATTTGAGGGTGTAACTGCAATAAAGGTCCTTTTCGTAGTCTTTGTTACATTCAGAAAGCTCCGTGAAGAAATTTATAATCGTAATGATGTTACAGCCGTTTCTTTGGTAACATTCTATCAGTCCCTTATTTTTATTCTTGATTCATCATTATTTGTAATGCAAAATGTTACAAGCCCATATAACCATTTGAGTTAGGGGCTGACAGAGCCCGGCTGCATACTGGGAGAAGCCCATCTTCAAAAGCCTATAACGCATACGCAGGTAGCAACTCGTAAGACAGAGGGAGGCTTTGTCAACGTATGATTGTGCATTTCTGTGTTTCTCGGTGCTTTCATTGTGTGCTAATGGAACTTCATTAGTTAGGCCACTGCATAAACATAGTCTTAAAAGCAAACAGATTCTTGCAAAGAAGTGTCAAGTCGATTCGCAAGAAAATATCCTGACAATCATATTGCAAGTACAGAAACTGTTCACCAACATGTTAAAAAGTTACGAGAGACAGCCTCTCTCAATGATAAGAAATATGTTTCGAACCGCCGTGTTCTTATGGAAGAAGAGTTAGATGCCGGCAATGTATTGCCGTTGAGGGGCACCATTTTCAACATTTTAAATCGTATAAATATCTAAACACAATACTATTTAGTATACAATACTAAATACTAAAATAAAAATTCTAACTTTGCGCGTGGCGACTCTCTCTCTCTCTCTCTCTCTCTCTCTTTCGGGTTGCGGCGGCTGCACTTCCCAGATAAGCAGCCGCTCTCAGCCAGCTCTTAATTCAACTAATCTCATGTATATAAATTATATTGAATTCAATAAGTGATACTGTGAAAGTTATATCTCATAACAAGAATAACTAGACAAAAACATAGAAATAATCAAGAAGACAGAGTGAGAAGAAATATTTTTTAATATGTGGAGAATAAGAATTGAAGATAAAACTTTAAAATGCATAACAAAATGTTGTAGTAGTTGGTGTTTTTCTAATCTATCTCTAATCGATCAAAGAAAATTGATCCCATTTACATTGGGCAAAATAACAAGTCCCAAGATACATATTTAAAGGGATTTTTTTTTAAACAGAGAGGAAATTTTGTTCTCATAAAAAGTTCAAAGAGAAATTTTGTTCTCATAAAAAGTTCAAAGAGAAGACGGTATATTTTGAAAAGCGATAGACATATAGAGCTATGTCGGATTTTCATGATCCTTTTTCTTAAATTTTTTCTAAGAGAATGAGAGTAATAAGAAATGCATTTTCAAAGGGGAAACACAAATCGTCCCAGTAAACGTGAAGATGGAATTTGGAACCTAGCGTTGCATTCCTCACCACCCTAGAGGTTATAAGACGAACAAGCTATATTCTGAAAGTCCTGTTTTTACTGTGAAGGAACTCTACAATGCCTTTTCAGTGTATTTTGAACAGCAAACAAGAAAGAACGTGAAAATGAGTGACAAAATCTATTTAAGTTTTCAAAATATACATGAAATGATTTATTTTGGTTGCAAACGTATTAAATATTCAAAATGTTCATAGTTTTTATTATTTGATTTGGAAAAATGTGTGTTTTTCATATTTATGATTTTTACATTACGTAAAAAATTACATTAACTACTTTAACTCCTCAAACAGTTAAGTATCATAAATACATGTATTAGTTTAAAAAGAATAATTATGAATGGTAGGTATTTTTATAAATATTATGCATTATTTTTCTTATTTAAACATGTTTTCTGGAAAAGGCCCATAACATGCATGGCTTTTATTCCTTGTTTTTCAAACGTATAGACTGGATTAAAATACTTTGAATATTTTTGTTATATTAAGTAAATAGCACATTTATTTTTACATGCAGTTTTTCATTCTTTGGTTAGTTTACTTACTGCACTGTTATGAAAACTATAATTATCTGAAAACAGTGTTGGCCCATATTGCAGCCATTTCCTTATTGTCGATGAAGGGAAACACAGACGCACATTTTCGTGACTCAAAATATTGTTTAATTGCTTTTCTTTATAGCACCTTTTTGTAATTCAGCTTTAACCCACTGCACTGTTGTTTAGGGTCTTTATCAATTAAAGTAAGCTGAAAACGTTGGGAAAGTGGCATTTACAGGAAATGAAGTCGATTACGCATTAGCGTGATAGATAAACATGATGTCGTACTTGTCACTTAGCAACGAATAAACAAAACTTAGTGTTGTCATGGCACCCACCCAATGATTGAGTCGTTCTTTCTTTTTTACTCATTTGCGTGACCCTGTTGTTTATTCATTTCCTATTTTCATAGCAGTTCTTCAGAAATATAATAATCCTTTTCCATTTAATTTCAGTATTCCTTCAGAGCAGCGGATCCTATGTTTTCGATTCTCCTCGAATTTAGATCAATTTCACTTGGTTTTAATTTACAAATATGGGTCATGTCTCTCAGTTTCTTTGCTGCAAACGTCAACTACACCCATGGTCAGTTAGGACGAGCAACGTTTCAATCAAACAAATGAATTTTGAAATATTTTCACTTTTTACTTTTTTGTGGCAATTTTTCCTCACACTTCTATTCAGACTTGCAATTGGCACCTAGATTGGCGATTTAAAAATTGCAGGAAATAGTTTTCATAAAAAATAAAATACGTAGCCACTTCCTTTGTCATAATAATTAACTTATTTACAGCTCCTGGTTGTTGCATCGCGTCTCATGTGAATGGTTTAATTACCCACTGAGTTTAATTACTGACTTCGATACCCACGCTAGGTCCCAAATTTCAGGCAAGTTTCAACTTTAGGAATGTCCTGGAGGTAACTCTCAGGATATGGCCATGGTATGTAACTCACCACTATTAGAGGATGGGGGATAGTAATAATAATTTAATTTAAATATATACAATTTGTTGCGCAATAAAATTATATGTCCACAATACATAAATTTGAATTGTGTATGATGAAAAAATTATCAAAAATCAACAAATAGCTTTAACATGTAATTGAGATAATGTACAATAGCATATTCCACTAGATCTTTATATCACAAATAAAGCATTGGTATGCTCTTTTTGAGTTGTTAAATTTTAAGCCATAAATCTTGCAATGTTTGTTACATTTAACATATAATTAATTATGACAAAGTAAATTACAGCTACAAGCATGTATTAACATCTTCTGTTATTAAAACTTTAATGCTGTGCCCAAATTATCATGACTTAATGCCTTGACTTACCATTATACATTCTTTGGCTAGGAAAACTACAAAAATATACCGTAGGCCAAACTAATAATAAACTAAAACTATTTACAATAAAAAAAGTTTACAAATACCTTCTACCAGAATTACTGGGTGTACACAGTAAAGAAAGCCCGGAACCTAACAATTTAGAATTTAGAAACCAAAAAATCGACACCACATTCCCAAACTGGGTCTCCTTGCGGTGTCTTGAAGGAAGAGAAGCCAAGAAGTGACTGTGAGCTCGCCACATCATATAGTCAGGATTTCGTTAACACGCGCTTTGTTTCAACCAGTGGCTACTCGCCTGCCCATCACACCATGCATACGTAGCGGCATAAGGAAGGAGGCAACCTCATAAATCGATCGAGAAAAGGGGAATGCGCGCAAAAACGGCACATTGTGTAGGCCTATGTTTCATTTATACTTCAGTGTGCCGGTAGGACATCCGCTTGATGAAATTTACCCTTATGAGAGAACTCCGTTTCTATTTCATTAGGCTGTCCTCTAAATATTTCACTCAGACCTCGAAGCTGTACGCATAGCAATGCGTATGTTAAGTTGTAAAAGTTTAATCACGTTCACCAGATGTTGTTAGAATGTGGTTAGCTGGAAATTTACTGTGGAATGATTTGCAAACATTAGTTGTCCTCTCTGATGTCATAGACTGAGGTGGTAATTGCCATGATGACCCAATGGAATATGACGGTTTTCAGAAACTTCTTCTAGGATAGTGTATAGAAATAAATAATAATACATTTTCAAGGAAAAAGTAGTGCAAATCAGTTTATTAATCTGAACCTTTTTTTAAAAAAAAATATCATTTTTAGGTGGGCTCCATGACAACGAACACATTCATGTAATCAGCTCAGGAAGTTCACCATAACTCGCTGCAATAAAAGATTATCAATGTTTCTAGTTTCACGAGTTATGTTTTCTTTTAACTGCATGATGGTCCGTGGTCTATCGGGGTAACACTTTACTTTTCAAGTATCTCCATAAAAAGCAATTTGCTGACGTCAGATCTGGAGATAGCGCCGGCTAGGCATCATCAGCAAATCGAGAAATTATGCGTCCAGGAAACAGGACCCGCAGTGTTCATTGTTTCACAAGCGGTGTGAGCTGTGGTGCCATCCTGCTGTAACCAAAACCCCATTTCATCGTTATCATCCATCTGAAAGTCCAGTGTTGCCAGCATTTCTGACATATTAAATTCTACGCAAATCTTCTCTAAACGTAGATTCAATAAATCTTGTAACAGCAAATACACGTTTTTCAACCGTCCAATTATCCACATTGTTATTTACTGAATAGATAGAATAAATTGCATGTTTGAAAGGTTACATAGCAACCATAGCAGCGTTCTGAAAACCGCCATATTTCATTGGTTCGCTTGTCATTAAAAAATACGTTCAGACTAATAAATTGCATTGTGCTACTTGTTCCTTGAAAAATTATTTTTATTTTGTTGCGAGTGTCCCATGCGAAGGGTCTGAAAACCGTCACATTCGTTGGGACACTCTGTACTTCAATTGGCGTATCACTTGGCTGCATCGTCATAAATTATTTTACAAAGACATCGCCAATATCGTTTGGGTCCAACAGACTAAGTTTGAAAGTGCATCTTAACCTGTTCCCGGATCCTAAATTACGATATTTATATTCTTTTGTCAGTCTAAGAAACTGATCATTCGCCACCAGGCTGGGTCAGATGAAACTGAGTAAAGATAATTTGTCATTTTCTGACACACGCTATAAAACATAATGTTATAGATAACAACATCTAATTATATAATCTTTTATTATTTTTACCTGCTGGCCAGATAATTTGAATAATTCTGTGTATTTCTGTTTCGAATTGCACAACAACTGCTTCTGATTTAATCCAAGTGCAACTACATTTAATTTATTCCAAGATCTTCATATAATTTTGTAGGGGAATGTAATTTTTATTTTGAATGACTTTTTTTGAAAAGTTTACAAAAGTACTTTGTGTGCCAATCATTAGATTGTTTCTATTCTACAAAGATATTCCAAATAACGATTAATGGAAAATGCTACGAGTTATTTTCTCGATCATTGGATATTAGTAAGGCCTCTTCCAAATATATATAAATTTACATGCTGTCAAGTGCATCATGAATACTCTATTTATTTATTTATTTATTTTTGGAAGCGGGGGGTGGATTGATTTCTCTTCTCTTTGTCATAAATTTTCTTTTTGCATTTCACATTTCTGTTTGTCAGTTGTTCTGTAATCGCTGAAAACCTTGATAACTTATTTTTTCTTGATGTTTCACTAATTTTTTCTCTTGCCTTCTTTTTAATCTGTCGGAGATAAACTAATGAACATAGCCGATTTTGGATTTGTTTTATTTACGGACGCTCTTTAATATCTCATGTCATCAGTGATCCATTCAAATCAGGGCGTGAAACGGCCGGTAAATTTAGTTCAGAGGCCTCTTCTTTCAGGCTTGAGGTTAATTTACATGCCTAAATGTACGACACGGTATCCACGACTTTACTTCCCTTCCGAAGGAAGCCATACTTTGGATTTTTACGCGCGATAAAATCCGGCCGGGCCGGGTTTGAACCCGCGATCTTGGGTTTACAAGGCAAGTATGGTTACCACTACACCACCAGGACCGACCCCTAGGGTTAAGAAATCTGTAGGCTATTTCATAAATTTTTACCCCGGTTAATAACAAACACTCTTTGCCAGAAGTTATCTGTATAGTTTATCGACGTGTGTTTCATAAAACTATAGCAGTAGATTGGTTTTTACTGTGCTACTTTAAACGGGCATTAATTTTATGTGTAAATCTCTTTGCTTGAGGGATCAGTGTTGCATTGCTCCTAGCGGTCTCCTCTTTTGACAATACACTATCAACTTTATAGATATAGCACAAGAGCACATATTGAATCGAATGATTCCCCATTGCAGAATTTTCTAACAAATTATTAGGTATTTTAGGAAAATATTAATGAACACATTACTATAATTTTAGAGGGAAATTAGAAAAGCAATTTAGATAAGAAATTCGTGTTATTTTCCTATTTAATTTTCAAAGTCATAACATTTAAGTTTCTAAAGAACCAGTATGCCACGGATTTATGAAGCTGTCATTCGAAATGTACACCCGCCGGCAGTGAGGTAGGCAACCTACACAATACACGAACAACGTTATCGTATTTGTACCACGCAAGTTGTAGAGCAAGTTTGCTTGGCGAGATCGATTACATACTAGCGCTGCGAATCATTCGAGACTCATCGATTCAATGTCTAATTATTTTTATGGTAGTGCATAACATTTAGGTCCACTTTTATTTTTTATTTTTTAAATTAACCATCAGTGTGTTAAGTATTAAAATTTCAATTTATTTATCATGCATGTTAACATAAATAAATAAACCTACTCCGCAGGACTCGAGCCATTCTTCCAAACCATGGCCTGTATCTTACACACCGCCACGGGTGCCGAGATCGCTAAGGTGCGGACTCATTAGCGGGAGGACCAGTGTTCGATTCCCGCCATGGCCGTTCACCCTTACTGAGGTTTTTTCCAGATTTTCTTCATTTCTCTTTTACGCCCCGAAAAAATCCATCGGTCCCGGCCGGGTTCGTACCGCGTGTAACAGATAAACGCGTAGATATTAATATGTGACTATGATTTTACATATGTTCTCATGTTTATAATTTTTTCTTTTTATTTAAAGTCATTGCGAATATATAATATTTCAATGTTTCTAACAGTTAAGAAAATAAATTGTAATTAACGTACTTGTGAATATTTTATATTATATAAGGCAAGGTATTTAGTTTGTCACGAAAATATTTTTATAACCGTATTTTTCACTTCCTTTTGTTTTTGTGTTCTGCTTCTCTTAAATTTTCTTCCATACACTGAATTTTAAAATTTGGTATTTTGCATGAACCAAGACATTATACAAGTTGAAACCAAGATTTTATGATACTTATAAAGTCAACTATAGTTTGCTGCAAGCAAACGTATTAAAGCAAAGAGATGGATATTTTAAAGCAGATCGAAACATCTTTGGATGTAAATATGCCGAGTTACAAATCATGAAGTTTTAATCTTAAACTTCGTGTATTGAGCCGATTATTTTACACTAATCTAAAAGTATATTTACGACAAAACGCACTGTTTTAATAAAAACTACACAATAAAGATTTTTTAACTTCATAGTAGGTTCTCAAGATGGCATATTCTCCGTGTCCTAGCGCTATTTCGACATTTAAAACGTTTTCCTCTCTCATTTAAGAGTAGGTAACTATTGTGTTCGGAAGTTCATTCTTACAAACAAAGGAACACAATACATTTAAAATTGAATAAATATAATTCAAATTAACTACAAAATCGCATAAAATTAGTATTAAGACGCACAAAAGCAGGTGTGGCAATACAAGTAGTTAAGTTTTTAATTGAGCTATTTATGGTTTGTTTTAATATCTGCCTCTTTTCATATAGCGAACATCTGCGTGTATGCTGTTCTACTAAAATACATCGTGTGTTTTGGGGCAAATGCGAACGTATTTTGTATGTAAATGTCACTTCACCTACTTTTTACGCTTTGGATAACTTTAATGCATATGTATATTACCAAAAGCCAAGATTAGGTCACGTAAGGCCATAGGAAGAAACTTCATCAGAAGTATGAAGTGCCACAAAGTTCCATTGTGATATTCTAAAGATAAACGTCTAGTTTTAATCATGAAGTAGTAAAGATTAAAGCGTATTTACAATTTTAACCACCATCATTTTTCAACCTATAAGATAATAGATCGCCTGCATCTGTTCTCTTGGCACCCAGCAAGTCATTTTGAATATATACAAAGCTTCTCCAAAGCGATTGTTAGAGTTTCACAAAATCACTGCACATAGTACAATTAAAATAGGGACACGAATGTTGTTTTATATCATAATACAGCTCGAAAAGTTTTATTATTTATATTTTACATGCGTTCAAGGTCCAATGTATTGAACTGAATATTCACGTATCTGGCCAACCACCCGATATAATATAAGTATTCTAATGCTAATATTAATTTTATGTGTCATATTATATAAAATTGTGATTGGTACTTAAAAGCAGTGCGGGCCAACAAGTTAAAGTAGAACAATAATCCAATCATTAGGTAGAGCTTGGTGGAAAGAATATAAGGATTTGCGTACCTGCATGTATTATACGGAGGGCGCCAAAAAATGTATACACACTTCAAGCAAAGAAAAAACTGTGTTAACATAACAAAACTGAATTCACACAAACAGAAAATGATAAACACTAATCATCTTAGACTTTTACATTTACAACAGTTGCTCAAAATGCACACTATCGGCGTCGATACACTTCTGAGTACGTTGAACTACTGACTGAGTAACGTTTGCGAAAGTGTCCTCAGCGATTGCAGCACATGCCGTTTCAGTTTCTTCCCGAAGTGCTGTCAGTGTAGCTGGTTTTCTACGGTATACAACATCCTTAAGAGTTCCCTATAGGTAGAAGTCCAACGGAGTTAGATCCGGAGAACGCGGTGGGAACCTCTTCTATTACCTTTAAACTTCAACAACATTCTCGGTTTTCCAATACCACTTCAAAATTGCTTTCCGCTGTTTTGTCGTAGCAACGCTGGTGTAACATAATGAGTCACATCTGTTTACGCAACATCATACGATAAGCTTGGCTTCATTTGTTCATTGTTGGTTTACCTGTCAGTGGTAACGCTGTCATAATGTATGTGAGTTTCATCTATTTACAGACCATCATACTACACATTACTGTTGTTTTTCGGTCCAACTCTGAAATATATTAAATAGATATCTACTGTGAAAGTGTGTATACATTTTTTTTGCTCCCTGAGTATTTTGGAAGATTGTAATAAAATAAAGAACTACCACCAGTAAGTCATTATTAGAGCAAAAGCATAAAAGAAGTAATACAAAAGAGACCATAACACAGCACATTCTTTGTAAATGTTGTACGTTTGTAAAACACAAGTGAACAACGCCATCATGTCATTCTAAGAGGTTTGATAATTCCCATAAATTCAAAATATTTTGTCCTGGTCACAAATATAGTGTAAACCAGCCGAATTCAAAATTAACCACGCTAAAACGTGAACGTTCTTTGAAAACCTTGCAAGAAGCCCATAATAGCAAAATTCCCCATTTTTACACAATAGATTTTAAATAAGAGAGGGAAACCGTTGAAAGTCTTGCGGGAAGCCCCGTTGTAAGGTAAATTTCCAATCTATTAACCAATAAAAGAAGAGAAGAATGACGCTACACTAATTATAAAGTTTGTAGTTCGTGGATGTGAATCCCGAAATGGAATAGATCTCCATATTGTTGCAGTATGAAATCATCTCTATCGTCATACAGATGTGATAGTAGACATTCATATTCTGGTAAGTCAACCTGTTGCTGCACTTTCAGAAAAAGAAAAACTTGTCTTGCATCTTCAACTTGACAACGACACCACAGAACAGAAAAAAACTTTTGTACAGTCAAATGGTGCTGGGCAACAGTCACTGATACGACGTTCCATCTGTGCAATGTCAACGTTGCTCAATTAATTATCCATAATAAATGCACAAAACCTCAACACAAGCATTTTGAAAAATCCTGTATGTTAAAATAACATCTAAATGTGTCTGACAAACTTAATCATATTTCCATTATGTTCGAGCATTGTTCACAACATCGTTAAAGATGTTTACGAGATAATCTTAACAGTTAATGCACATAAGTTACGCACTTTTGAGACGTGTTCATATGTTCTTGTTTCAGTGTGTGGTGTTCATGGACGCAAGCCATTGTACGTGTTCCATAGTAAATCCTTGCGACAGTTCTGCTCCTCCTAAGAGCTTCACGTTTGATGGCGTTTACCATGTCAACTCTACCACCGAGCAGATCTACAATGAAATTTCATATCCACTTGTAGAGGTGAGTGATAATTGGACAGCTCTTGAGCAAGCCAGTCCCCCTCTCTCTGATACACAGTGATGATGTGTTCTATAGGGCACTTTTAAGGGAAGGGATAGTTGCACCTTCCACAACGTGAGACTTTCTTTACTGCTCACGATTTCAAGAAACAAGAGAAACATATTCTGATATTTTTGTTATAGTACAATAAATGATCAAATTCATAGAATATTATACAGAGGTGACCAGTAAATGATATTCTATGATTTGCTTATGGATTTTACTTATAATATTTACACAAATTACACCTACAGTATTGAAATGCATAAAATGATTACTTTTCTATATCATCTCCTAAATTATTTATACAGTACTCGAAAAAGAATTTGTTCTATGAGTCAAAATAATGCAACTTAAATATTTTATAAAACAAAAGCCAACTTAGATATAAGCATTCGCTTTTTATGGCTTGTTCGTAGTTCTAAAATAAAAATGAAAGGTGCGATTTTTATTTTCAGTCACAACATAAAACTCTGAAAGATCACTCTTCTCTAATGTTAAAGTATCACACACCTCCTCTTTTACTGAAGAGCTAAGCATTCCCCTCCTTTCATTAGTGTTTGTATAGTATTCACTTTTGACAGAGAGTTGATACTAGAACAAAAATACAGAGAAAGACCAATAGCAATCAGAAGCATAAAAAATAAAAAAAATATTTCAAAGAAACAAGAGAAATAACCAAACAGACATGGGCTTAACTCACGGGCGGGGGGGGGGGGGCGCCTGGAAAGAGTTTCATTCGTCTACAATCTTGTTTTTTTTAATGTAATAATTATACATTTCAAAGATTTAAGAATACGAATTTACGCAAAACCGCTCTGCGTATTACATTGAGAATGTCACAGTAATACATTACGCGCTTACTTCATATTTCCTCATATCAACATGCCGTGCCATGCTGGACGGGCGGTGTAACTCGACTAGTAAGTGCATCTATTGCAATGAAATATCCACTCATATTAAATAATTGTACATAAAATTAATATACTTGTAAATTATTGTTGTTATTATTAGAGAAAAATGAACTCAGCTTTTCACGTATGCATAGAGAACATGTTATATATGGAAACGTCAATCAGGTTAGGTTTAGCTTAATTTAATTTAAGATGCTCTTTAACATCTTTGGTCATTAGCGTCCAATTCTATTCAGGGAATGAAACGGCCGATAAATTTTGCTCACAGACCTCTTCTTTCAGGCTTGAGTTTCTTTGAAATGTCGTAAATCTACGACACTGAACCCCAACCTTGGGTCTACAAGGCAAATGCCACCAGCACCGAATAGTCAGTCAGGATCAGATATCTGGTAGTGTTTGTGGCGTCCAGATTAGTTCACTGTGACTATAGCACAAATATTCCTGCCCTCCTCTTGGCTATTCCATTAATGAATTGAAGTACAGAGCGCACACATGTCTTAAGTTTGCATGTATCTTAATCTTGTTAATTTTATTATTGTACCAGTGGATTGAGGCTTTGTGTATGTAAAACATGAAAAAAGTGTAAGCCGAGGTGTGACCACCTGAACAGAGCTCAAAGGAGAAAAAAGCGAAGATAAATGGTAAAGTTCGTTTCAAAGGTAGTCAAAACCTCGCAGAAATGTGAATATTTACCACACAGAGCTTGATTCAGCTATTACTACTGTTGATGTTGTAATAACAACATCGGGCAATTAACTAAATTTTGAACTATCAAATTATGAAGTAAAATTTCTCACTGATTGTGCTAATTTTCCAGACACGTTAGATGATGAAACCAAGATTTACTTTGTTTACCTTGGACCTTACAGGCCACAAGGGCCGTTTTCTAAAGATCCAAAGCAGAAAAAACTACAGTTTTTCAAATTTACTATGAAAAATAAAAAACCGGGTTTAAAATTACAAAAGAATGGCTTTTTTCATTCTGTAAATGGGAATTTTTCATATTGTGAACCAGATTGGTTATATGCACATCGTAGTTCACCGTGTTAAAAGGAGTTATAATGATTGGTAAAGGTTGTTAAGGAAAATAGTTAAACATGAAAGTTGCACTTCACATTTAAAGAAAATAAAAACAACTATAGATAAATATACAGAAATTACGAGGTTAAGTAGAAGTGAACAAGTGCAAACTGTATTTCAGCGTATTGTTGACGTCACTCTTACATTAGTGGCATCCAATCTAAAAGCGCTGTCGCGGTATTGGGTTCCTTTCGTCTATTGTTGCTGCGTGGGTGTAGAAGGTAGTCTAGCTTTCATCAACTACCTTATCTCCGGTATTTCCGCCGTTTTCACAAAACAGGAAGGGGACAAGAATTACGCTCAAAATATAAACACACAAGACAGGTGTATTTATTGACCTGATTGCTCTCTTTACAAAGGAGTTACTGTTCGACTCGGGAAATGAATGCCCCTGTCCCTTGGACTACTGGTTGAAAACAATCACTTCATTAGCTGATTCCCATATCGCGGCAAGGCTTTCTAATCGTAAGTATTGATCTACTGTCCATCTTACTCGAAGGAATTATTGATTGATTTATTGATTAAAACTTGCACTATCGCTGTTTTGTTACTCGAGAATTTAACCTCAGTAAGACGTGGCTATATATTCCATTTTCATTATATATATAAATATATATAAGTTACGCGCCTAATTACTAATCTCCGCCGCCAATCGAATGAAGAATATCTGAGTATGCCTTAGAATATTGTAGCTCGTGAATGTCTCAGTGAAGTGCGTAGAACCCTTGCCTTGGAATGCTTCGAGAATGCTTTAGAATGAAAGAAACTGGGCAATTTCGCATCCTTAATGCACAACCTCTCGGCTTGGGTTCCCATGTGGTTCCCATCGAACCTACGGAGTGCACCCAAGTATGCTCGGGCGCACCACAGTCTTAAAAAATTTAAAATACTCACTGCTGATTGGCCGGCTCATATAGAATGTTTTGGGACGGAGTGAAAATTTAGCTGCCCAACGTACGCAACGTAAAAACCATGACTACTGACGCTAGGAAAAATCCATTACGTAGCTGAGACTGGACACGTGCTCGCCTTTCACTTTTGCTTTTATGTAACAAGAAAAGTCTACAGGCGTTATATTAGCAATCATTTCCCATTCTAATCTAAAAACCTTAATATGTTTCTACTATTTACTTAAATTAAGTGTTGAAGTCACTGTGGCTATCATTGTTATATGTATTATTAGATAAAGCTTCTAAGTCACCGCTGAAAACAATGAAATCAACGTGCTATTTACAAACACAAATGATAAATTAATCTCGGGGTGCTGAGATTGCTACAAATCTTGCATATCCAGGTCATAGAGAACAAATAGGAGAAACGCCGAAGCACATAAAGGGTACTTTATATCCATCGTGGAACCATTATGTAAAAATAATTCTATTCTGGAGCAAATTATCGGTGGGCCAGAATCATCTGAAATGTGCCTTAATTCGAAAATTCAAAATGCGTTAATCGAACTTCTATCACAAAAAGTCAAAGGCGATTAATAAATGAGATATTTGCTCAGTTTTTCTCAGTAATTACTGACACTACTCAGAATATTACTAAAAATTCCAGTTAAATAAATGTTTTAATGCCTACGAGGGGGGTTCTAATAGTTCTCTGCCTGACCAAACAAACACAAGAAATGTGTTTTTTTTTTTTTTTTTCCAACATAGCCATCTTACAAATCAATACATTTAAACTAAAGACTTCCTAACTTTTTAACACACTCAGTAAAATAAGATTTGTCTAACTGTAAAATAAGCCTCTGTCTCAGCTTCAACCTTGACGTGCATCTTCATCCACCCACCATTTCTTCAGTTCGGGAACAAAAGTAATCACTGGGAGCCAAATCCGGCGAATATGACGGAAGTGTAAGTACTTGGAAGCAAAGGCTAAGCAGTTTTGCAGCAACAATCCCAGAGAACTTTCTTTTTCGCAAGGTGTGGAAGTTTTCCTTAATAATATCCTTCAGATGGTCCAGTAGAGAGGCATAATACTCCAGGAAAGGTTCTGCCCCTTCTGGAGGTAGTCTAAGAGCAACACTCCATGAGAGACTCAGAAAACCTTAGTCATGGCTTTTCTTGCAGTTGGAACCGTTTTGCTTTCTTTGGTGCAAAATTTTTGCAAGAGGCTTTGTGTAAAAAAAGAAGGGTCTCCATTAAGGTTTCGGGAAAATGTTAGGGAAACGGAATGTTATGTGAAAAGTCATAAATTTTAGTTGTGTTAAAATCTTAAGGCGAACCATAGTATGATACTTGCTGATGCAACAGATCATTGGGGTGAAATAAATTACAGAGCCCGATATAATGAAACCAACGGAGCAAGAACATCTCGAATATAAGGCCTGAGGGAATATCCAATCAGGGAACTTAAGAAAATTCCATGGCCAATAGACAGCCATGTAGAGGAAATTATTATCGAAATTATTCAATAATGATATTTTGAAATGACAGGAGATGGCCTACAACTGGACAAAGGGATAATTTAAAAAAGGTTGTGATTTCAAGGCCCTAGGAGAAATAAGAATAAGGTGAGAGTTTAGCTATCGGGAAGGAGATAAAGTTCAGAGTTTAACTATCTGGAGGTCAGATTAAGGCGAGAATTTAATTACCAGAAAGATTAAGTTGACAGTTTAGTTATAGGGAAGAGGAGTAAGGTGAAATTTTAGTTACCGGGAAGATTAAGCTGAAAGTTTAGCCATTGGAGAGATTAAGGTCAGAGTTAAATATTGAGAGAGGAGTTTTAGTGAGTGTTCAGTTATCAGAGGACATACAGTAATCAAAGAATTATAGCGGGAAGAGTTACAGATAGTTGATTTAATTATAACCAGTGTAATTAGACAAGCAGTCAGTTACCAACAATTCAACTCAGTGAGTTACCAATCAGCCAGGTAGTGGTCGGTTCAAATAGTGCAAGAGTGATCTAAGAATCACTTAACATTATCAGAACTTAAAGATGACCCTTAGCAGTGATCAGTAAAACAAGTGAATAAATCGTATTATCTAAGATTCTATGCTTCTATGTGTATACACAGACCTTTTGGAACATTCTATTGAACACATTTAAAAAATACTTATAAAAGTGTATTCAAAACTCCTAAGCTTGAAAGCAGAGAGCAAATAATGAAAGATGGAAGAAGAGTGAGTGTTCATTATTCAAAAATTGTTTTGTATACATTGAAATTACACTTGCATTATGCTTAGGGGCTATTTCTTGTGTCACCTCAGGTAGAACAGAATCCTTGCACTAAATACATAGAGGAAGGTCGGGAATGATAAATGCTTTGTGCTTCAGGTGACAGTTTAATACAGCAATCTACAACAAGAAAGACTAACAGTAACTAGTCCAGACAAAATTTTTCTTTCTTCCTTCCCTTGTTTCTTTTCTTCCTTTCCTTCCTTTGTATTTTCCTCTCTTTTCATTATTTCCTTGCTAGGGGAAAATTATACATATAGTTAAGTAACAGGGTTACTAAAATGCAAACTCACTATTATAAGAGATACATTCTCAGTTTCTGGATTACCAAAAAACCCTTACTCCCCTTCAAAAAGACTGCCACTATATAAAAACCTTCCTACTTATAAAGGGGAAAAAAAAAATTATGGTTCAGACTCTTCAAACTGATCATCTGTGATTATGTCTTTTTTTCACATAGTTTTGTACATTTTATTCATGTATATTATAAAAGAGGTTGCATATTACCAACACAAGGATTTCTACCTCTTTACAGAAATGACACATGAATGTTTCAGGGGGTTCTTGAAGGCTACAATGGAACAGTGTTTGCATATGGACAGACAGGATGTGGCAAGAGCTTTACTATGCAGGGTGTATCTGATCCTAGTTCACCACAAAGAGGCATCATTCCAAGAGCCTTTGAACACATCTTTGAGGCAGTGTCTGTTGAGGAGGATACAAAGTACCTGGTGTTGGCATCGTACTTGGAGATCTACAATGAAGAGATCCGAGATCTTCTGGGTAGAGATGTAAAGCGAAAACTGGACCTTAAAGAACACGCAGATAAAGGAGTCTATGTACAAGGTGAGAGGATCCTACAAAACTAATTACTACTTAGGGCAGAGCTTCTAAACTAAACTTGCAAACTTGAGAACAGTCTGCTTCCTCTTCTTCTCCTCCTCCTTCATTTTCTTTCTCTTCCGCTAGTATTTTTCTTCATTTTCTTCACCAGTTCCTCTAATTCTTTTTTTTACCATTCATCCTATTCTTATTTTTTTTTACTGCATTATTTATTGATTTTTCTATTTATGATCTTATTATTTACATTTTTAACATATATCATCACAGATTTTAAAATTCAAGTAAAAGCAAAGCTAGAATCTCAGATACAGAATAACTAACACTTGCTGGGCCACAAACATAAACATAAGAAGAATAGACCTATGAAATATTTGTTATCACACCAATGATTTAGTGGGAATGGATCCAAATAACTATTCAAGTTGCATATTATAACCTGCACCTGCTTATTCAATGTTCATTATTTAGGTTCTTACTTTGTTTGTAATTCATTTCATGATAATCCAATTACTCAATAAAAACAAAGTTAGCAGTTAACTGAGAGAGCTGTTTTATTTAATCATTTAAAGAGAAGCTATGAAGTAATGAGTTTGCCAACAGAAACAAAGAAACACAGTATTATTCAAGATGTCTGAGGAATGGTTCAAATTTTTTCTAGATTTGTCACAACATCCAGTGCAAAATGTGGCAGATTGTGAAACTCTTATGGAAAGAGGCTGGAAAAACAGGGCTACTGGGGCCACCCTTATGAATGCAGATAGCTCCCGTTCCCATTCCATCTTCAGCATATCAGTAGAGATGATGTCATGTGATAATGGAGAAGAGCACATAAGACGTGGAAAACTCAACCTTGTGGATCTTGCAGGCTCTGAGAGACAAGCAAAAACAGGTACATATCTGCAATATTGGTGATTCATGTACTTAATATTATAGAGTTTTAAGGAAATCACTTGTATATTTGATATTTATAATTTATAATGCTAGAGTAGTACTAGAGTCAGAATTGTCCTTGGAAACTACAGTTTTACTTTCCTCAGATCAAAAGGTTCAGACCTAAATCAATGATTTTAAAATATTAAATCAATAACAATACTGGATAAATTTTATATAAACATTTCAGTTCATGTATGTAGTATTAAAGAGAAATGTTTAAAATTAAATGATGAACTTTCAAAAATAAAGAGGTTCAGTTAACTGGGTTAATGTTGTTAGTTTACATTAAATAACATCAAGTGAATTATTTTGCAAAGGCTTGGTTCCAGTCAGTCAAGGTACTCCAGATTCATTTGCACTATAATTTCATTTATTGCCTAGTAGTTGGTAAAACATGAAATGCTTTATTTTGCATACTTAAAATCAAATTTAGCTGCATACAACTCTTTGGTAATATACTGGAATTTCCATTCCACTAGAGGATGTGAATAGCCATTGTCGTTGGTTCATAAAGGCTACTTATAAGGATAGGTTTGTAATGACTTTTAACAGCTTTAAAAAATCTCTACTCATATAAAATATTTCTCATATAAAAAAGATGTAAATTCTATCTAATCTGTCACACTCTTATGCTTCACTTGCTTATAAATATGGTGGGATCAGTTTCAAAGAGACATCCTCTCCATCTTCAACCAACTTGAAGACGAGTCCCTTCGAAACCAGTTACACCATATTTAAGTGGGGCATAAGAGTGTGTTAAATGACATATTAGATAGAATTTACATTTAACAACCTTCACTGTGTGAGTTCCAACAGAATTTTTTAAAAATTTCTTATAATTTTTCGAAAGTTCTTAAATGAACACAAAATAGAATCTAATATCAAGACTGGATCATAATTAAGTGCATAGGTTTATGATAAGAATCTAGTAATCGGTCGTGTAAAATTATTAGCAATCTGAAACTGAGAGATGCTGAAAGTCTGTTTGTGCAATAACTTTAAGAATCAGTGAATTTTTAATAAAAAAAAAGCTCATAGAAAAAGTAGTAGCACTCCTGATATTTTTTATGTATAGGAATAATTGTTATAAGCAAATAGTTCAAACAAATAGAATAACAGTACAATCCCAATAAATAATAAGCAAAAATAATAGTAGTTGGCTCACCATACTGGATCTGTTTGTAATTTTAATTCACTACTTAAATTATTTAAATTGGCAAAGCCTCCAAAATTCAATTTTTTTTTTTTTAATATTGCCATCAAAATTATTTAATTGCAGACCTACACATATTCATGGATACATTATGTTTATTCAGTGATAAATGCATTTTCATGATTTTGTGTACTTTTTTGGACAAGTTAGGAAAAAGAGAAATTGGGCATTACTTAAAGACAACTTCCTTTTTCTCGCATTAAACCATTAAAAGGTTTTTCAAAAGGCTTTTGAACTGTATATTCACACAATTTACTTGCCATTGCTATAAAAAAAATAATAATCACAGCACTGAACACTTATGAGTTATATTGACTAACAAAAAACTTTCCAATTAAAAATTAAAACCATTGTATTTCAGCTCCTATTCCTTTTGCTTCATGGTACATAGTTGGAGGGGATGAGACCATAAAGCCTGTTTAACATTAAAAAATTCTTTAGGGAGAAAATACAATATCTTTTTCATTGTCTAGTCAGTTATAGAGACTTATTACAAACTCCTCAAAAACAGCACAAATGAGTTATATCCCTCCTTCTTACAACCCCTCTATGCAACAAGTTTTTAAGAATAGTAGAAAAGCTATTGCAATTTCTCAACCTTCAGTAAATCCTTCTTTGGAAACCTTATACTTGTTCACAATGACTACAGTATAAGGCAGCTATATACTATAGAAATAAGTTAAAACTTAATGCTTTTCTATCAACAAAATTCAAGTGTGCAAAGTTCTTCACTTCCTACATGCAGATATGTAGATCAAATAAATAAATAAATAAATTAATAATAATAATAATAATAATAATAATAATAAAAAAAAAAAATGTGTACAGATACATTTCTTGATTTGCCATTTAAGTCACTAAAATGCATAATTGTCCTGTTAATATTCACAATGTGAAAATTGTAATTTCCATCCTATCTTTCTCAATAAGTGGAATGATATAATTATACATTTTACTCTAACAAGAGCACAGCCACTGCTATGAATGACTGAAAACCCTGGAAATGCTGTTCCTTTTTGTAGTTTATATGGAATAATCTTAAGTTCAGTAAGCTATTAGCCAGTCCTTGGCATGGACTTTGTCTAAAATTTGTAGTAGGAATTGAGGGATGATATATTAAAATTCATCCTTATCCTAGGTAGAATTCAGACCTATTGATTTTATTTTAGTATTATTTTCTGCCTTACAGGTGCAACTGGTGAGCGTCTAAAGGAGGCAACAAAAATCAACCTGTCGCTTTCAGCATTGGGAAATGTCATTTCAGCTCTGGTAGATGGCAAGTCACGCCACATTCCCTATAGAGACTCGAAGCTCACTCGACTGCTGCAGGATTCCCTTGGGGGAAATACCAAGACTTTGATGGTAGCCTGTCTCTCCCCAGCAGATAATAATTATGATGAGACTCTTAGTACTTTGCGCTATGCTAATCGTGCTAAGAACATTCAGAATAAACCAAGGATTAATGAAGATCCAAAGGACACCATGCTGAGAGAGTACCAAGAGGAGATAAGAAAACTTCGTGAACTCCTGGAGAAGAGCAATCCTGATGTAGGTGAGTGCATTTCTGCTAAAATGGAAAACTGGAAACTCTTTTTAGGACATAAAAGTGTATGTCCTTCATTGAAGTGTATATCATTTTCAAGTAAAGTTTTCTATACAGTGTGTCTGGTAGAATCACTACCAATAAGAAATGTGAATATTTCTGACTCAGTTAAGTTAGAAATATGATTTTCATCTTATTTCGTGTAGAAACTCTCCAAGTTTTGTAACATTGAAATGCTAGTGCACCTGTGCATGATTGACAACACATAGAGTTAAGATGGTGGAATTCACAGTTAGCAGAAAGTAATATTGCCAATGGTTAGCAGAAATAAAGTTCCCAATTGAAGTGCAAAGAAGCATCATGCAAGAATATTATGCAAATTCTGTAGAGAATCATACTGTTGTGAAATAACATAATCACCTGTTTCCAAATTATGCAGAAGCTGTTGTCACAGCTGCATATGCCATCATTCAAGGATATTACTAATGCTAAGGTCAGTTAGTGACTGAATCAGAACAATTAGGAGAAACTGTGTTGTTGCATTTCATTTCTCTGTTTGCCATGGTTCAAAGATTCAATATGGAATAATGCATTTTGATTTGCTCAAACTTTTTAAAAAATATTGTCATGCCAAATTTCAAGATTTTCGCTGGAGGTTCATCCACATTACAGATCTACAGTCCATAAAATAGTACTTAATTTCAAAACAACAGATCAGTGTTGGACAAGAGGATAAGACACAGGTATCATGTGTTACACAGGAAAAATTGGATGATATTGTTGCTTGATTAGAACAATTACTGTTGATTTTTTGTTGATTTATTTATGGATGCTCTTTAACATCTCGGGTCATCAGTATCCCATTCATTTCACGGCGTGAAACATCTGACAAATTTTGCTCTCTTTTTTCAAGCTTGAGGTTCTTTTTCATGATACTTAGGATTTTACACCTGAAAAAAATCCATCAATCCTGGCTGGGTTTAACCCTTGATCTTGGGTTTAGAAGGCAAGTATGGTTACCACTACACCATCAGGACCGACTAACAATTACTGTGAAAATCCCTTGCAAAGTTAGCAGACAAGCAGAGGTGAGCCATACATCATATTTTGTTATAAAATTGCGAACATTTTATCCCCTATAAGATTACTTAAGTACATGACTTACAGCCTACGAACTCAGGAAGGAGAAATTTTGTCTTCTGTAATAAGCATGTTTTCAATACTTTGCTGATCACATGGCAGGCTGAGTATGGTCAGCTGCTGGCATAGTCAAAATGTGAGAAAAAACAAAATGATCTGGTATACACTCACATCATAACGAAGACTTCACTTGCACAAACAGAAACACATTTTCACAATGATCAAGCAAATATCAATCTAGTTTTTTTTTTAAAAGAACTTTTTCCTTGTCTTTATCTTTGTAAAGTTGCTCACTGTTATTTTTTTTTTTTATCCAATGCAAAAGATGTTCATAATTAGCAATGATTTCTACTATTGTTAGTGCTGCATGGAATTCTAAACTAATAATTTCCTTCAATGCTGAAGAATATTTCTATTAATGATACAATTAGCTGATAAAGTTAAAAGCATATTAAAGATGATTACCTTTGTAATTTTCAGCAGGTTTATGTTATTCTCAAAAAATGGTTTTTCTAACATAAGTCATAAACAGAGGAAATGTTTGATACTTGACTTTTTACAACTATAGTGTCGAAAGTATGAGTAGGTCAACTAAAAATGATAGACCAGTTTCTTTTCCATTTATTATTATTATTATTATTATTATTATTATTATTATTATTATTATTATTATTATTATTATTATTATTATTATTATTATTTTCCCTTTTTTTTTTTCTTTATGTGTTAACTTTATTACTTGATAATCCTACAAATACTTTTGATAATAACAGAAAATTCAATCACATTATCTATTGACGTGATTTTTTTTTCTTTCAAAACCTGCATGTTAAAAACATCCAGTTCTGTATGAAATATATTAATCCTGAAAATTGATTCAATAGAAGAAAATCTATGATCACCTGAAAGTTCACCAAAATGTTTCTTTGTTTTTGGTAATCTTATTTCCATAAAAACCAATTGACAGTCTGTGCTTCAACAGTTTTAGTAGCTTCATCTTTTACTTGACTATACTAGATCCTAACATACCTTAACCTTTCATTGGTTACTCTAAAACTTGATACAGCAATAATAATTTGTTTTCTTGATATATCTTTTTCCTTAATACATACTCTTTAGAAGTAGGAATATGTTAAGTTCGGTGAAAAATTTTTAGGATATAACTGAGAGAAACAGCAACTAGAAAGACTTCATTAAGCTTATTATTGGAGGTACAAATCTGCTTTTCCATAGGCATTATACCTGAGCCTAAGAACAAGTATGAATTGCTGCCTTGCTATACAGTTTCAGATTATTTTTTCTCAAAGTAACCAGAAAATCCTCAGTGAACGAAGAGAAAATGTTCTAACTAATAATGTTATGACCAAAATAAACATAAATCCAAGAATGCAGAAAAATCTTTCTATATCTTTGATTATTCTAATGTTTCATTTACAATAAGGCTTAATTTGTGTATTGGACAGTGGAGTAAATTGTTATTAACGCTTATGTTCCAAGCACCAAATGAGATGAGGAATGCTTTAGTTACATCTATCATATTGTATTTGTTAGAATAGAAAACTAAATCCTATGTATTTCTGTACTTATTGATTAATAAGTACAATGTACAATTTGGTAATCCTGTAGTACTTTAGTCCTTAATTTTAAATCAGTTATACAGAGCAACCTAATTAATTATAAACCAAATTGCAGTATTTTGTCTGTAGATGAGAGCAGCACTTGTCATTTGGAGGTATCATAGAGTGGTCCTGACACAACCATACAACCGTTTCCTTAACTATTTTAAAAGTTTTTATTTACCAACTTTCTAAAACTGCCAACATCTTGTCCACATATTTTGGCATCTCTTCAAAAATCTATCTACCACTCCCTGTAGTTCACTTTGGCTATTTCCTGGCAGATGTTTTGTTTCAATTCTTCCAGGATATGTGGGTCTATTTTGTGTATGATGTTTTTTTAAATAAAAGCCATAAGAGATTAGGTCACAATTCCTTTGGTCCTCTGACCTAACTTCTTGCAATTTTTATCTCTGTGATAAATTAAAAATGACTGTGTACAAGACAAACCCAAATACCCTGGAAGAGTTGAAACAAAATATCTGCTAAGAAATAGCCAGCATTACTTAAAAGTGAACTAAAGCAAGTGATGCATAGTTTATTAAAGTACCAAACATATATGGACAACAATAGTGGCCAGTTTTAGCACCTCTTTTCATGAAGTTGGTAAGTAAAACCTTTTAAAAAAGTTAAAGAAAATTTTGTATGATTGTATCAGTGCCACATTATGACACCTGCAGATGGCAAACTCATTAAGAGGGATACATTTTGGAATTCTGTATAGTATAAATAGTTTCTCATAGAAAGATGAAAGAAACCATAAGGAATGACAATGGATTATAACCTGCCATGCTTTGTTTCTAAGAGAAAGCTGGTAAATGAGTTACATCTGAAAAACTATTCTTTTGTTATTTTTGTAAATAATATTTATATTATATGCACTTCATGTGCTGTAATATTCGTGTGCAAATTGAGAATATTATTTAACCATAATCTGCAGTATAGCTTGGTAAATGCTAGGTGACAATTTTACAGTAATGGTAAACTTAGAAGAAGAGAAGGAGAAAGTTAGGCAGGAATATGAGGCAGAGATGGAACGCATGCGACAACAGTATCTGGCTGAGCAGCATACAAAAGCAAGGTTACAGAATGACATGGAAGCGTTGAGAAGACACTATGAGGAAGAAATGTCAAGAATAAATTCTCAGGTAAAATGTCAACCATCTCAATAAAATGTGATGCTTAACTTTTATGTTATAGCTATGCCAATGATTTTTTCTGGTATATAGAATGGAAGGTATCTCGATGCCATGATTTTGGAATTCATAATTCCAATTATAATAATGGATAGACAAATAAGAATAGAACAAATAATGTCCTTTGCAATTTTTTCAAAACTTTGAAGCATTTTGAAGTAAATTCACCTGAAAAGTTTTATGTTAATAATTTCAGTTCACAAAATTAAATTTGGTGCCACTGGGCATAATATTGTTGTCACAACATTGATGTTAACAACAATTAAGTGAGCAATGCTAGTTCTGAACTTGTTTCCACAATAAGGTTATGCACATAAACACATAGGATCTGCAATTAGTGCATTCTAAATTCATAAATTAACAATGGAAAAGTTCACAACTTTTTAGACATCCTTCTCATTTATGGATAAATATGTCAGAACTCAATAACAGTAGCTTGCTTGTACCAAGAGAACTACCCAACAAGAAGACCATCAAATCTTAAAAATTTTATTGCCATGACCCAACAATATGCAGGTACATGAAGGGGAAGAGACAACAACTGCAGAACTTTAAGCCAATGTTTTTAAATAAAATATTTATTTTTTGAAAACTCTTAAGAGATGGAGAGTAAGGTATTTAGACTTTTTTGATTCTCATGCTATCTGTATTACCAGCCTTATGGCACTCTTCCACCCCGTATATTAGTATCATGAAATTCTCTTTCTATCCAATAGGATTGAATTACAAATATGAATATCTTCTTATCAGAAGCCAGCTTATGCAACCCTTTATAACATTGAGATGCATAGCAGTATTACAGAACAGAAACATTTGGTGATAAAATTTATTCAGACTTTATCGCAAGTCATTTAAAATTATTGATGCCACTATTGGGAAGCAAATTTTATCACTATAATCAGCTGATCTAGCTCTGAGAATATGCCACAGAGGACAGAGCACACCTTGAAGAGAGAAAGAAAGAGAAATAGACTATTATCATGTCATAGTTCTAAGTAAGTTTGTTTGCAAAATGCAATCATATTAATTCTTTAATCCTTGCTAGGTTGCACAGTATCACACTCTTGAAGCTTGTATCTTTCAAGGCAATAGAGAATTAATGATTTCCAATCAAACTGATTTGTTGTAAAGTCCAAATAAATTTGATCACTCTATAATATCAGATTGCAGCTTTAATTTTTTTATAAAATGAACTATATTGTCTAATAATGCATTGTTGTTGCTCTGGCAAAAATGCATGAAGTCTAAAAGTGTGTTTTTGAGATATAATGATTTCAGTGATTTCTGCTTGACTAAAAGATGTAAAACTGAATTTATGAGAATACAAGGTATCTGTTATATATAGAAGTGCAAATTTTGGACTTCTGCCAGAGTGCTGCCAAAATTATTTCTCAGAAAATGTGATTGGGAAAACAGCAAGAGACTAAGATAATCTATCAGAATTATCATAGAAATATGTAATGTCTGCTTTTACCATTGTTGGCACAATACTTACAAAATATAATTTTTATTTTCACTATTTTTATTGCAAATTAAGAGATAATGCTTGTCCTGCTCTCTAGAATAATCTCAATGAATTAATGATGAAGCTGACTTTTGTATACTTTATAAATGAAAAGATTGCAAATTTTTCTTTGCTATTAAAGAGATATAAATGAAACCATGATAAGAATATCCCCTTATTTTAATATTGATACAGCAAAAATAGATTGCAGAATATCTGTTCAGTTTATTATTTAATACTAATGCCTTAATGATGATATTAAATGCTGTAATATTTTCAATTCTCTCTCTCTTCCTCTCCATAAATTACTCTGGGATAATTTTAAGCAGTTTATCAATAATATTTCTAGCTGAATTGTTATTAATGCTGTTTTTTATTAACATAAGAAATGTGGTTGTTAAAGAATTCTACCTTGTTCATTCCAGTATTATATTGTTAAGTCTGTTGTTATTTTATTGTAATACAACATATCCAGCTGAATTCTTTTCTGGCTTATATTTCATACACTGAAAAGTTGAATGTCAGCATTTTTCACTAGGTATTTTTCAAGTTAAGCGTAGTATTATTTAGTGTATTTTTGTTTTTAGGATCTTGCTGTCATCATGAAATATGGAAAATAGAAATAGACATGACTAATAAGTAAGGATGATAAGATAGTAAGATATTTGAATTTTAATGCATTTCAGAGTACTTTGTTTCCAAAATGCAGTATCACATTGGTACCATTTCTATCGAGAAAATACAAAAGCAGTTTTATATTAAGTTTTCTTGTTTTTTTCAAGTACAAAATATTTTAACAAGTATAGGTAAAATTCAAAGAAGCTGTGCCTAAGTAAGGTTTCTCTGGGTACTCTAGTTTCCCTGCTATTGCTCCACTATAATCTTCATCATTGTGAAAATCAACAGGAAGATATTGCAGTGTCTATCCTCAGAATAGCTGCAAACATGCAGTGTGCAGTAAAGAATCTGCCCTCAGTCAGAATACTGTGAATGAATAAGCTAAAAATCACAATCAATTTTCAATTAAAAAAATGTGAATAAGAGGTGGAATGAAAAGTTTCCAAAATCATCTAAAGGGATTGCTTGTTTTCCAATGCATTTATGCCATGCAATTCTTTTGTGCTTATTTACTCTACTGTTAAATTGATGTGTTAAATAGTTTGGATTTAATACAATTTAAATGAATAAATGTCATGTATTTACAATTATGGAAGGAAAAACACACACACACACACACACCATATAACACACCCATATGCACCTGTACGCACACACAGAGTGAAGAATCACATTCAGGATGCACAAAAATGGCTATCATGCCAGTAATTGGTGACAAAATCCATGACATGCTTTGGCAGATTGCTGAATAAAGGGTTGGGAGCTAATGACCTTGGTAGTTTTGTGCCCTTAAACAATAAATCATCATCTGAATAAAGGAGCACGAAGCTGAAGAAGCCATAGGAATTTCTTATTATTTATATTTCATGGACTGGGTTTAAAAAATAAATGTAATATGTTGGATGCTACATTTGCCTGCTCTGGAGCAAAGAAGCATTCAAACTTAAGCTTACTGGAAGTGATTAGGAAAAATTCAGAAGATTTCAAGAGATAATTTGTGACTATGAATGAGACCTGGATATACCACTACATTTCAGAAATGAAACTGTAATTATAACAATGGATGAACTGAATCAGTTCTAAAGAAAGCAAAAACAATACATTAACTAGAAAGATACTAGTATAATTTTTCTGGGATCCCAAATCAATTTTGTAATTAATTATTTTGAGAAAAGAAAAACAGTTACTAGCCAATGGCTCATGACTCTTTTGGATAAGCAGAAATTAGCAATTCAGGAAAAATGCCTGGGAATGGGCTAGAAACATATGTTATTTTTTACCATAACAATGCAGCAAAAATTGGGAATTTAAGTTTGAAATCCTTGTACATTCATCATTTTCACTTAATTTGGCTCCCTTAGATTTAGATCTTTCCCAACAACTCAAGAAAATTCTTTCTGGAATGCAATTTTGGTAAAATGAAGAGATGATTGAAGGCAATTATTTTGAACATATATTCTCCAGGAGAGAATCAAATTATGGGAAAAATGTTGCATCAAACGTATTGACTTTTGAGGGAATTATGTCAAAAAATAAAATATAAAATATAACTTGAATCAAATTTTTATTGTTTTTCTCATCATTCAAGAACCTTTTTAATTTACTTGTAATAACTTTGTTTGTTAGCAGGTTATATCCACCTCAACAGCACAACCCAATTGCATAATAAATGAGACACCCTGTGAGCTGATTGTCAATGAGGCACTGAAAGGGTGAGTATTGCTTTTATCTTATAAGTAAAAGCTGTTCAAAAATTATTTGAGTTCAGACTAATCAATCTGTTCTCCCATTTGCAATCTCCATACAATGATACTATTATAAAATCTTCTCTCTCTTTGGATTGTTCTGTACTTTTGTTGGAATAGCATAACATAAGAACATGAGTTAAAATATACAATTGAGAGTCAACAAGACTGCATGTTACTTGTATTTTATTTCTTCCCATAAAACAGGCTTTACTTTTTCTTGGCATTTTCAAATGCATAATGACTTATAAAACATACACAATGACAAACATTTATAACAATTAAGAATATCAGTATTAAGCGACACTTCACAGACTTCACTAGTTTATTTATTACTAATAGAAAATATTTCAGAAGGTATTACTTTCATCATCAGCTGGAGACTGACTAACATTGACATGACATGTGGAAACTGCTGGTGGTTGCAATATGATATGATATAAGTTACTCAGTGTTAGGATTGCAAAATGCCATGGGTGGTCAAGGTTGTTAAGGCTCAGATTCATGAGCAGCAGGTCTGGGGTCTGATTCCCACCAGGACCATCCTCCCTGACTGAAGTTTTTTTCAGGTTTTCCTATCTTCATTAATGGCAAATGCCAGGGAGGTGCCCTGAACTTGGACTTCTTCCTTCCTTAAAAAAATCCTTTTCAAATTTTTCATTTCATGTATCATCAGGTCCATCACCTGTGGTGCCTCAGCAGTAAAAACAGGCATTAAACACTATTAAAAAAAAACTAGGTGAGGGCTACTTTAGGGGTAAATGATTATGTATGTTCATTATATAGGGTGATACCTTGTATGATTTATTTGCATAATTTTCATAACATTCACTTTTATTGCTGTTATTTTCAATTGTTTGTTATCCCATAAATTATATAAATTGAAAACTTAAGCTGATCACTCTGGTTAAAGAAAATGTACACATATGAAACCATCAAAATACTTTTAGATGTGTATTTTGCAGCTGTTTTAATTAAATGATGGTGGTAATTAATATGTAATTATGTAAAGAAGGAGGGAATATTTTAAAAGATATATGATTTATTGCTGAATTCTGGATTCTCAAGGGTGATGATAATTTCTTCCTCTCCGATGATGGTTTCCCGCTCTTTTACAGTTTGCTCCGGCTAGTACTTATATTTTTGTGAGTAGGAAATCACAGGAAAGGTTTACCAAGGACCTTCACAGGAGAGTGATTAAATTTGTTATATTGTGGATGAAATATGATTTATTGATGTCGGTTTCACTGAAATGTGCCACCATTAGTCCTTAGAGAATTTCTTGTGCCATATGTGCCACTATTAGTCCTTAGAGAATTTCTTGTGCCATATGTGCCACTTCTGCACTCACTATGAACTTCCTAACTATTTTATCAGCACTAATTAATGTGCTATGAATCTCGATACTCAATACTAGTTTCAGCCAGTATTAATGTTCACTATATGCTGATATCTTCGACACTGCCTACTATTAATTCTCTAAAGCCATTACAACTGACGCAATGCTACCCTGAATGAATGACAAAAAATTACTGAGAACTCATCTGGAAAACTGAGGACTAAGAACTGATACTCCTCAACTCAACCATGCTGATATTGAACTGAACTGAAATTAGGTCGCAAAATTACCAGCTTAAATAAAAATAGCAGTCTGTTGGTTTCCCGAAGCAATCTTTATTCTTTCAAAATATTATTTTAGAAAGATCTTGAACATTTTTTCACATCTAAGAATATTTATTGGATACTGAACTCGCATAATGTCCTTTTCTACTAAATATTGGTTATATGGACTACATGACTTTTTGCATGTAGATATTAACCGAAGCTGCTAGCTTCTTCCTTTGAGAAATTATTGGTCTGTATCTTCCCCTCACATTTTATTGCTTTTACCCTTACCTAATATAACAAAAATGCAGCTCCCTCTAACTGTATACAAAATAAGCATCTTTTTCAAGGATCCTGCTTTAGAATTTCTCCAAGTAATATCAGTTTGCCGTTTGCTTGGGCCATCTACACAAATATAGTTTACAATGGGCAATAGACTTCTCTGTTCCCATTTCCAGATCAAGAGCAGAAATTAGGGAGTGCTTCCACCCTGGTAATAAAATAACATCTTGCACATAATACTTCAACACTTGCACAAAAATAAAACTACAATCATAATTAAAATAAAAAGATGATATAAAATTAATTAATATATTGATTATAATTTATATGGGGATGGCAATTAATAAACTCCATCTCACATCCCTTTACAGCAGAAATTATGATGTGGGGTGAATGAATATTTAGTTTATGTGGTGGTGCAAAATATACTGTTCCAATTTTTTACAACTGGCCTTAAGAATGTAATTACATTATTTTTGCTTTTACTTGAAATCATAGATCTATGCCTTTTTAAATTAAATTTATTTATTCTAGTCAAATAAAATATAATGTTTAATTCTGAAGTTTACTGATATTGTTTACATACTTGTAAATTCTTAACAAAAAAATGAATAATATATCAAATTATTATTGAGGAAATCACTCAAATTTCACTAATTTTGTTCCACTTACTTGGAAATGTTTCAAAGGCTGTGGCCTTCATCATCAGCATGGTTCCACTGTCATTTAATTGAAAATTCCTGTTGTTCAAAACTACTAAAAAAAATGTGTATACACTTTTATAATAACTGATATGATATTTACTACTGCTTAGCAATTGATATGAGTATATACAAATACATCTGAAAAATACAAGTAATTCTCTACTTTAAAATCCTTTCAAACTCTTGGAAATGAATTCCATACTCACTTGGCCTGGAGGAATAGTTTGATTTTGATTAACTCTTTTATCGCTCATTATTAAAGCTTGCTTTTACAATAGCCACAAAGTTCTGTCACTGCAGGAAGAATCCAGCCATCAGCCAATCACAGGAAGAAGTTTTATTGAGACTGAAGAAACTTCAGGAAAGCATGGTTGGGGGTGAAAGGGCTAATGATAAAGAACTCAAGGAGCGACGCCTGAAAAGGAAAAAAGCAGCAGAGCGCAGACTGCAGGCTCTTGCAGAAGCACTTTCCCGAGTTGAGGATGATGATGGGGTTTTTCTGAAGGTGTATGATGACATCCAGCAGGAGTTGCTTCTGAAGACAGAAGCACTACGGAAGGCTAGGGTTAAGGTAATGTCATATTTATATGTTCCAGTAATAATGGCTTTGGCTCTGAGGTTTTATATAACATATGAATAAAATCATGTGATATATGTCGTACTAAACACTCGTATTGCTTCACTTGTTTTAATTTATATAACATGTAATTTGCTAACATTTACTGGAAAATGATAGCAATGGGCACCATTGCACAGAAAATATATGAATAGCTGTCAGAAATTAAACAAAAATGGGTGCACCTTAAGTAATGCTCTTTATGTACTTTATTATCCATTTTGGTGGATGATCCAGTCACCTGTGTTCAAGCAGCCATGTTGACTGGTGCATTGTAATGCAGTAGATAAAATCCATCACTCAGCATTTCATATGTTGATGACATTATGCAACTGATGTGTTTTTAGTTAAAAATTTAACCACTGTTTTGAGTTCAGTTTTAAATATCATGCTGCATTATGCAAACCATCTGACTCAAATGAGATTTTCCAAGCAAATGAATGTCATGCTGATGAGGAAATGCAGTGTTTACACTCCCGAAACATCTGAATATCAGATAGCTTGAATAATGCAACAAGCTGTCTTCTGTGTTAAGCTTGGAAACTTATGGGGCACATCTCATAAATTCTGCAGAAATCAGAACTGCATAAAAGTAATCAAGCCACTATAATAGGTTTTAAACACTGTCATCACATTTCAAATAGACTTTAATATAAGAAACAATCTCAATTGCAATTGTAAAAGAAGCTGCAGTTCATATATCATTATAATGTAAAGTCCAGCTAAGCCTTATGAAGGACAGTGACTAAATAAATATGAGCTGCAATATCTATGTACTTGTATGAAGTTTTCCTTATTACTATTATATTTATGGTATAGTTCTATTCAGATATTTTATGACATACCAGTTCTTTTATCTTTCCACTATAGATAATGTTTTACATTACAGATGAAAGCACAAGAACGAGAGATCCTGGACTTGCAGACAGAGTTTGAGGCAGAGAGAAAGGACTACCTAGAGTCTATTAGGAGACAGAATAGAGAGCTCAAATTACTGCAACAGATACTAGAAAAGTTGCAACCCACTGTTAAGCGAGAATGTAACTACAGGTATAATCCTTCATTACATAGCTTATCTAATCAAAAATGGATGCTTTCTAACATGTATCATTTTAAAGAGTTCTTTTTGCTTATAGCAATATGGACAAAATAAAGAGTGAGGCCATATGGAATGATGACACAGAGCGGTGGAAACTTCCAGACCTTGTAATCTCACGCACAAAGTTGCCTCCTGCGGGTAAGTGCATGGGTTACTGCAATGTCTTTTTAACTAAGAATATGTTTCTTGAGAACATTCTCACATCTGAATTTCACTCTTGAAATACCCCTACTGTAATCTTAAAAGAAGTTAGGAATAGTGAAGTTGTTACATATACAAATGAGTCAGTATTAGGTGACTAAAACTTCACTAACTGGTTAATTCTTCAGAACATATTCACCTGCTAGAGTTAGTTAGTCCCCAGCTGAGTTTGAGAGCTAATGCTCTTGAAACATGTTCTGAAGAATTAACCAGTTAGTGAAGTTATAGCGTCACCTAATACTGACTCATTTTTATATACCCCTATTGTGTTAGTCACTTGATATGAAGATCTGTTATTCATTAATACAGGATTAGGAAATGGTGCTAATCTTTTCATTTCAGAGATGTGAGTGACTAGTACTGAGAACTATTAGAAAGGCTGGTGTAGTCCAGATTATATTCAGAGGAAATTTACTCTTAGTTTTGCTATAGTATACTCATCTCTCTAAGGAAGTTTTAATGGCATTGAAACATATACTATTGCATTTGATTTCCAGAGCATGCTAGGAGGAAATTCTCTATGGAGCCTTAATCTTGTAATTCAGTAGGCCATTCCATTATTTCAACACTATCTCTGAATTAATTTGTTTATTTCACACAAGTCATGTTTCATTCTGCATTTCTTTATGAGCTTATTTTCACTGAATTTTTTTTTTAACCTTTCATTACTTTATATTGTTCTTTAGCTTTCTCTCTTGGTCAGCACAGGAAGATGATGCTACTTTGTAGTTCAGTAGAGCACTGTGAGTTATGATTCCCTTTCATTAATAGTTCATTGCATTAATTGAATGTTTAGCTTTTTAAAGCTATTATTTAGGAACAGTTAAAAACATACAATGCACATGTTTATCCATTCAGAAACCTATGAAGTGCTTTCACATTTCCTTTTGCTATTTTCCTAAATGTCTGACACAGTTTAGGCTAGAGCTCTTTATTAAAATCATAAGCAGCACATGAATTTAGAAATAATAGGCTGAACTGTTTTCATAAGGTACCTGTCCAAAGGTTTGAGGAAATTTACTGTCTGTATCTGTCTAAATATTTTATATCTTTATCTTCCATTCTAGGTCTGATTATTTTTCCAAAATCCTTTATTGCCTATCTATCTAAATGTCTCCCAAACTATTCTTAAATAATTCCGCTTTACCTAAGTTAGCCAAATTGTTCTTTCCCACTTTTGTCTCTCAAAGTAGCAAGGCTTGCTTCAATAACCCATTCAACTCCAATCAATATTTTCATCACTTTTTCCATAATCATCCCTCTTGCACTAATTTTTCCAAAATCCAATTTCTTCTTTAATTGTATCATTGTAAAGTAAATATCATGGATTCTTCCTTAGAACCATTATGAAAACCTGAATGATTGACACAGAGCTTTTGTAATACATTTTTAAATATATAATCAGTCATTTATAACTCCATTTACAGGATCTCATACCCTTCTACCTCATACTGTTAACAAAGGTTTGAAAATACTATGCACCTCTTTATTAGGTAGAGAGTATTAACATATTGTGCCATTAAAAGAAATAAAAACAGAGCAAAATAAATATTCTTGTGGAAAACAAATAATTCAAAATATTGCTAGATGCATGCATATAGGCCTGATTGAAATTTGTATTTTTTATAGTTGGCAGCCATTTGGCAGTGTTGAGACCCAATTCAGCACACCAGAATGGTAGCACTTCACCACGAAATAGTCACACCAATAAGTCAAATAGCAGCCCACCTGATTATCAGCGTACCAGCCCTCAGCAGTCCCCTGATTCGGATGAAGAGACCAGAGCAATATACAAGGTATTATTGGAGTACATTATCAAAAATATTCTATATTTGTTACCCCCTTTCTCTCTCATACAAAAAATGCACACAGAGCAGACTTTTTAAAACCATTCATTCCTCTTTTTCAACCATCTTGAAATTTGAAGCATCCCAGAGCAAGCATTGTCTCACTTGGGATTCACATATCATCTTCATAAGGATGTAGACTATTACTGAATGTTTATGTTCATGTTCATCATTGCATGATTGACTGTTGGAGCTGTTACTTTTAATAATTGCTGTATTTTCTTACTGTTAATGGAAGTACCTAATATTTTATTATTTTTGGATTCATATGAAGAGTATTAGGTATAGCTTAGCCCAAAACTTCTGAATATTTAGTGGAAAACTGCTAATGAGCCAAAGACAAGGGTTCAGTAAGAAATTTTAATTTGAGAAATTTAAATTTCTTTATTAAATTAAATTTGTTTATGAAAAGATATTAGTGATCAGTACATTTATTCTTAATCTTTAATAATTATACCTAATCATTTCATATTTGTTACTTCTAATCCTTTCTTTTGCATGTTGATAGTCCCTTTTTTATCTTCATTTTCAATTTTGCTTAAAGGCTTTCTTTATGAACTTAAATTTTGACATATTTTTTAATGGACACAGTCCCTTTATTTATGCTTAAACAAAATGAAACTATGTATTTAGTGAATGAAATGCACAATCAAATGTAATGTGCACCCCAAATTTTAAACTTAAAATCATAAAATTTTTTTTTGACATATTGTTGTATGGCATTTTAGAGATAAGCGTGTATGCTTCATAAAAGGATCAGAACATAGAATTTAACTATGTGCTTCATGTTACATCTTGGCTCATAAAGGTAAAATCCATCACATGTGCTATTGCCAGGACAGTTGATGTAAGTCAAAGAAGAAAAAATTATTTCTTATGGTGTCACTAGTCACAGGTTGTCCATTCTTTCTCCTTTCATGTATGATTTTCAAAATTTTTTCTTCAATGTCAGGATGTCTTCCTTTGTGAGAACCAGTGAATTTCTTCCTATTAGCTTTAGTTGGAAATAATGCTAATTTCTGTTGTAGCCATAAGTGAGCTCTCCGATACATTGAACAAACTTGTTGCCTCCTTTTCTTTCTTTTTTTTTTTCTTTTTTTAAGCTTTTTAGCTTTTTTTTTTTTTTTTAAGCAAGACTTCACTCTTTACACTTGCAAGTAGCATGATAAGATTTTTTTTTCTGTTTGCCCTGCATTTTGTGACTACTACTATTCAAATGCTCTATGCAATAATAACCCAATAATAAAAGTAACAAACTCCAGAATTGCAGCAATGCATCATGACATAAAAACAATACATTTGAATGAGCTTAACACTGAACTACGGAATGGATTTACACTTGAATCTAATATGTCATGAAATCTAATGCACATTACAATTTTGAATACTTCATTTGGAAAAACAGTGCACATTAGATTAGCATAAATATGGTATATGCATTCCAATCATTTGTATCAATCCAAAACATTTGTGAGAATTCTTGGCTTCTCATCCAGTTTTATTCATTTATTTATAAGACTTAGGCCTAAGGTCTGTTCCAAATCCTGACAGACCATATAAATCATTTTAGTTTAGTTATATTTAGCACCTACAGATGTCAAAAGGATAAGTGGTTGGCCCATCACTACAACTGCCATCTAGAGTAATGCAGATATTACCTGGACATGATATGGCCAGGTAATTTCTTTTTCTTTATTTTTTTTGGGGGGTGGTGGTAAAGAGTTCTTTAACATGTCTTAAATCAATATATAAAGAGATTATTTATATTTATACAGAAACTGTGGAGGATGAATGAGATTAATAAATCTTCCTCAGAGGAATTTGTTAGACAATTAAAAAATTGTATACTGTTCACATTTACCTCTTTGTGTGTGTGTAAAATAATAATATTTGCAACTCTTCCATTGCCTTGTCACCAATATAGGTGGAGAAAGTCATGAAAGCACAGATTCATTAATATATTGGTGGTAATCTGAGGCTTACTATTTGTATTTTTAGCTTATCATTTTCATTGTTACAGTTCATTTCTATGAAATTCTTTTCCTGGTAATAAGAGCAGTAATAGTAACAAAAATTCATTTAACTATGTCAATTCCAGTGTTGGAAAATAATATGTAGCAATTTTTAATGTAACAGTTAGGCAGCAATTTCTGTAAAGTACAATTGGGGACTGTCTCACAGTTAGATTACCTGTAACTGTTAGGCTTAATAGACTGTCATGTCCGGTTTTGTTCTATCATGATTAGGTTCCGTGTAACAGTTACCTCAGTACCATCACATCACTAGCATCCTAATGCCATCTTTGTATTTGTATGAATGTGATAGAGGCAGAGCTAGAGATAGAAACTTTCCATACATTATAAAAGAGCAACATTGTACATTATTATAGAATAATCTAAATTATATGAATTGGAACAAATTGTGCTCAATCATGCAGTAGATTTTTGAAAATTTAATTTGATTAATTTGTAATGTATGGAAATTCTGGCATTTTGTTTATTCATTTTTATTATGTGTTATGTGAATTAAGTTTTCTTTTCTCATTAGTGTGTGTGATATCATCTGTGTGATCTTTGGACTTTAATATTTATTATTATTGTTATAATAATAACAATAATAATAATTTAATAGGAATTATCTTCAACATAAAAACATACACTTTTGTAGTTTTTAAATTGTAGAGCTTAATTTTTTTTCTGTGAATCCTGCCAGTTTTGGAATAAAATTTATTTGTATTGGATTGGAATATTTTATGTTACAGAAGTTGCAACGTAGTGAAATGGAAGATATTGCAGGCAATTATTTTAAACCAAAACGAGCAGCTGAATTGCTGAGTCGGGCCAAAGAGGATGCAACACGAGCTTTCAGTACGTGGAAGGGTAAATATTGGATCACTGTAAAGATGGGCATGCAATATTTCTGTAGCTATCACCTTGTTTCTTGTTTGTCTGCTACTTCAGCAAGATTGACAGTTTTGATTTTTCTGAATATTCAGATTGGTTTCCAGAGTACTTACAATAGATGTTTCATATTTATAGCTTTCCATTTGTAACTGGAAGCTTTGACCACTGCTGTAATCTAGTGGTAGTGTTAGCACTTTCCATACAGAAGGACCAATTCTTGTTGGGTTAGTTTCTTAACTGAGGTTTTTTTCAGGGGTTTTTCCCTCAGTTCTTCAGGGGAATGCCTGGGAAACTTAATCTACAAAGTTCCCTAAACCCATTGGGTCATATTATTATCTATCATCCTGCACAATTGACTTTAGGCCCATAACAAAATAAATAAATAAATTTTTAAAAAATACCATAACCTAATGATTCTACAATTAACTTCCCTTGAGAAGCTTGTTTTTGTTTCATAACTCTTACAATTGTTACTTGGGATATATTAATCAAATATTTGTGAAGGTGAAGAAAGCTTTGTATTCTCCAAAATTTGGCTCACTTGTTGTTGTTGTTGTTGTTGTTGTTGTTATATACCTTCTCTGCAACAGCAGTCTTAACATATTATGTGCAATGGAATTTCTCAACATAGGCTTTAATTAAAGATGTTTATGGAAAATTGAGCTAGGAAAATCAACTAAATGGTGAATGTAAATTCTATCTCATCTGTCATCTAACACACTCTTATGCTTCACTTACTTTTAAAGTAAACTATGAAGTATAAGAGTGTGTTAGACACAGATTAAATAGAATTTACATTTAACAAGCTTCATTGTGTGAGTTCCAACAGAATTTTTTAAAAAATTTCTTATTTTTCGAAAGTTCATAAATAAATGTTGAATGTTATTGTTATGTGTCTATAGACTTGCAGCTACAAATTTTGGCCATTATATCTTTTCATTTCATATTAAAATATTAAATAACTAAAATATATATGAACAGTACCTAATTCCTATGTTAATATTTTCAAATTAAGAACCAAAACAAATATTGTCATGACCACAGGTGATGAAACAGAATTTAATATCTTACTTTGTAAGTTAATCCTGGCCTAAGCAAATAGGGTGCATTTTCAGCTTTGTGAAAATTATTATAAGATTCTTGGAAGCAAATTTGTAATATTATTTTTTATTTATTTATAAATAATTATAGCTATAAATTCAAGGTATGCTTTTTTTTTTCTTGTTCCTTTGCTTGACAGCCTGTCAGTTTTTTTTTTCTCTCTTTTTTTTAAACATAGGCAGCTATTAATTAAATTGTACTTATGAAGTTCTAAGCAATGGAGTGGTAATAAATCCTATAAGAATGTATCAGATATGTTCACACTAACTCCACTTATTTATACAACAGGAAATTTTTGTTCTTATGCACAGTTCATGATGGGAGCAATTGCCCCCAAAAACATTTCTAATATTGTATAAGTAAGTGGAGTTAGTGTTTAATTTAATACATACTTATAGGATATAGGCAGCTATTGCTTTTCTTCCTGCTCTTTTTTCAGTGGCAAGATGCAAGATGGTACATATTGCATAGAATGCACAAAAAAAAAAAAACAAAAAAACCAATAAAATCAGAATTACCTACAGGTAATACTTTTAAAGCTGCAATTCATCAATCTTGTAGAGGTATTTTTCAATCAAATGCTTTTTAATTGTAATTAATTTAATTCCTCTCTGCTTTAATTTTAAAGTTTCAGATAATTTGCTATGCATGTACATACTGTTGCATAATTAATAAATAGATCCTATTTGTCACTTTTTATCTATGAAAGCTATGTTCTTTTATAGATAAATGCTCATATTTTTTATATTTATGTGTTTTGTAAATTTATTTATAAGTAGATCTCAGCACGTTTATAAAATAATGATTAAGTTAATTACATACTTTTTGTAATAACTAATCTGTCCAATTGTATGTTCTGATTTATTTATATGCAACCTTTAAATCATGCATAGTCATTAGTCATATTTTAATAATTCAATATATTAATATGTACATGGTTTCATCAGTTATTGCAATAATAAATTAAAAACAATTTTAACGTAGTACATGCAATGACTTTTAAATAATAACACAACTATTTATTTCTCTAATACTGGGTACATAAAACAGAATCATTGTCCCATGAAGCTCATAAGTTTAATTCTAATTCTATATTCCTGATAATGATGGCAATGGTGATTATGACAGAATGTAAATTGAACTCTCTTTATAAAGGCCCTTTACTGCTTGAATAATAGCTAATATATGTATGTATCTTTGTGTATAACATGATGGAGAACAGGTGAGTAGAATAAGTTTAGATCAAAATATTTGTTCTTATGCACAGCTTCACTTTCAGAAGAAGCAATAAGCAAGTGCAATCATTCTTGGCTCCTTTTAATATTTAATTGGCACTAATTAACTTGGTGAACTATTGCAGAATATGCTGCACGCAAGGCAGTTGCTAGCAGCAGTATAAATAATCTGTTGAATACCAGCCTGAGTAATGGCCATAACACTTTCCACTCTTCTCTGAATGCTCTGAACCTCAATTCCTCACTCAATGGCAATGGGTTCCTCAACAGTTCATGGAGTTCCTCATCTGCACCACACCAGAATAACAATGGTTGGACGGGTAAGTTGTTCTTTTTACACTAGTAAACTAAATGAGCTGAAATTTTATGTGTATATTAACAATGCATAATACATGAAGCTAGCTAGCAAAGTATAATTATGGTAACTTCTGCTACCCTGTTCCTTTTGATGAGGTGGCTTTACAAATATCACAGTTCATGTAAAATTATTCCATGTGGCTAGCTAGGAATTTTTAAAATCAATAGTTAAGAGGTGATACAAGATATGGTGTGTTCTGCAACTGTTAAGTTGAGCTGGAGGAAGACAAATAAGAATTATTCCAATATTAATTAAATTTGGAATCTTAACACTCTTTCCGGCTTCACTTACTGAAGATTTACTCAGGACCTTTGCATCTTTGTCCACATCCTATTAAATGGCTGTTAGATCATTTGTTGAAGTTGACTTGGTAGGTGTCTGGATTGACTCTGATGGTCTTGCTATAAACTTGAATAAAGAGCTGTCTGCTTCTGGGATATTAAAATTCATTAGGTTTTTTTTATGTAAATCCTTTCCCATATTAAGTAAAAATTGTACTTACGAAGCTGTAGATAATGGAGTGGTAATATATCCTACATTAATGTGTTCAGTTGTTCACACTAACTCCACTTACTTTTTTAAAACTTTGGACTAATTTCGGGAGAGGTTCCTCCGATGATGGGAAAAGTAAGTGGAGTTAGTGTGAACAACTGAACACATTAATGTAGGATACCTTTCCCATAAGTTTAATTCCTTTGGTTGTTTAACTGTTTTAATAACATGATGCTTATTTCTATCTCATGGTTTTCATTCAAAAAATGGAATGCCACCACTGATTTTTCTATTTGCTTATATTAAATATTTCTCCAATATTCCTTCAACCTTATGCATATATTTCTCTTTGTTTTTCTAACATAGATATTTTCACAATCCTGACAATTAAATTCTGGTAAATGCAGAATTTTTTCTCTTTGGGCCTGGAATCTGCTTTGTTTAATTTTAATAAATGTTTTATACTGTATCAGTTTTGATATTGTAATCCTTGAAAATGTTTCAAAACTTCTGATTGGCTACTGGATGGTACTTGAAGTTTTTAAAAATTGTTCGTCTCTGGTGTATCGCTCAGAGTTGTGATTCCTTCAATTCTTTTCTGTTTTTGTAATTTTTTTATCATCTCTTTGCTAAACCCGTTTAACTTAAAGATTTCTATTATATATAGGTATTCCTTCTGGTATTCTTTTTCATTCAGTGGTATATTAATTATTGTGTACATTATGCTGTTGATTACTGCTTCTTTATGTGATCTCGGATTGGGCCCAAATTTTCAATCTATATAGCTATTTATTCAAATTTATTGCAAGACTACCAGAGTCAACCCAGACACCTACCAACCCAATTTCACTGAACAATCAGAATGTTATTTACAGCCGAGGATTTTTTTAATAGTGTTTAATGCCCATTTTTACTACTAAGGCACCACAGGCAGTGGACACTGATGATACATGACATGAAATAATATATTGAGAAAGGATTTTTTTAAGGAAGCAAACATTCCAGGCCTAAGTTTAGGGAGGACGGTCCTGGTGGGATTCAAACCCCAGACCTCATGAGTCTGCGCCTTAACAACCTCAGCCACCCATGGTGGTAACAGCTGAGGATGTGGACAGAAGTCCACAAAATGGCTTGAGTAAATCTACAGAAATGAAACCATTAAGAAAGATGGTGTTTTAATTGTTTGACTCAAAAGAGAATAAGAATTATTCTTTTGAACCATTCTTTGACATTCATAAAGGCAGAATTGCAATAATCAAATGTGGCTTTTATGGTATATTTTGAGAATTAAGTTTAATCAGAAACTGCTAATTGGCATTTTAATCATACATTTTTGCTGGTAAGAATAATTGCATGCACATGGGTTAATCATGTTTCAAATTTAGCGTTTGCTATGATACTTCAAAATACTTTCGTGTTATCTTATTTCCACTCTGAAGGCCAAGTTCACTAATGGTAATTTCATAGAGATGCAAAGGTAAAACACTTATAGGTGACTTGAATGCATGAGTTAATGAGAATCTCTGTTTTCTTTGTAATTATCTGTAATGTTGTCTGGCAATTCACATGTTTTTTATTTAATTTTGTGCAGGTTTATATTTTAACACAATTGGTTTTGTACAGTTGATTGTGAAAAGAAAAAAAGCATAAAAAATTGAAAAATGCAAGAAATTAGTGAGAACCAGCTAGGTTTATTTGTTTAGGGCAGCTCCATTGGCTCACAGTTTGTTGAATATTTTGATACTCCCTTAGCTCCATCCCAAGATTAATCACATAAGAGAGACAATTAACTTATAGCATACACATACTATCAACATTTCAAACATGCAACATGCACTAAAACAAAAGCTTTCACAGGGAACAACATTAGCCCAGAACATCTGAGTACAACCAGAAAGCCAACACGACTTGAGGCCTTGCCTGCAGTGCAGCAGAGGCCATTGCACAAAGATCTCAACACAATGGATGTCATCTAGAGCCACGCTGATCCCTGTTGTTGGACATCATCAAGATTTCCTGTCCTTCCGTTCATTGGCTGGGACAAAAATGGATGATGCCTGGTACTCCTATTGATCATTATGTCTTTGAGGAGGACTTAAATGTAACAGCATCTTAGTTATCTAAGATATTTGTGGTCAGGCTTGTGTGTTGTTAAAAATTATGAGAAAATCTTTCCTCTATTTTAATAGTAATGAGATCTGTTGTTTATAAGAGAGTAAAATTAAGTGAATTGCATTTTCAAGCAATTATATAATATTTACATTGTACTTTCATTTTAATGTGGTTTACACAATGACTATAGCAAATTGTAAAATTTTAATTTTTAGAACCATTAAACATACAAATTCAATCAAAAAAAAATGCCTAACACATAGCATGTCACAAAGCTTTTGTTTTATTAAACCCAATTACAAAATTATAAAATCATTATATAACTGGGAATTTATATAAAAACACCAAATATATTTCAATCCAGTATTTAGAAGATGCATTAGATTTGGAATCATGTTTAGTTTCTTATTGGAACAGAAAAATGAGTTTTAGAAAAATGAAAATGTCCTGCACATTTGGCCTTTTTGTATTGTAATGCTGCAATCATTATAATATAGATTTTAATTTAATTGCGATTTTATCTTACCCAAACTAAAAATTTTCTTCAGCATGAAATAACTGTATATGATGCAGCCAAGGTGCAGGATTGACCAACAGCAGGGATCACTGAAAGTGTGAACCATGTGAGTGCCTTGTGTAATATGATATCATGTGGACTTTTTAAGTGCAATTAAGCCAAAAACTATAAAAACAATATCATCCATTGAAAAATGATAGTTTATACGTGAAAGTAATTGACTGTGATTGTAAGCTGTAATTGCTGAGAATTATTCAATCTATTTATTGTATTTTTAACTTTATATGTTTTAATTTGAATGATCAAGTGTATATATTTAGGATCATTTTAATGTTGTATATACTTTTATTTTTGAACTTATTTTTAAAACATCACTGTCTACAGTATTGTACAGTTGCTAAGCAAAATTTTCATTGCTACAGTATATATTATTGTGAATGGAATTTAGAAATGGTTAACATATTATGAAGGGAATATAATGTTAATTTATTGATATCTTATCCGCTGTTGCTTGTGAATAAGAAATTTTATAAAATATACTACTGTGTGATTTTGTACAATTACCAATTATGTAAGTGATAACAGATGAATGAAAAAATAAATAATTATTTTTATTTATTTTTTAAGGGATATATGAAAGGTTAGAAGGAAGTTTCTGAAAAAGAAATAATGAGGTCTTGCAAGAGCACCTTCGTTATTAGCCAGGGAATGAAAATGCTGCATGCCAATTGCAAGGGGTGGTTTAATGAATCCTGGGTGCAAATGCGGTCGAAGCTCTGAATGCAGCAAGGGAGTATGAGGAAAGTGAGTGGAGTGATTGATATAATTTACTTTAATCATATGTTATGAATGCTGGTTACTACATAAATTTCTTGCTCTAGTCAATCAGCATGACTCTGTGATTCTTCTGGTACTGTCAAGTACGGGAAATGGAAGTGGAGGTGCTATTTGATCTTCTATGAAAGCACTTTAATTATATTGTTAATAAGCTCAGACCTATAGGAAAACAGCTCTAAGCTTAGAGGAGATGAGATTATTGTTTGAAAACTTTTTATTTTTGCTTGACAGAAAATATTAGAAACTTCCTGTTTTATTTATATATTATCATTTGTTGGATAGAATTAAAGGTGTAAAAAGCAAGTTGTTTCTAATTTACTTCATGAAAATGTTAATAAATTATTTATTATATTATTATTGCTATCACACTATTTACATGTTGCAGATTTTCTTCATAACTAGTATCCAGAACAGACCATTCATTCTGTCCTTTGCAGACTTTTCAATACTTTGCATTTCCTCAAGTGCTTTTGTCTGAATATATTCAGTATGTTTAAAAGGTATTTCTTAGTTTTCTGTACACATAATTTTTGTTTAGAAGGTAGTTCCAAAACACTGATTTATCGATACTTCACATAATTCATTTGTGCATTTTTAATACAAAAGGGACTCATACTTCCATAAAAAGCTAGTGTCAAACATCAATAAAATATAAACAATGAGGAGAAACAGGAGCAGATCTAATGCCAACTCATTTGGCATTGGAATTCCACATGACTATTTGGATGAAAATAAATAAAATACATATATATGTATAAGACTGGTTGAGTAGAAGAAAAGTCTTAAGGTCTTAACTCTGCCAGTATAAATAAAATAAATAATTGAAAGACAGTAGCAAAGTGCTTGCCTTAGGGTACCCCTTATGCTTTTACTCAAAAGTTTTTAATGTATACATATCAGTTATGTTCCTGTGAGTCTATCAATCCTGATGGTGTAGTGGTAACCATACTTGCCTCCTTAACCCAAGATTGTCGTTTCGATCCCGGCCAGGACTGATGGATGTTTTGGACGTAAAAATCCTAAGTATGGATTCCTTCGAAAGGGAGATAAAGCCATGGGTCCTGTGTCATACATTTATGGCATGATAAAGAACCTCAAGTCTGAATGAAGAGGCCTCTGAGCAAAATTTATATGCCGTTTCACACCCTGAATCAAATGGGATGCTGATGACCTGAGATGTTAAAGAGCATCGGTAAATAAACCAAATCATCCTGTGAATCTAGACATATTTATAATAAATTTCTTGATGATCAAAGTATTTTAACGCAGTATGAAAATTTGGAAAACAAGTCTGAATTTAAATTTAAAATTAATTTCATGTCTGAACTAATACAAAGCAATTATTTTAGTTTTAAATGTACTTACAAAGCTGTTGACAATGGAGTGGTATATATGTAAACAATGTAATAAAATTTAGTTTTAATTAGCTAGTGAGTTGATTTAATACTCTTATGCTCCACTTACCATTGAATTATACAGAACATGTTTTACAGGCCTTCGCCAGCATCATCAGCTGTGAGTCGACTGCTCGATTCATTGTTGGTTGAGTGGACTTAATGTAGCTCTCCGGACATTTTATGAACTTTGGATTAATTTGTCTTCTATTGAGATCTGGAAGTTCATAACCTTATCTTCGTATTTTTTTATAAAAAATTTTCCGCACATTTTTAGCTCCAAGAGTCTATTTACGAATTTCAATAATTTGACCTCATTTCTATATCATGTTTATCTCTTTAAAAGTGATGTGTAACCACTGATTTGTCTGAGTATACCTGATGTTTCTTCAGTGTTCCTTTAGCCTAATTCCACCAATGCTTCTTTTTGTTTTGACAATGTATACTTTGTTGCATTCTGAACAGTTGACTTGATATATTCCTGGCTTCTTCTCATCAGGTATTCTATCATTATCATCGGATTTGAGCAGATTATTTAGGCTGAATTTGTTCACTGGGGACAAAGTAAAACTCTTAAGAGTATTTTCTGGAATTTTTTGGTGGCCCAAGGATGATAAGTAAATTTCTTGTGAATGGTAGTTTCTTTTTTTTGCTGACAGTGTTGTAACCTGTTTTAACCTCATCTCTTGTTTTAATTTCTTGATTTTCTGTCTACAATTTCTTGACCATACCCATTAATTTTTGCCATTTGTATTATGTGAGAGGAGGAATTGTACCCCCACTGTTTTGAATGCCTATTCAGGTCTTTTATTATTAAAGTATTTTGTTTAACTTCTATTAACCAAGATTTAGCTGGTGGTTTTTCTGGGGAAATATATAAAAAATTGTATATTTTGCTCTCTGTAACCATACTTCTGACTCAGTGATTTCAGTCTGTGGAGTTCATAGTGTTCAGTGTAGATGTTTTACTTATAAGGGAATTTCTGACTCCTACCTACTAGTATGCCACTTGCTGATGTTTATGTAGACAATGTTATAGTTTTTAAAGTTATAAAACTTCTTGTCATCTTTATCAATAATAGCTTCAGGAATTACAAAGATATCTACACTATAATTATGTAATAATATTTCTTTGTGACTCATAACTCTTTTGTTTCTTTTCATCCATGATTACAGAGGTGTTACCTGACCTCTTTGCACCATAAATATTTGTTCTTTATACATTATGTGAGATTCCCTAACACTGGCCTTGTTTTTTTTTTTTTTTTTTTTTTGAGTAGTGTTTAACGCCCGTTTTTACTACTGAGGCACCACAGGCGGTAACTGGCCTTGTTATAACAGCTTTTCCATATACTGCCATGGGTAGCCAAGGTCATTAAGTTGCGGACTTGTGAGTTGGAAGTCTGGAGTTCGATACCCACCAGGACTGTCCTCCCTGACTGGTTTGGGTTTTTTTACAGGTTTTCCTCAGTCATAAATGGCAAATGCTGGAGAGGTGCCCTAAACTTAGGCCTGGGATGTTTCCTTCCTTATAAAATATTCTTTCCCAATTTATCATTCATCTCATGTATCATCAGTGTTCAATGCCTGTGGTGCCTCAGTAGTAAAAATGGGCATTAAACAGTATTAAAAAAATATTAAAAATAAACCTTTTCCATACATTGTAAAATGTCTCCAATAACTGTCAATAGGCCTAAAATTTTTAACATTCAAAAAAACAAATACTTAACTACACTTCACAGTTTGCAAGATTATTGCTGTGTGCAAATATTTTCAAAGATCTATAATCACAAAATGGATATTTATTCATTAACATCTCTCCAGGTAATGCCTACACTATACTGATGACCATATGTGAAACCAGCTGCACAGTCAGCATGTACAAATGTTCTTTACAAATCACTCTCATATATGACTACAGCTGGAATCTGCATATTTAGTGGTTATTGCTCTTTTACATGGATTGCTAATTTATTATTTTCCATTGTAACTTCAAAAGTAAAAATTACTCCACAATTACTGCTTTACATCTCTTCTCTCTATTGATCTCAAATTTATCACCATATTATAAGCACCTTTAACTCAGCCATTATTTTAATGTCATATGTTATGCATGCATACTAAGTCTCTTTCATAAAACATTGTTCTTAGTGGTAATTTAAATCAAAATCTTTGAGCTATCTGGCATTCACCTTCTCAGGGGGAGGGGGAAATACCCAGACAATCTTTTCTGAGTTGAAATACAGTGTGTCCATAAAGTCATGGTGCAGTTTTGAACAGTCAACACAAAAGCAATGAAACAAGATAGAAATGTGAAACCTTCACCAAATGAAAGAAAATCTCTCCAAGTTTGTGAGCCTGTTCATGTGACTTGCGTTTGTTGTCCTACACACATAACTTGGGACATCAGATACAACAGAGTGAACAATATCTCTGATTCTCTCTTTTATATGGTCGATGTTGTTGATACTAACACTGCAAACACATTGCTTATCATAGCCCCACAAGTAAAAGTCTAAAGGCATTAGGTTCAGTAATCATGGTGGCCATGCCTTCCATCCACCCCTTCCTATCCACCTCTGAGGAAATGTTGAATCCAGAAACTTGTGAAAAATTTTGGCCTCATTATTAAACTTAAGTTTCTGTAAGAATTGTTCATCATTGTCCATCTCATCAAGCATCTGTACAGCAAACTCTAAACAGTTGGATGTATAGTATGTAACAACTGCAGTTTGTAACCTGTAAATTGGAGATGTTTCTTTGAAACTTTATGAACTGTAGTCAGTCTTCTTGATTTCGAGAACAAGTACATGCTAATTTCTTGGGGCTCCTTTGGTAACTATCCCATATAGCTTCAACAGAATTGTCACTAACTATCCTTCAGCCACTTATTTCACTAGTGAATGTTATTTCTATGTGGTGCCTCTTCATTGTACACTCGGCAATATTCACAACGAACACAATAACAGATTCAAATTTTATAACCACAGGACGCATTTAACTTTCCCTTGCACTGCCTACATCTTCACTAAATGACGTGATTCGCTTCACTGTTATATTGCATTATTACCTGCTCGCACACAAAATTGAAATTTATGCTTCAGAAATTCTCTGACATACTCTTCAATGTTTTGTAGGTTTCATTTATTCACAATCCAACAGTTAAATAAATTCATGTGATGTATGTCATACTTTACACTCTTATTGCTTCACTTGTGTGATATTTGGAACCAGTTTCAAAGACCTTTGACTTTATCTTCGGCCAAGGGTACGATTCAGTACCTTGGCCACACTCTTGGCTGAAGATGAAGACGAAGGTGAAGGTCTTTGAAACCGGTTCCAAATATCACATAAGTAAGTGAAGCAATAAGTGTGTTTAGTACGACATATATCACATGAATTTATTCATATGACTTGGCTTCACTGTGTTAGTTCCATATATATTTTTTAAAATAACTTTTAAAAGATATTGTTTTATAATCCAACAGTTGTTTAACAGCTAAGAACATGGACGAGTGTCCACAAAACATGTCCTAAGTAAATCACAAATAAGTGAAATCATAGAGAAAGTTTTAAAATGTAAATTGGAACTTTCACAGTGAAGCCAATCATATAACTGATATTATTGTATGATTTAGCTGAACTACACACTCTTAATGCTTCACTCAAGTTGAATTTTAGCTGACGATAACCAAATGTTCTCGAAACCAGTTCTATACATTATGACAAGTAAGTGAAGCATTACGAGTATGTAATTCAACTAAATCATACAATAATAAAGTTTTAAATAATTTGATTCTTAAGAGATTATTAATGCATATTTCACTGTGTTCGATTTCAAATTGAATTAATATTGAAAATACCCAGACAGTCGAATCTGAATTCTGACCAAGAATTCAGATTAATAGTTGCAAACAAACCATATTATTTCTGTTACGTACTTTTAACTTATGATGGATAGACCACAAAAAAATTCCTGGTCTTCCAGTCATATCATTTAATAGATCTGGTACATCACCAGGCCCACATTTGGGAAAAAAGGGTTCACATAATGAATTCTTCACATGAGAGTAATGGAAAGGATGTAAAAGTGAATAAAATACTCATTAAGACAAAGATGTATTGGTAAAAATATAAATGTATTTGTATTTTGATTTTCAATAATACAAAAAAAATAATCTTTCCAAGTACAGTAGGAACATACCATTCAGCCATCAACAATAGGTGCATTTTGTTGGAACTGACTGCTGTGTAGCTACATATCAAATTTATAGGTCTAGTAACTGGCACTCTGTAATTTGTGTATTTTGTTTTGGTTTCATTCAGATCTGGTAAGCATACACTTGGATGGCTTGAAAATAATTTCAATTAAACAGCAGGGTAAGGCTAAGTACTTTAGCATATTTTTCACATACTTTGCTTTTGTATATATTCATAATTAATTCCTTCAGTTACAAAAGGCAGTAAACATGTATTCTGTTTTAGTGCTCTAGTTTACAGTCTTTTCACTATATGATCTCTCCTTGGTGCAGTGATTCTTGAAAATGTATAATTCAATCTAGAATGAGTGACTGGAAAATATCAATACTCCTTGAAAAAGAGTAGCAAAACAATGTAAAAAAAAAACTAGATATGCAACTGTCCTATTCATATCAGGTATGTAGCCACAGTGCTACATACAACACACAATCTTGTTCATTAGAGGCACCTAACACATGAGCACATATATCACAGCCTCTTACAGTAGCACAAATTTTATAAGGGCATTGTTACAAAGTTTACTATTCACACCATATACAATTTTTGTTAATAAAATTAGTCCTTAATTAAAATCCTTTCAAATTGAGGTAGAATATCAACAGTTCATTCTATTCAATTGTAAATTAATTTTTGCTAGATAATGTGTTTTACTAAATGCAAGAATTTTGCTAATGACACTCAATGGTTTAGCATGAATGCAACATTCCATAATCAACAGCACCACTGTAATTAATCTGAACAGTTCGGTTTGTACTTTTATCCAAATTTACATGTGCATACACAGATAAATATAAAACAGAACATTTCTTTAACACTGAAATATACAATTAAACAGCTCTTGCTGTTTTAAAACTGACATATTTTTTAAAGTTATCTGAAAAACAGAATCACTGCAAAAATGCTATTATAAATATAGATCATTCTGCCATGTTCAACAGCTAAAGTAGGAAATTATTTTCATCAGCAATGAAGAAATGTATATCCCGTAATTATAAACATCAGCCAACTTTTAAAGTTTACAGTATCATAAATCTGTAATATAATCAACATTTCAACCAATCAAAACAAAATAAAACATGCATAAAATATCAGGAAGTTATATAAACAGTTCTTGTTGTGTATCATACCAATATATAAACATTGTAAATCATAAACAATTTACATAAAAATGCATTTACACTTAGCAAACAACAGTGAACAAATGCTACTGAATGAGAAAATTTGGCTAGTGAATGGTACACACTAAGTGAATACATTTTATTCACACTAATTTAATGCTCAATGTTGTTGATGGCGTGCTTATGTGAAGCCTATGAAACCACCATCTTTGCTATCAACTGCCCTTAGAACTTTAACAATAAAGATAACCATTGATTTTAATAACTAGGCAAACAGAATGCATTTGACTGAAGTCATCCCTTCACTAAATGTTAAAACACCTTAATAAAACATAAGAACTTTTTATGAAGTTACTTTATAGGTAATATAAAACTGTTTCATTTATTTCTTTTGAAAAATAAGACATTTTTAAAAAGTTCTGTAGGAACTCACACAGTGAACCTTGTTAAATGTAAATTATAATTAATCTGTCGTCTAACACACTCTTATGCTACACTTACTTTTAAATAAGGTGGGACTGGTTTTGAAGAGAGATTCTCTCCATCTTCAACCAACTTGATGACTGGTATGAGAAACTAACATCTATGAGGACCTGTGGCTCTGTCCTGGTGGTGTTTTTTCCGTATAAGCTGGAAATTGGATTACATTCTCCTATAATGTCGAAATTCATAAGATGATCCCTATGTTTATGAATGTAAATCTTCTCCCATGTGTCCAATTCTGTACATCCTTGTGCTTCTTTAAGTAACTTTATTTCTCTTTTTATGTTGTGATTATCTTTCCAAAAATGGTGTGCCACTGCTGACCTATCAATCTGTTTGTACTTTCCTGAGATGTTCCTATATTTCTTTTAGTTTTTCCAATGTATATCTTATCATATTTGTTACATGTTCTTTGTAGATGTCTGACTTTTTCTCCTGTGGAATGTTATTAAGTCTGCTAAAGCATTTTTCAGAGTGTATCTGTTAACAGGTGCCAATTTAATGTTAATATCTTTGAATGTTTTTTTGAATTTATTCACAGCTACTGGATGGTATGTGAATGTTTTTAAAAAACCGGTCTATCTTTTTCAATTAATAGTGTGGTGGTATTCTTGATCAATTTCTTCTTTAGGAATCTATAAATTTTTTGTTTACTAAATTTTTGTTAAAACCATTTATAATGGCAATTTCCTGTATCTTCTCAAATTCTTTTTTGTACACCTCTTTACTGTTTGGTAAATTCACCAGTCTATATGTTAAACTGTTGAAAATTGAGTGCTTGTGAGCTATGGGGTTAAACCCATTTGATTTTATATAGTTATCTGTGTGTGTGTGTGTATCCTTTCTACAGATTCCAAATTCTAGATTTCCATGATTATTATTAATTTTTATATCTAAAAATGGCAACATTCCCTTTGTTTCTGTTTCCAGTGTGAAGGATATATTCCTGTCTTGTATATTTAAAAGCTTCAAAGCATCTTCAACAAATTCTTTTTTCACTATACTAAAAATGTCATCAATGTATCCGTACCAGCATTTAAAATAATGTGGGAGGCGGAAATTATGTGAGTTTCAAGTGTACTCGTAAATAAATCTGCCAGGAAGGAGGACAAAGGATTTCTCATTGTGAGTCCTGTTTTCTGTTTATAGAACTCTCCTGCAAATGTTAGTAACATGGACGTATTCTTTCCTGTGAGTTTCATTAATTCCTATCTCCTTTGACCAATTGCTCAAAAATGATAAAAGCTTGTCAGTTGGAATACTTGGGAACTAAGATACTATGTCGAAAGACACTAAAATTTCAGAGGGTAGAACTTTAAAATCTTTTAGAAGCATAAAAACTCATTCCAGCTAATAGAAAAAATAATTGGACACATGGGAGAAGATTTATATTCATAAACATAGGGATCATCTTATGAATTTCGACATTATAGGAGAATGTAATACCAGTTTTCAGTTTATAAAGAAAAAACACCACCAGGACGGAGCCACAGGTCCTCGTAGATGTTGGTTTCTCCTACCAGTCGTCAAGTTGGTTGAAGATGGAGAGGATGTCTCTTTGAAACCGGTCCCACTGTATTTAAAAGTAAGTGAAGCATAAGAGTGTGTTAGACGACAGATTAATTAAATTTACATAATTTTAAAGCTTGTGTGTTAAAAAGGACAATAAAGCCAAACTTCATTTTATACAATTTCACTTATGTGACTTCATAAAATCCACCAATGAAATGAAACAATTTTGAATTTTAACCAATCACAGCACGATATCGCAGTAAAATTAAAGTTTTGGTAAATCCCTTTACCAGGCGAAGTGCATTTTTATTTTGGTCAAGTAGACAACTTTATATCTGCACTATAATTCCTGAGCATGCATCACTGACAACTTTTGTTAGCAGGAGATGGGAAGCTATTGACAGCAATAAAACTATCAACAATCATACCACAAATGGACTATTCTTCAAAGCATTTTGGTGATGTGTCAAATGTGCAAATTGATCTTATCATTCCAATTCTGCTTTTAAAACATACAGATTAATCAAGAACATCATTCGGCAATACTATGTGGAATTCTACTTTCACATCTTTATCTACTCATTCCCAAATGCCCTTTGTATTCAAGGAAACTGCTGCCCCTTCATTCAAATTTGATAACTATTTTCAATAATTGTACATGTATTTAACTTAATGTTTATTCACTCAAACAATTGTTTTTCATATTCACCCATACAGTCTGAAATCATTTTGTAAATTATGTAACAATACCTGTCTAAGCAGCCATAAATTTTAATAAACATATTGAGAATGGTAAAGAGTTATGTATGTTTTGTTTTTTTCAGTTGGTATTAGTAAATCAAATGCAACTATAATAGTTTACTTTTGTCTATTTCAGTCTCATAGTTTCTGAATAGTAGGTATTCATAATTAAGTATACAATTGTTAATATTCTGTGCACAAATTTCACATATATATTACTTTTATATTTATTCTATTTATGAATAGTTCTAAACGAACATTTGACTCTTCTGTATTGGCATTACTGACAATTGACAATTGTCTGTTCAAGATGGTTTGAAAAGTTTAAGTATTCACAATACAAATATACAATTATTACAACTTTTAAGTCAAATTTAAGGGAATAATATTAAATTCTTACTTTATTCATGAAACAGTCCTAATAAATATCACTCGAGGGTCTCGGCTTTCTGACTATATTTGTGAATTAATTGGCAATCTCAGAGCCTCTTGTGATAATACTTGTGATAAATTGGTTTGGCACAAGCAGCTTTGTTCATTACCTTTAATTACATCTTTGTACTTTTTACTTATAAGACATATTTATTCCCAAAATTATAATAAAACCTGATTACAAAACGACCCCAGGTTGCAACATCCTAGCAGTAGATATCTAAGTGTAATCAGTGCAGATGGTGATCATGCTCTGCGTCCCTCATATGCCAGATGTGTTTCATGTGCTGAAACATAATGAACAGTCTAATCAATTGCTTATATCTATTATTTCTCCCAGAAAAAGTAAAAAACCCCTCATTTTGGATAAAAGTTTTCTGGAATATGTGGCAATTTTGCATAGTGAAAAAAGAAAATTTTGAAAAAGCATGGAATTTATGCAAAATAAATATGAACTCTTAACATTTTTAATCAGTAATGAGCAAAATACAAAAGAAATAAAAATCTATAGGTTCTCGCCCTAGCCACTTTTCCTATGGACCACTACAATTGAACTCACATATACACTCTCTGGAAAGACTTTATTAAAAAATCTAGACAATAATAAATGTGTAACTTAATTTCAACATCAGGTTTAATATATGCTCTCTTTCTACAATATTTCATATATTATAATTCTTGTTTAGGTTTAGAATAACTGAGTTGACTTTGTAACACTTGTGTAACACTTACATCACTGTTACAAACGTTAACCATATTTAACTAATTAACTATAATTGTTGTATTGTTTACTCTAAGGCTTCATAATGTATGCATAACATATTTTAGAATTGTTTCAGTGATAAAATGTCCCCAAAATCACCCACTATAATGATAAATTTCATTTCAGTATTTTGCTCTTAGCTTTTCCTTGTCAATTGAGTAAACCGGCATGCAATAAAATTCCCAAAGAAACAAAACATCTCTCAACAGATTCATTAAAGAGAAATTATATTATACTTATTTGCCCGGAAGTTTCTATTATTTTCTGAGATCCTTTGGAATCATCAGTCAGGATGGATGGGTATATTTAATGGCTACTGACTACATATTTTCTACAACTCTATCTGAACTTACGTTTGTAAAATTTTGTGGGAAAGTTAATTTCTGGGAGCAATCGTTGAATGGTTTCTATGACTGTTGCTTTCTCTGCAAACTCAGCTGCACTGTTCCAGATTTGTATCAGGTCTGCCTGCTCCCGCACAGAAACACTAACGCCACATATTTCATCTCCCTCTACCACACTGTCTGAGAGCTGTTCACCAATGGCTGCAACCAGCAGCTCTTTCCAAACCAAAGCCTGCAGCAGCAATATTTTACACATCAAACACAAAAAGCTCAGTTTCTGGTCTGTACACACAAAATTTCAGTTTCAAAGAAATTTTCTCACTATTTGCTACTGTATAAGGTTTGTTATTTGTGATGAACAGGAATACAGGTTTAAACAACATTAATCTCATCCTAGAAGCAATGTCATTCTATACTGCAATAGCCATCTTTGAAGTAATCACTTATGAAATTCAGGCATTTACACTAAAGAAATATTTCATTCACTTCATTTGTAAATTGCATTTTTGCTCTAACTTTAATTATCAGTTATATACTTTTAATAAATATTATAATTTAAAAAAAAAAAATAGGTAACTAAATTGTATTAAGTAGTTTTTTTGTATCTGGGATTTTCACAGTGAAATATAGTATAACATGACAAATTATTATTATAAAATCACTCAAATTTCACTAATTTTGTTCCACTTACTTGGACATGTTTCAAAGGCATTTGCCTCCATCTTCAGCCTGATCACATTGGCCGCTTCCCAGTGTGGTATTAAGATGTCACTCTGTGGCTTTAACAAACTTATTGATGAGGTAACTGTTGTTTGGGAGATCGAAGTTAACCAAAAAATCTTTGTTTTTGTTTATAAATATATTTTCCCATACTGTTCATTCTAAGGGTTTTTGAAGAGCTTTTAGTAGTGTTGGTTCCTTTTGTAAATAGTGTTTGTTTTTTTTTTGCCAAAAATGGTCTGCCACTGCTGATTTTTCTGTGTGTTTATATTTTACATTTCTCATGTGTTCCTTACAACGTATGGTAATATTTCTTTTTGTTTTGCCTATATATTTCATGTCACAGTCTTTGCAACCAATTTTGTAAATGCCTGACTGCTTTCCTGGTAGAATTTTGTCTTTTGTGTTGGTGTTTAAGTGGTTTTTTAAACTAAATTTATTTACTGGGGCCAAATGATGTTTGCCTCTTTAAAAATCTTCTGGAATTTTTGGTGTGCCCATGGGTGGAATTTTTGTATATATATATATGATTTCCTTTGTAGTCTATTATGTGGTGATGTCCTTTATTTGTTTTTTCTTTCTGAATTTCTCTATTTTCTTGTTGACAAGATCTATTGTGTAGCCGTTTTTCTATGCTATATCTATGATTTGTTGGTACTCGAATTTGTATTTTGTCTTGCTTATTGGTAGGTTTGTTAATCTGAATGTGAGGTTGTTGATTATGGCTAGTTTATATTGTTTTGGATTTTGGCTGTTATTTTTTAATATAATTATCTGTGTGGGTATTTTTCTGAAAATGCCAAATTCCAGTATATTGTCATTTTTTATAATTTTTATATTCAAGAAGGGAAGAACCTTGTTTTCTAACTTCATTATGAATTTAACAGTGCTGTCTTGTAGATTCAGTAGTTCTATCGCATCCTCTTTCTATTTACTATTGCAAAGGAAAAACAAAACAAATAAACAAACAAACAAATCCACTCACACACACACGCAAGCGTGTGAGCGCGCGCGTGTACATATCTGCTAAGAATGGCTTAAGTGGGTTTCCCATTGCTAGACCCTTGTTTTGTGTATAACTATTGCATCTGAATGTGAAGTAGGTTTGATTTATGCAAATTTTGGTGAGGTTTAGATATTGTTCTATTACTTTTCCAGGTAGGTTTATTCCAATTAGCCATTTCTTTAAAATAGTTATTAGACTTTCTTTGGGGATGCTAGGAAACAAAGAGACCACATCATAAGAAATTAGCAAATCCCTCTTTTCTAGTTTTACATGTCTGATTTTATATATTAATTCTGATGAATTCTTTATACTTTGGCTTTTATATTCTTTTAAAAGGCAATTGGGTAAATTGTATGTGGGTGAATTTTTTGTGTCTGCAATAGGTCTCATTTTATTACAAGGTTTATGTATTTTATGTAGGCCATAAATTCTAGGTGTTGTAGGGTTTTCTGGTATAATATTCTTCTTTTCTTCCTCACTCAGAATTGTTATATTTCTTAATAGTTTTCTTACTGCACCGATATATTTTTGTGTGAGATATGTTTTCATTTTTTCATACTCCTGGTTAGCTGGTAAACTGTATATACTGTTTTCATAATCTGTCTCATTCATTATTACTCATTGTTTTCTTGGCTCTTTTATTGGAAAATGCTTTGAGATTTCGTATGTGTTAAATGGCAGCCACCCAGTTTTCCCTAACCCTAAATTTAATGAATGAAGTTCATCCCACAATTTATGGGCAAAAGGATAGTCGCATCCTTCAAGTTATGTTATTAACTTACTAATTTGCTCTGATGCTTCACTGATAAATTTCATTGAACCTCTAAAACTAATTTCATCTTTCAAAATATCTGTAATTCAGGAGGAATTATTATTTAACATGTTTTCCGCAAGTGATATGAAGAAGTCTTTCAAAGCCAAGAAGTATCTGTCTAAATAACTACACTGTGAAACTATGAATATTTATGATTAAGTAGCTTCGTATAAATTAATTTCATTCATACATTTCATTTCTGTTTTACTGTATTTCTTTAATATATTATCCTCATAAAATGTGATACATTGTACATCAATGATAGCTTTGTATTCCTATTGGTAAATGTTACTAGAGGGAGAAAAACTTGATGACCTGTTTAACTATAACTCTGAAACATTACCGTATCCTTTTTGAAGCATTTGAATCTCCAGGTTCCACCACGTTGGTTTTTGGGATCCTCCCAAACTGGGCGCCTCTCATCACGCATTAGATGGTAGCTATAGCGCACAGTGAGCATCTCTGGCCCTGGGACATTATTGTACACACTCCAGAAACTTTGTACAGTGCTTACAGTGTAAATCTTCTTCAGTTTTGCTTGATACTCGGCTGCTGTTGTCCCAGGGAATGACCTGCATAGCAAAATCTCTTTAAAGGCTCTTGTTAAAAAAGTATAAAATCTGCTGATACTAATACTGGCAAATTAGTAATATTGTCTTGTTTGTAAGGCACCTAGTGTGCCCCCACCCCTTTCCAAAAACTGTTATTTACTGTGAAATGAGATAGTAAATTTATTAAAAATAAAACAAACCACCACCATTTGTGTCTGCTAAGTAACATAGAACAGTCAGAGGGTGTAGTCATACCAGGGCACTGCCCTGGAACCTGAGACCATCCTACTTCATAAATTTAATTTTTAAAAATAATAATAAAACTTTTTCATCATAGAAATATATTTCATGTTCTTTTAGTGTGTCTGGAACAGGGTTTAATATCAGAAATTATTCTTAAAACTTTTGTCTAAACCAATATGAAAATCAGGCATTGAAAAAAAAAATCCTTTTCCAGACTCTAAGCAAAGGCCAAAAAATAGCACTTGCATTCAAGGGCATCTGCAAGGATGACAGAGGATCAGTTATCCTCTTTCAAGGCTTTTAAAGTAAGTAAATTTCCATTTAATGGCCAAAACACTGCTATTTTAAAATAAAGCATATAAGAGGAACAAACTGATTAACCTATATTTTCTTTCTTATATCAATTTTAAAAATTAGGTTGTTTACTACCTTTGCTATATCTGCAGTGTATCACATGTTTTTAACTTTCCATTTATAATTGTTAGTGCAGAAGGAATATTCCTAATTCCTACATTTGGTAGGACAATGCAATGTAATGTAATGTTGGAGTCAATTAAGACTTCAAAACTAGTTTATTATGCTTATTTCAACTCAATAATCAAGTACGGTTTAATATTTTGGGGAAATTCAGTTAAAAGTGAACATGTTTTCCTGTCACAGAAAAAAGTCATACGAAATATTGCTGGTACACATAGCAGACATTCATGCAGAAACCTCTTTAGGAAATTTGAAATTCTTCCTTGTGAATATATTTTATCCCTCATGAACTTTTATATAAGAAACAAACAAAAATTTGTTCAAAATCAAAATATATATGACAAGAATACTAGACAAAAAGCATATCTACATAGCCCAACTTCAGCACTTTCATGCCATCAAAAAGGCATTTATTATGAACACATTTTAGCACACAATGCTCTTCCCTCTAGCCTAAAAGCCTTAATAAACAATGACAATTCCTTTAAATCTGCTCTTAAAAATACCTATGTAAAAAGGCCTAATTCTGTAAAGGAATATATGAGTGACAATATTATACTGCACAACATATTAATGTATATGTAAACATGTATATAATAAAATTTGTACAAATTAAGTGACTTGTCTGCTTTTGTTTTTTGATTGAGTTGTTCTAGGTGTTTTTTTTTTTATTTTTATTGTAATTATTTATGTAGATGAAGACAAATTTTTGTAAATATAGATTGAAAGCTACTGTGGTAATTGTATATGTCAAGTTCTATGTTCTTAGGTCTCTGTGGCTGCTCCACGAACTCGCTGAATGCTCCAGGAACTAACTAATTGCTTTGTTATGTTTAGTTTATGAATAGTTGTTAATGCTGACAATGACAGATACATATATTACATATCTACTGACAATAAAAGAAGACGAAAAAGAGCACTAACGGAGCGCCTACGCCTGTCCACTTCAAATTATTTTTTGCCCATCCGAAAAAAAGATCTCGAAAACTTTTGCTCAGAATAATTGATTTTAATATTGAGCACCCGAACTTGACCTTCGAGGGTCAAATGAGCAAAAACGAATAAGCAATTACCTGTCTAGCCACAAAGTCCATGGTGTTTGCAACGGAATTCCGGTGGTTTCTTCGTCCTGTAAGGAATTGATGGCATTTTCAGAAAAAACAGGAGAACTTGAAAGATTGCAGCATTCCTCACCGGTTCCTAAATTTGCAGAAGCCATCTTCAAATCAGCTGACTGACGGCGTTAAGAGGGGGGGAAAAACAAAACAAAGGGAAAAAACAAACAAACAAGAAATAAATATGTCCAACACACATAAACGTCAATTTTGCGTATTGCTTGTTACATAATTATACAAATTAAGAACATAAAATGTAAATGTAATAAATTAAATTGTTACTATAATTTGATTAGCTATAATTATTATTATTATTCACTCTTCTACGACAGAGTGAAGTAATGTCTCTTCTCAATAGAGTGCAATATTGTTCTGCAAGGTTGTCGTTTAGAATGACAGTTGCTTAAAATATTAGCGTTTGTGAAGAAAACGCAATGAAATGAGTTTGTATTTTGTTTCAAGAGCAAGAAATTAATTTAGTGAATCAAAAATTTGGGCCAAAAACTATGAATGAGATATCCTATATAGGCACTATAGTAACAATTTGACAACCTAGACAGGGGATCATGTGACTAAGTGAAATGTTTTGGAAAATATATTGTATTTCATGTTGTCAAACTAGTTGATTAAGTTCAGATGAGCGGTAAAGTACGCTTTGCATTAGTTTCGAAGCTGCAAATGCAATAACAATGTGGGGTTATGTTATCTTGGTATTCCTTCTTTTGTGTCACAATGCTTATGCCGCACATGCGTTTGATTTTGGCGACGCTTTGGCCTTGATGATCGGCATGGTGGTTGGAATTGTTGGCATTTGCGCCTGTCTAGGGTGCTACGCCCGAAAGAGGAGTGGCGGTTTGGACGCTTTATGAGTACAAATATCTCTGATGTGAAGGTACTGGAGTTATAAGTGTAAGTGGTTCAATGCAAAACTGACTGAAACTTTTAATATTGATGACATATCAGCATTAGTTAATGTGTTTCGTTATCCATTGATAGAAAACTAAAGTTCATAAGTAACTAGGTACCCAACTAAACAATGCTGAAGCATGGCTAAAATGTACAAGTATGAATTGTATGTGTATAATATAATCTTAACCTCACTTTTGCTTGGTAATTTATTAATGGTGCTGGAATACTACTACTCTACCACCAATAATAATAATAATAATAATAATAATAATAATAATAATAATAATGTATATATTTAGTCTAGTAGTTATACAAAAGCAAATATTGAAATCTTCTAAAAATTATTCTACACTATAATTTTTTTTTCGGTTAAAAACGTAAAAGAATTAAGTAGATTATATACAATCCTTTGTGATACTATTAAATATTTAGAACGATAGTTATCAGCCTTCTCAGATCTTAAATAATCTTTTCTTTATTCTTGTCATCTCCTTGATATTTTCTTTCATCCAGCTATATCTTAACCAAGTTTATTTATCCTTGGGAAAGACTTGCAGTAATTTTGTCCTCCTCCCTCCCCTGCCTGTACTCAGCTTAACCTTCCAAGCATAATGCTTTTGTCCAAAGTCTGTGTTCTCATGGTGTAGCTAATGCAGGTGGTGCCTCAGTAGTACAAATGGATGTTAAACATAATTATTATAAAAAAAAAAGTTTAGCTAAAATGCAAAAATGTTGTATTGTGTGGCTTTGACTTTAAAGGAAATTTAAGATCTATTTCTTTGAAAATTTCTGTTTGTCCTTCTTTTAGTTCACTGTTTTTTTTTTTCAACAGCTTTCTCTAAAGTCTATTTTGAATGCTTCAAGTTCTTTTTTCATATCTGCAGATCTTAATATCTGGAAAAATAGGATGCTTCTATTTAATACATTTTTGTTCTAATTCAAGTACCAAAATCTTTGTAAACAATTGGTGTAATGTTTCATAAAGAGAGGACGTTTGTTATACATTTTAATACCAATGTACCTATACAGTCTTATATTCTTATGGGTTAAAAAAGTTGCTCCTTTGTTTTGTGCAATATATGTTGAAATTCCCATAATATCTGCATCTTTATTCCTAGACAAAACATGGAATGTTTAATATGAAGATGCAGGGCAGAGTTACCAATGATATTGTTTTAAGTGCTTTGCTAACTAAAAATCATACATCACTTTTCTGCAGTGAGAACATTCCATTATCTAATTTTGAAATATTCATGCATCATTCAGTATGATATGAAATATTTAATTGTATTACAGCAAACTACTGGGTCTTTCATAATTTTGTCATCCATTTCACAGCAGTTGGCAGTCAGAGTAGTAACTCCTGGCAAAGTGGGTGTAATATCTATCTACTCAACTGGTTCTAATTTCCACAATTACAATGAAAGTTTTTTTTTAATAGCGTTTAATGCCCGTTTTTACTACTGAGGCACCACAGGCTATGAACACTGATGATATATAGGGAAAGGATTTTTTAAGGAAGGAAATGTTCCAGGCCTAAGTTTAGGGTACCTCCCCACATTTGCCAGTTATGAGAACTGAGGAAAACCTGGAAAAAGCCTCAGTCAAGGAGGACTGTGCTGGTGGGATTCGAACTCCAGACCTCCTGCTCACGAGTCCGCACCTTAACGACCTTGGTCACTTGTGGCGGTACAATGAAAGTGAACACATACCTTATGACAGGAGATTTGGAATGGCCTGCAACATTCACACATTTCTAGCATCCTTTTAGAAAATTGTTGTTAAATTGGGTCAATTTCTACCCTGATATTTTCTTTCAGTTTTCTGTATGGGAGTTTGTTCCATATATATTATTTTTCAACTTCCCCCATACTGTCAGTACATCATTCTTGTATCTTTCTACATTTATAGTATTCTCAAAAAAGACAAGTCCTATAACTAGTTAGCATATACTACACACCATATACCAGGTTTTTCTGTGCTCTTAATAGCATTGCAATTGCATTGAAACATGACAATGTAAATGGAATCATGCATCATTAGTAAAGAATATTAAACGCTAATTAATTACTCTTACCATTAATGCTTCATAAAATTCATTTCAGAAATTTATCCATTTATTCACGATCATCTGCCAGGAATTCCCAGATAGCAGTGACCTTGTATACTTTCTTTAAATTTTCTCAGTTTCAGAAGATGAACTATGTATGTTAACGATGATGTTCTAAAAAGATACCAGAAATCTGTGATGTAGCAGGAGAACATTTCCAACATCTCTTAAGGACTGTAAACTGTGGTGAAGTTGGCCACAAAATCTAAAAAGTTATATTGTATCGTGGTTTGTTTATTAAAGAGAAGCTCTTGGTACATTTAGGGAAGATATTGTGCTTTTAAAAGACAATAAGTAAAGAAAAAACACTTTAGTAGCTGAATGTTGACGTAGGTAAATTTATCCTAAACTTAGGTATTCATTTTTTTTAACACTAAACTCCATTTACTTACATAAAAGTAAGACATAATGAATACCTAAGTTTGGGATATATTACCACTCCATTGTCAATAGCTTCGTAAGTACAATATTTGTGGGTAAATTTGTTTTCAATCAGTCTATTTGTGTAAATGTTGGGGTAAAGTTGGCCACTGTGCTTTTTCTTAACTTATCCATATAATAAGGTTCATACTGGTGAAAATCTCGCCTTTTCAACGATGGCAGCGGAGCAAACTGAATGCTTAAACTTTGCCTCCTTAGGCCTGGTCAGACTTGCCCATACTTGTAGAACATTCCTGCGGCTGCATCCCGAGCGATAGGGAGAGAGAGCCGAACTCCTCAGTCCCAAGCAAGAGGAGGAAATAGTTGGGATGCACATTTTGCACTTCTATGTTTATGTGGAGTGTGAACAAGGAAATGCTAGAGATATCAGAGTAGTGGGAACACTGTTGCCAATTTGGCCCATTTTGGGCTATATCTATACTTTTTTCTTTGTCTTTGGCCCCCATTTTTTTGGAAAAGCCCCTTCAGGTGTTCTTTGGGATAAAATCTGGGGTAAAATCTAGGGTTTTATGTAATTTGCTGACTCCTTAACATTCTTAGCATATCCTATTTTATGGCAATGTAAATGATATTCGCTGTAATGGGGTTTGTGTTAAAAACAAGCTGTTTGACAGGTTCATTGTGCTTACAAAAGAAAAACTGGCAAGTAAACTGAAAAACATTCTAAGCACAAAACAAGTTTAGAAATTTACAAGGATAGCATTATTATGGAAGACTGGTTGGAAGATCCCATCCTCATCTAAAATGACCAAGATTTATTTTGTGCAGAATAATGATATGCACTGCAAATGCAAATTAATATGCAGCGAATGTAATACATGCATACACAGATACTCTTAAACTTAGGTATTCATTTTTTACACTAAACTCCACCTACTTACACAAAAGTAAGACGCATTTCGGGAGAATCTCTCCCATCTTCAGTTGCTCACTTCAACTCGAAACGCGGCTTACTTTTGTGTAAGTGAGTGGAGTTTAGTGTAAAAAATGAATACCTAAGTTTAGGCAATATTGCCACTCCATTGTCAACAGCTTTGTAAGTACAATATTTACAGATACTCTTGTTTGTGCATTGATTCCAGTATTAAATGGTATGTGTGTAAACATATATCAATTTTAGATTCTGAATGAATACCCTATTGGATATGCTGAAGTAACTAATGGCTTTATAATAGACACTGGAGATGTTTTGTTCTCAATGAAAAAGAGGAAATACTAGCCCAAGTTAGCAAACAAAGTCCCAACTTTCTATGCACTAATCAGAAAACAAATAAACTTTCTTGTGAGTTGTTGGGTGCCTTTAAGCGAGTTTCCACAACAAGAGAATGTGAAGTTGTCAAGAAACACACGGCATCCTTTAAGGCAACATTACTTGCAATTTGCAACCAAAATAAACAAGTATCTGTGCCCAGAACTAAAAATATGTCCCAAAAGATGCTTCAAACTGAATTACTTTTGGCATAAGATTGCTTGTTTCTATGCATTACAACCATACATTGTACATTCGCTCTGCATTGATGCAGTCATGCTCTCCACTGCCGATCGTAAAAAGAAGGTGTAACTCCCTAGGACGAACCTCGTTCTATGGGTAAGTTTCTTTTGTGTTTGGAAGTCAGTTATTAATGCTGGAGAAGCCATATATAGCTTTGAATTTGCCATTGTTGTTTGAAAATTATGTTTGATCTATTTGAAAAAAAAATTAATTAGTATTTTAGAAAGTATGTAATTAAAATATAGTGCTTTATTATATTACATGTTAATCTTAAAAAATATGGACTTATGCAGGTGCATTAAAATTGTTTGTCAGCCTAATCTATATTGTGGAAATGCCTCATACCTACATGCTGCAAAATATGAAGCTAAAAATGCCTCAATTGTGTATGAGACTGCCAGAGTTTCTATAGTTACAACATACGCCAGCTTCTTGTACACAACAGTACTCAGTTTGAAATGGCTGTATCTTCAGTACATTTTAAGTTTGATTCCTTCAAGATGCAACAATGCTTCAGACAGATTGGGGTTTATTCCCTTTGATTTGTTTAACTTTCATTGCTATGGTAACTGTCCACTTGTGTAAATAATTGTAATTTAGAATACTGACAGCAATTTTTAAACAATAATTTAAGAATAGTTTTGCCTTCACAAGTTCATATATGCTCACTAAAAATGCAATAGAAAATATTCCAATGCATTGAGATGATTTCAAACTTTATTGATTTGAGAAAATATACATTGCTCTATAAATCCTTAATCCCTTTTGCACAAAGATGTTTCTGAAAAAGAAATGTGCAATAATGTATGATTAAATTAGATTGGTATTCCATTGCTTACATAAAAGATGTCATTGAAAATATAATATTGTTCATTTTGAACTTTTCCTTGTTTATTCTTTTGTAATATTCTTGTTTATTCATGTTATAATTAAATACAATTTCTTTACAAACAAATTGGCAATTTTATTTTTGCAGAATCTAAAAAGTTGCTATGGTTATGGCCGTTCGAAACTGAGAATTGGTTTTTGAATAACCCTTTATAGTATGGTATACTATTGCAGTAGAGGTTTTAAGGATATCCACATTGTGTTACAAGTCTTGCATTAACTTTTAATGTAGTACTGTAAATAGATGACATCAAATTACAGTAAAACTATAATCTACTATAAAAATAATAATCATTCCAATTTTCATCTTCTTTTATTTAATAATTTTATTTTATTTTTTTAAGTGCTAAATCACATTTTCTTCTATATCAGTAGCTAAGTAGAATACATTTCGTTGTAATATGTTTACGGAATGTCGGAATCCACACAGTGAAACTTTTGTTAATCTTATTTTGATTTAAAGTAAAACACTAAAAATCATGTCGTCACATTATAAAACTGTCTTTAAGTTTCACAAACACACTTATACTTTGCTGAAATTGATTCCTCAGTCGTCGTTTTGGTTGACAATGTGAGGAATGTACCTCACTAAACATGTACCAAAATTACTTTTATAAGTGTGTTTGTGAAACTTAAAGAGAGTTTTAATGTGACGACATGATTTTTAGTGTTTTACTTTAAATTAAAATAAGAGAATACATTTCGTTTATAACTCATTCAAGGACATTGCTTTTTCAATGCCTGTAGGGGTCTCTTTATGATTTATACCATTTTTTCTGTTCTATCTTCTTCATGTGCAAAATCTGCATTAATCATCACTAGTCCTGGTGGTCTAGTGATAACCATACTTGCCTCATAGACCATAGGTCGCAGGTTCAAACTTGACCAGGGTTGATGGATTTTTAGGGCATAAAAGTCCTAAATATGGTTTTCTTTGGAAAGGAAGTAAAACCAGGGTCCCATGTCATAGATTTATGATATGTAAAAGAACCTCAAGATTGAAAGCAGAGGCCTCTGAGCAAAATTTATTGACTGTTTCACGCCCTGAAGTGAATGTGATGCTAATGACCAGATATGTTAAAGAACGTCCTTAAATAATTAAATAAAATAAGTAATTCAATGCCTCTTGTGCTTGCACAGAAGACAGCATTATAAACCAGTATTGCCATCCTTTTCAAACCACATTTGTGCATAATCTTGCTTATAGTTGGGACAAATGTAGAATTGCCAGAAATGTATTCACAAGTGTATGTTTAGTTCCGTAATTTTCTTTGAAGGTTATGTAAATTTGCATGTATTGATTTTTTCATTTCAACATTTAATAGATTACATTCAGATAATTGATTTAATTAATTGTGAATAATAAGGAATAAATTTAAGTGCAGATTTTGTTAAAAAGAAAAGGCATAGTTTTCAGTGAAAAGCAAAAGGAATTCTGTTGTTATTCTCTGTTCTTGCAGTGAATAATAACAATTTTTTACATTCCTAAATAAGTTCAAGTCATGTCCATAAAACGATTAAAGCTATACATTAATAGTTTGCAAGTAGAATGAATATTATTTACAGAAGAGAACAGTAGAAAGAATAAGAGCATATTTTGCTAGATGCATCTCTATTCCATAGTTGCATGAACTTCTCTTTGGACTTCTCCATTTATTAGGATATTTCATACAAATCTGCTTTTCAAGTAGTTAATAAGGAACATTATATAGCTACAACATGTCAATTTTTGTTGCAGATTTCGGTTTTTCCTGCCAGCAGTGTTGCCATCACATATTTGGATCTGATTGTTATATTTTGTAAGCCTGCCAGTGATTTCTTGTGCCTAACACTTGCTAGCCTTCTTGTTGTTGTATAAATTTTTATTGATGGTACATTAATAAATTATGATATCTTTGTGTTGGTTTTATTTAACTTACTTTTTTTTTTAAGTAAGGTTTTTATCCTTCCACACAACAAGATTTCTGGCATATAAAGGAAAATACAGCTTGAAACAGTTAATCTGAGCTCATAGGAGTATAGTGGTAACCATACTTGCCTTCTAAACCCAAGATCACTGGTTCAAACCCGGCCAGGATCGATGGATTTTTTGGGGCGTAAAAATCCTAAGTATGGCTTCCTTTGGAGGGGAAGTAAAGCTGTGGGTCCCGTGTTGTACATTTACGGCATGAAAAAGAATCTCAAGCCTGAAAGAAGAGGCCTCTGAGCAAAATTTGTCGGCCCTTTCACGCCCTGGATAGAATGGATGCTGATGACCTGAGCTGTCAAAAGAGCGTCCTGAATAAATCAAATCAACAAAATCGTACGAGTATATTATGCTCCTTTTCTAAGGAAATGAAAAATTTGTATTCAGACAGCTTATCTTATAATGAATTATTTTATATTTGAAAACTAATGAAATTCAGGTTTTTAACAGTATTTGGTATTGTTATATATGAGTCATGCCAGATTTTCCAAAGTTTTTGAGTCTTGTGACAAATTTTTCCAATTCTTGAGCCAACAAAGAGTTTTCTCTAATTTTCCTTTGTTGAGTTAGCAAACTTATAAAATAAAATGAACTTTGATCAATATGATTTTGTGGGAAAAACTTGCTTATTTAAGTCAAAAGTGCATGTAAATTCCAAGATAGACTGCAAGGAATTTTAATAACGTTAAAAATAGTGACTCAAAAATTCTCAGTGATGCCATTTCTTCAGAAGAATTTGACAGTTAGTGAAGTTTGGGTAAATAATATCTGTGTATAATCTGTAGAGATATTTGTTGCATATATGCATGTTCTCATAGTGTATTTTACTTGTCAAATAGAGTACTGAAAGCAGTCTTTGATAGCAGTATAGATAATAAAATAATGTTACCAAACCATTTACAAAATTCAATTCTCAGTGATCCAGTTATTTTTCATTCTGATTACATTTTATAACACTATTATGCTAACTGTTATTATCAAATGGTACATTGCTTCACTGTTAATAAATATTTTTTTAATTCTTCATTAATTAATTACACATATAACAAATACAAAATTGGGTCTTTTGTTAGTATGCCATTACTAGGTACATATAGGATAGTACACACATATGTACAAGATACTAGTAAGAAATTATCTTATACCAGATGAGCAAAGTGCATCTTGATAGCATTTCTCGCACCAGTCAACTGCATAAATTATCTCTTCTATAAGCAATGTGACACCTAATGCAGTAACTTGATGACAACTATTCAGCTAGAACTTTGCTCATCCTGTATTACATGACTAGGTGTTAAGTATTCAACTTTACAAATTCCAAGGATTGCAGAGAGATGAGAGACCAGCATTTTAAAATAGAGAACTTTGCTCTGTGAATTCAAAATTTGCTCCAGTGGTGTAAAATATAAGGGTTAGCATGAAACTGATTTGATTTTCATTTGATATTGTGGTAAATGTGGACAAGCATCGCAAGGAAATTCATTATTACTTCCCAGTGCAGTGACTAATCTTAGTAGTTGCACTCAGAGTCAGTAAATCTCATTGAGTGTTTTATGTTTTCACTCCCTTTAATGTGAAAAAGTATTTTATTATTTTGTTGCTTGCTATATCTGTTCAATTTAGCTTAAGTATGAAAGCTAATGTATTAGAATATAGCAGGCTTCCAGAATATATGTTCTGGTCACACAAGCTTTTGCCAAGGCCAGCTCCCCTCCCCATTCATGACCCTCTCCCTGTCCTTGAACATTCAAGCAGTCACTAGTCCACATTTGTTTGTGAAGACTTTAGAGCAACATATTTTTGTGTGTAAATATTGTTATAAATATGTATCAATCATCGTACTTGTGAGGAATTTATTATGAAGTTCCCTGGGTGAATTGTGAATAAATTGCATACTACTGATTCAGCACAAAATTAGCACGTGTGAAGATGTACGGTTTTAACAGAAGACAAATTAGACAAAATTGGCGCAAATCTTAAATTTTTCTAATCACAATCACTATTGAAATTAATGCAAGAAGTTAGAGTTTCAGTGTTTTATACATATACATATACAGCAACAAAATTGTTAAAATTCAAACCTTACAAGTGTGTACATGTTCATTGTCTGCAGTGATCCCTTAGCACGTGTGCGTTATTGAGAGTGGCTCTTTCATCAGTGATTGAAGGGTTAATCGATGCATGGCTAGTGTTTTTTCAGATAAGGCATGGTTCCACCAAAATAGTCAGGTTAGAGTACAGGCAAGGTTGGTTGTGGTGTGACCAGCTACCAAGACAGTCTTCTGTGAGCAGTATAAACAGCCAATATAAATAGCTGTTCTGTATGTAATAAATAAAAAATAAAAAGATATTTTTACAAAATATGGTGAAATAGTTGTAGTGAAAATTCAAATGTATAAGATAAGAAGGTTAAAAAATGGAGAAGAATAACAAAAGCAAAATTATTCCCACTTCTAAAAGTGAAAATATGTAAATATAAAGAAAATTGATGGCATATTTCACCTTTAGTTTGAAGAAAATATGAACTGTTGAAACTGGTAACTTTCGACATCCCTGAAGAATTACACCTGTCTTTCTCTACAGTTTCTCTCACATTTAACACTAGGAATAGTTTAGCATATGTAGGCACTGCACATACTTGAGCATGCTCAGTTTTATTCTTAACACTTATGCAGATAATCCATTATCAGTGTATATGCACCAAATATCGTGAAACAAACAAATTTTTATCATAAACCGAAGTTATGTTACTGTATTGCTTTATTAGAAAGGGGAAAAACAAAAACCGAAGAAATGCATGAAACTCAAACTGGCTTTGTTTTATTTCTTAAGCTATATAAGTAAATTATATCAGATTAGTAGATTCTGATTAGCTTATATAATCAAAAGCACACTACACTTATCAATTTACATTTTTTCTTCATGGCCAGTTATAAATTTGAGTCCATCTCATTCATATAACAAAATGGAGGAGGTTTATGGTTTAGTTGCTGTTCATAGGTCCTGTAGGTAAGATAATGTTTAACATTGTAGCTATTATATACAGTGGTAATGCAGTGAATTTTCTCCGTTCTCTCCAAGTGTGTATGTATGTATATATGTTATGATCCCCCACCACTTTTTCATCTCATGCTGGTGAGAGGTCACGAAGAAAAAATTGTGCTGTATCTACTCTTGGTGAAAGTAAAGTATTACTAAAACAGAAATGCTGATTTTGCCAAAAGTTCTTAATAACTGGTGACAAAGTTTCCTGACTAAGGAGCAGAAATGAATGTTTTCAGCTGACAAATCAGACATACTTGGCTTTAATACCAACTTTAATGTTTAGTGACATAATTTTCACATCAAACTTTGGCTCCAAGCACTATAGGATCCATATTCAAATATTTTTCCATGTTCCCTCTACCATCATTGGCATATGTGTGGTTTGAATTTTGAAATATTCTTTATAAGGAATAGGGTGTACAATTAGTTTCAACCAAGTTGATAGTAAAATACAGTGTATATATAAGTTCAAATTCTCCTGGTTAACAAAACCAGAATAGACAAATGGGTATATTAAGGAAAAATTAACCAAGAGCTTCAAAAAACCAGACCATAAAAAGAAAATAAAACTCCTGATCTCCTACCTTGTCATCTATATACTTGCATTTTTCATTCCCCCCTTATTTTATGTAGTGAATGTTATAGGTACTTTGTTGGGGTACACTACAGCAACAGCAAAAAAGTTCAGACTAATGAAGTAAACACTTAAAAAGTGCCTTTATTCATCATTATCAAGCAAGAGGATGCTGGAACTGCCTCCCTTCATTTTGCATATTTTTGGCAATGGCTTATAAATTAACCGTTCCCCTCTCTGCAGTTCCCTTGAGAAATGGAAGAAATTTCTTTATAAATGTTATTTTTGTTCTAATGTATGTGGATTTTGTACCCTTTTCCCTTTAATGCCTCCCTGAGATAAAATTTGGGGGGCTGAGGGCCATATGTTGTTAGTGATAACTATCGTTGAATATTTAATGAATGCAATGCAAGGAGATATGGGGCTTATGTGCTGTTGGAAAGTCACGAACCTATGTTCCCTCACAGTTAACTCACAGAAAAGTGGTTGCAAAATATTCTGCAATACTATCAATATGAATTGTTTCTCCAAAAAAAAAAAGTCTTATTATCTAGCTGCTCATGGCATACCACACTCCTGTCTTTTGATCGTGCAGTGGTTTCTCATGAATCAGGTTATGTTTTTCTGAGCTACAGTATCAGATGTTCCTTGAATTAATATTAGGTGTAACCAAGATTCGTCCATAAAGAAAATTAGATTAGGGTCCATTTCTTTGTCATTTACACTATTGCAAATACATTCACCAAATCTACTGGATGCAGGATCATCCAGTTTAAGTTCTTGCGCTATAGTAATTTTATATGGGTTTGACTTCAGTAGCTTTGTAACCGTTCAAACACAGGAATAGGAAATTCCTGTTAGCCGAAAAATACATCAAAGTGATTTTTAGGAGAATGTTCCAGAGTATGTCATGTTATGTGTAAGTTCTGTACATAGTTGTGTACACTTTTAACAGGAACACTTCCAATTTTACGAAATGTATTTATGAATCTGTGAATGGAACTTTGACTTGGAAGTTGAATATCAGGAAATATCTCTTGAAACAATTTCTGTACATCATGAACTGATTAAGTATGCAAGTATGAATTGTAAATTAATACACTTTGGGGAACAGAATACCTGAATTAAGCAATATTACCATAATAAATGAATGTATTATGCTGCATAATGAATTATACATACTGTCACACAACACCCTAGTATGTTCCTAGAGTTAAAATCATACTGACCTTCAGTCTGGCTTTCAAGCTTGGGGATGAGATGAGTACTGCAGAGCACGATCAACTGTATGTGGAGTGGTCACATGAAGGAAAAATCACCCATATAACTTAATTTGGTTTATTTAGTAGGAGTTTATATAATCTAATGATGTTCTGCACTCATTAACTGTTTATTAATCAACAGAATGCAACAAAATACCAGTATAAATTTACTGATATCATTTAAATATCCCATTTTATCTGAAAATCAGAAATGAATTTGGTATGCATTGCAAAATATGTGGTGAGAAATGTATGTCTCAGTAAAATAAAATTAAAATATAATGTTGTTTAATAGATTTTATTTATCTTCACCTTATTAAATTGGTTTATTTAGTTTATATACTGCATTATATAAAATGAAAATAAGTGAGAAATTCTCATTTGGCAAGATTTGAAATATATTACATCTCAGTAATATAAAAAGAAATCTTCAGAGTTGCATCACAACTAGTATGCATATATTTTTTCTACAACAATTCACTGTAGAATGCTTACTGGAGAGAAAGCATAAGCAGCATTATTTCAGCTGCAGGATAATTGTATGTATTACAAAATAAAATCAGGCTGTTCTTTATATTGAGAAAAGAAAACATAAACTACGTGCATAATATATTATTGCTCTTGATGCTTTAAGAATGTTTAAATGGGCAAATAAGAGGTATTTTTTCATTTTTCCACTAATGGGAATACCATGGTGATATAAAAGATTTCTTTTTTTAGCCTAGTATTTTAACCATATGAAATTGAATTGAAATTTTGTTACATAAAATAATGAAATTACTGAACATTGTTTGTTATCATAACTTGTAAAATATATTGAAGAATTGTTTGCCACAGAGTTCAAGAAAATGCTAAATATAAAGTTTTCATAGCTTTTATAAAAAGGCTATGAAATGTTGTGAATCAAGTTATGAACAACATTTAACATCACACCAGCTGCTGAGGTCTTTCAAGATGAATAGAATGGAATGAACTAATGGCAAATGAGATCAGAGTCCATTAGTGCTTGAATCTCATTGCCTATGATTTCTCATGTTTTAAGAGCAGGATTTTGAAAGTTTAGGAAAATGCAAGCTAAATATAAAAATCTGCATTGAAATTAATTACTTCAATTTTTAATTAGATACAATTTCTGAATAATTATCCTGAGCTCAGCAATTTATTTATATATAAAAAATGGACAAGGTATTCCAATCCGAATAAGATGTCACAGTCTGCATATAATCTTCAGCACTGCTAAAAATGTCAGTATTTTCTAATATGAAACAATGCAAATACGAACCTTCTCACTCCCATTCACTGCTTAACGATTCCCGGGACCTATTTTATGTGGGTGCATATGGAACATCAATTCTTACAGTTAAGTACAGATTACAGGCATTCCATTATCTAATGTACAAGATTTGACTTACACCAAAATCGCATATACTATCGCATTCATTAGCATATCTAGTCAAGTCGATAAAGTCTACTTGAGTTGAGAATTTTCTTGGAAAGACCCATTTTATCTTGCCAAGAAAATTTTTGGGATTACCAGGTGTCGTGCGCGAGCCAGTAGGACTGCACTACTAAGCAGGATTAACAGTGCTTTCTGGAATGGAAGTCCTCGTCAGATAGCAATTCAAGAATGCCCGTGTCTGGGAAACTGGGAAAGCACTTTACCCCCCGACTACAAGTATTTTTGACAAGTTTCGGGTAACAAGGAGAGGCGAAAGATGTGGCCTGGTGTTGTAAGAGCCGCCCGAAAAGGTCGCAAGTCTCACATGTTCAATCGTACTCTATCGCTCACGGCATAGTTAATTTTAGTTCTCCAAAGCTCTCTGTTTTACATGAGATAAGATTCTCCATAGCATGTGTAGATCCAGTAGAAAGTAGTTTCTTGGCTTGTAGGCTTTGGTCTAATATAGGATGTCTCTAATGAACGCAATTTTTATTTTAATAAAATACATTTATTTGAAAAGTGCTAATATTATTAAGTCAATATGAAGTACAAACACTCCTATTAAACATCAGGCAAATGTCCTCCAAGGCTTAGATCACATACCTTCACTCTGCTGGCAAACTTTTTAAGGACTTTAGAGCAAAGTTCCAGCTGACTTTCACCCATGACACGTCTAATTTTTGCCTTGAGTTGAGGGATGGTGGATAGACCACATAAAACAAAATTTTCTATGCCTCCACAAAAAGTAGTCACATGGTGTCAAATCGCATGATCTCGGTGGTAAATTTTGATCGCTCTTGCGAGAGATATGAGATATGATCGGCGCTGCAAATGGCCCGTCGGGTGGATATCCTCCCACTATGCTAGTTGCTTCGCTAATGGTGGCAAGTATTTTCTTAGTTGCCCGTAGTGTGGATTTATCAGCAATGAAACCGTATTGTTCCTCCGGCATGAGTGTCATGGCTAGAGGCAGGGTATGTGTTCAATGTAGGACATCCTAAAGATGAAGTCATGTCACTTGACGTTTGCAGCGTGATTAGTGGGGGCTGGGTCTTCGATGGATGGACCGGAGACACTTCTCCTCTGATGATACCCACCCAACGGAATAGCAGGCGAAACGTCGGGTGACATGGTTTCATCTATTTCACCACGCCTACAAGCCTGGAAACAACTTTCTACAGGATCTTAATCTTTGTACCGTCTCCATCAAATCGTGCAATCCTAGTCCCAGGATGCCTTCGTACATCTTGTACATCTGCCACTTTTATTGAATTAAACTAATGCCAATGCCAATGCCATCCTGTAACCCAACATTATAATTATATAATTCTCGAAGGATTCTACCCTTCTCATTAAATTACTAAAATAATTTAGTTTAAATTTTATTGCTGTTGCTTCTAGAGAATATAATTTGTGAAAATAATGTTTGCAATCCGAAATCCGATGGTACGCTCTACGTGCCACATGGACAATAAACATACAACGAATGCAATCTTTGTACCCTCTAGTGGCAGTTCGGGGAAAACAAAAATAAAAAATAAGGGGTCCTATTCTCAAATACTACCATGAGTTGTTTCGTCTGGTGCAGAACCACATAACAAATATTTGGCTCGTTATACGTCTGTGGTAATTTGCAGATGCACGCGTCACACGAAACTTCGATAAACTCATCCACTATATAGTTGGTGTTGGCCAGATTGCTAGCCAATGAAATATTCTGTGGCTAAGTTGGCAACAATATTTACATAGGCAAATGCCGTCTGCACTTCTAGAGTGAAGGTGTGCTAATGATAGGAGAAATGATTACATGTTTAATTTAAATTTGTATTTATGAAAGTGAAAAGAAAAAATGGCATATAATCTGAAAGATGAGTCAGAGGTAAAAGAGTTCGTAAATAATTTAGGAATAGAGTACAGATTTGGATGCTACAGTGAGAAGAAGCCCGAAGGTTAGTGAGGTTAGGAATTTATTTGCGTACATAATTTATTTTGAAAAGTTGGTTTATCGTATTTTGGATAAATACGGGTTCAAAATTAGGCTTTATGTGAATGAAAGTATAGTAAATGTCTTGATAATCCAGTTTTGTAATACAGTAACTGTTGAAAATGTTGCATCATAGCTTAAATAGACATTTTGTACCTAAAGTAATGGAATGAAAATTAAGTAATAAAAACAAAATGGGTGGAAGTGCACTATGTGCATTCCTCGATAAAACTTAACCATAAATACAGGTTTGCCTCCGTTTCATGAGTACAAATGAAATCATGCAACAGCAGGTAAAACCGTAGGACTCAGTGGCTTACTGTGGCTCGTTATGGCCTGACTGCCTCTGCTTGGCACCATTTTAAAATACAAGTGGACAAAAACGGAATTCTTAATCAATACATATATACACACTAATCTAGACCTAACCAAGTGTGAGTCGTAAAAACCGAAGGATCCAGTAGTTTATCACTTTTGTAATATCATGTCCACCTACTCTCCTGTTATATTATATTTAAGTTAAAACTGACTTACATACATGGAAGGGAAGTTTAAAGTGGAATGCGAGGAGTTATACATGGTAAAGTTGTAAAAAGTGACATGAGAAGTAGTGAAACATTTAGAATTTTACCATTGTCATGGTATTGGCCAAATTTAATGTGTAATTCTTACTAGGCCTGCATAAAACAGTTAAACTTGGCCTGCCATTTTTGTAAGCCTGATGAGGTACCATCATTGAATCTACACATTCCCATTTTCAATCTCCACCATTACATACACTTTTCTTCTTGGACAGCAATGACTAATATATCTTGTAAGAAGAAGTTTTAGTTGCAGGGGTAACTGAAAGATCTGAACATTTCTTCTCAGATGAGGTTTAATAACAGCACAACTCTTCCTGATACTGGAAGGCAATGATGTTTTCCACACAAGTTACAGCTGTCCCAAAAGATTGTGCACTACTGCATACTGAAGTACTTCTGTTGGATTTTATGCTCTGTTTTTCCTTCCTTGAAGAACAGAGACATTGCTTGGAAAAATGAATTAAAATGTATAATATACTTAACTGTTTAAATTTTCTTTACAATAAAACACCAAGCCAAGCTTCTGTAATACATAAATAACCATCCTGGAAAATGCAAAGCATCTCATAATGCCAAGAAAATGGCATTCCTTTTAAATAAACATATATTTACTGCATTTAAACAGATAAAAACAATCTTATTTTAATTCTTGTTACATTTATATTGTTTTGAAACTTGAAGAAACAAATGCATTTTATGAAACTACATAAAATTCTGATTTAAAGATATATAACACTTGCATTTTCAATATAATTTTTCATTTTGTAAACATCTGAATTTGTGAGTAAGCTATTTCCTTTTAATATGTCTTCTATTGATTTCTTGCATTTGTGTAGGGGATTTTCTTCCACTTCAATGAACTCCTTATTGTTTAGTAACTCAAGCATTCTATTCGTAGTAACATACATACTTTGCTGAAATTGGCTCCTCAGTCGTCGTTTTGGTTGACAATGTGAGGAATATACCTCACGAAACATGTACCAAAATTACTTTTATAAGTGTGTTTGTGAAACTTAAAGAGAGTTTTAATGTGACGACATGATTTTTAGTGTTTTACTTTAAATCAAAATAAGAATAATTTTTCATTTTGCTCATTTATCCACTTTATTATGAATTGCCCACTTGTACAAATCTGAAATCCTCATAATTTAAAACATAATTAATATTTTTTGTAGCCTATATCTAGATATTCATGAAATATACAGACTATATATTTTATGGTTTCATTGGTTTCTGCAATAATTTAGGACTTCAAATCTGCAAACTATATCTGTGCTACACTATTAGACTTAAGCATTTGATACAGTTCCAAATGATATTTTCATTTACAAACTTCACTTTTATAACATTAGTTATATTGAACCAAACTTGATGAGATCTAATCATGATAATATCAAGATGTATGCATAGAGGACCAGAAATCTAGTAAATTGAAAATTATTAGCTATGTACCTCAAGAATTTGTACTCGGGCTTTTCTTTTCTTGATATAAGTAAATTACTTATCTAATAATTTGGCTGGTAAATCAGTTCTTTATGAAGATGATACTACTTTTATTTTTATAAACAATGAACTTAATAATTTGATAAATATAAACAGGATAATATTAAATGAAGTAAACAGTGGTTAACATGTAACCAACTCATTCTAAATAAAAATACAATTAAAACAATACTTTTTTCTCTTCAACACCTTCCCTTAAAAGTTAACACAGAAATTTCCTTTAAATTAGGAGTACATATGGATGGCAAATTGCAGTGGAATACACAAACAGAAAACCTCTGCAAAAAATTACCCAGAGTAATTTTTCATCTTAGAATATTTAAAAAATTTATTAGTGAAAAGCAAATTATAGAAGCTTATGCATTTTTCCATACTCAGCATGTTTATGGCATCTTACTATGGAGTTGTCCCCTTTGCAAACAAGTGAGGTATAATAGTGTTACTAAGCCAACTGCTATGACAAAATGCAGAACTTCTTTTCTACAACATACAATTATGATTTTTTGTACATTATATATTTATAACTGTTTACTATATATATAAATTAAAATGTACCTCTTTTACTATATGCAACCTGATACATACTCATAGTATTCATATGTCAATGGTCTTAATATTCCTTGAATGCCAGATTCTTTCTAACTCCAACACCTTTAAACATAGAAATGCTAATTGGAACTTATACAGTGAAGCTAATTTAATAATTAAGATCATTGTATAATTGAGTCAAACTACAAACTCTTATTGCTCCACTTGTTTATAATATGTAGTACTAGTTTCAGGAACTAGTTTGCTGATGGTATGAACAAAAGGTTCGTGAAACTAGTACTACATATTATAAACAAGTAGGTGAGGCAATAAGAGTGTGTAGCTTGACTCAATCATATAATGTCTTAATTATAACTATGAACATATTGGAATTAAGCTGTTTAATAGGCTGCCATTAGTAATTAGAAATCTAGAAATGAGACATTTCAGAAATAACCTTAAAATTCAACTTTTTAACAGGGTTTATATAATATTATTGAAATTGAAGAAAATTTAACAATATGGGATACTGTATCTGATAATTAAATAATATGTACTGCTCTAGGTGTTGACTTTTTTATGGATTTTTGAGGATGTAAATATTTATTGTATTACTTTTAATATTTTACTATATATTGTATAATTTATGTTTTATATAATATTGTATTTTGTTGCAAATGACAAAGTCTATTTATCCTATGGTTGTCTGATGATGAATAAAGATTTGAATTGAGTTGACTGTGGTCTTAGAAGTAAGTATTATTTATAGTATCATTTCTATAAATTTGTTTCATTTATACATAAATTTTTAATAATAATGACATATCATCTGTAAAGTATATTGGGCACAGTAAATATAATAGAATAAACTTAGGCTTAATGGACCTTTCATGCCTTTTTAATGTATGATAATTAGTAAATATTTACTTGTACAGATATGCCTGGAACAGTTTCTTCCTAACTTATTTGATCTTATGTATAATTAGTGCCCATTTGATGCCATAGTAGTAAAGATGAACATTAAGTAACAATTCCATCGTATAAATAATGTAGAACAATAGAAAACTAAATTTGTTTTTAAAAGTGTGGTATCATCAACCAACACAGCCACAAAAGAACATTTTAGGAAAGAACTGAAAAATAGTTTTGATAAATCATTTTATTTTTGATTTGATTATAAAATCTTCTAAAAGCAGGTGTCTAAGTACTCTGCTAATTAAGGGCTTATACTCAGCAGCATATTTTAGCAGTTCCACATAATTGTACAATTAATAGAATTTTCTTTCTTTATGGCCTTGAAAGGCCAGTTCTTATTTACCATAAAATTCACTGCTTTAACATGTATTTTAGTATGTATTTGTTGTGCTTAAAATTTTAATTATATAAGGATATTTAATTTTTAAATCAATCTTCAAGTACAGTCTCTGTTTTCCCCAAAAGTGATTATATTTACAGCTGAACATAAATAGTTAATATGATTCCATTTTTTGCCAAAGACTTTACCAGGTTTCCTAAAATTTTGAAGTTTTAATTCAACTAGTGATTCTATCCTATCCAACTATCAGGCCATCCCAGGAAACCATAAAGTTTAGTTCACTAATGCCAACTAACTATTCACATTTACAGTGCATAAAGGCTGAAAATATAAATTAAATTCATTGGTCTTTTGAAGTAAGTTTGATAGTTCTAGCATTCGCCTCCCACTTAAATTTTGCTGTTTTTGTGAGAAAGAATGAATTGAATTTGATAAAAGCTCTTTCATAAATGTAATAATTCAACAGTGTGATCCCACTGCTGTTCTGGTAATGAAATGTGTAAGAGCAAAAATATTTAAATGCAATAAGTTTTGAGCTAATGCCATGAAATGTTTGCCTCCCCAGGTTTACATGCATCTAGGCCCAAATCTGGTTCTAGTTATGTGTGAATTAAAAGAGAATTTAGTATGCAATAATGACCCTTCCCTTAGAATTTGGGATCCTTATGTGAAATATGTGAACTGAGTGGACAAAACGTCTGGGAAAATGAAGGAGAAGGATCCTATTGGACCACAGCCTTGAGGTCCGGAAGACTCAGTTCACATAATTGACACCAGCCATGAAAGCCTACATTCTAATCAAATATATTTTTATTTTTATTGTTGTGAAAGACTGAGCATTTGAATATGGATTAATTTTCATAATTAAGTATTATAATTATTAAATAATTATTTGGTTAGTAGTAGCCAAATATATCTAGAAAAATAGTTTTTTAGAGTAATTTTATTGTTTGAAGTAATGTATTGAAGTTGAGCTTTACAGAATAGATGATACATGAGGAGTAGTACTTTCTTGGCACTGCAAACAGTGTTAAGGTTAGCTTTAGTGATCAAGCGAGTATTAGTGTTGTTTCTAAGAAATAAAATATAATTCTAAATGAAAGCCATTTTGGTATGGAAAAATTGCCAAATTTAATTCTTGAAATTTTATATTGTGTAACATTCTACCAGAATATAGACAGAAACAAAAAGTACTTATTATCACAAGTGTATATTTTGTGAAATCTATAAGATAGCACATACATTGCTTAACAGATCTGCACCAACAAGTTTTAGGAGTGATAGGATAATATTTTGTTAACAAACGCATGAGTTATGCATGATAAGTTTGTTCGCAGCCAGGATCGATTTTTTCTGGCATAAAAATTCTAAATAAGGGAGGTAAAGATGTCCTGTGACGTACATTTATGGCAGGATAAAGAATCTCAAGCCTGAAAAAAAAGGCCTCTGAGCAAAATTTGTCTGCTATTTCATGCCTGATTTGAATGGGATGCTGATGACCTGAGATATTAAAGAGCATCCATAAATAAACCAAATAAATAAATAAATCAATCAATTTTAGAATATTCTATGCATGATGATGTATGCCTTAAGTCTGTCATATCCACTCTTGTTAACAGCAGTAGTAGTAATGGTAGTGATAGTTTGTTGGTCTGTATATTGTGCATTTGGTTTGTCTTAGCACTATCGCACTGCAACTAAATTTTACTGCTCTGAGCAGTGTGCATTCAGTACATTTTCCCTGTCTCACTACAATCTTATTTAGGTATGTTGTTCTTTAATGCAGAATACACTTCCAGATGACATACCATTTAATGTCTGCAGGAACATGTGGTTCAGCATAATGGATCTCCACTGCATCTCAGCATTGATGCACATGTACATTAACTACAGAATTTGGGAAACATTGGATAGGAACAGCAGAACCTGCCCATAATAGTCTGATTAATACTCTTTGATTTTTTTCTGTGGCTATTTTTACAGAAGAGTAGAACTGGTTCACCAAATAAATGTTAAATTTTTAATATTTAAATGCATGAAAGGAATACTTGTACTAAATTGTCAGAAAAAGCATGAAAAATTTAATTTAATCAAAAAATAATCCACTCTGTGTGACCTATCATTCCAAGTTGGTGACGTTTACATAATATGCATCTTAGGCATCTGAGCTCCAGCAAGTGAACGTAAAAGTCATCTCCAGTAGATAAAATATTTTAAAATGTTAAAAACATTTCTGTGGCTTTACTTCTAATAAACAAGGAAGTACTCTGAGTTAAAAATATTTAAAATAGTGATACAATGATAAAACACTTAACATTTCACTCTCATAATTAAAAAATTCAGAACATGTTTTGTGAGACCTTTGCTCACATTGCCAACTGTTAAATGACTGGTGCATGGTGGGTCATATTAAGTTGGAAAAGTAGGCGATTGTGGTGAGTCTGATGGTCTGTTGATGAACTTGTATAAAATTTTGTCAGCCTCTGACATGTCAAAATTCATCAGTTTATATTCATATTTCTTTATGAAAATGATTTTAGCATTTTAAAATATTATATCTACTGGAGATTTTATACTCGTTTTCACTGTGTTGATTCCTGAATATTTTAAAATTTAAAATAAAAGTCATCATTAATTATTTGACAAATAAGAAACACAATTTCAGTTTATTTTTAATCATACAGATTTTTTGCATATACTTCAAAAGATTAGTATTGAACAATAAGGGACATACTATTGAAATTACATTATATACAAACTAGAGTATCATCCACCAGAAGGCTGTTGTGTCAAAGAAAATTTTAAAGATGCTTATTTTTTCCTTCCTCTTTATTCCCTTTTGCACATTACATATTACATATATTCAGCTCTGTATATATATATGTCTGTGCTTTTCAGTGTGCCATCTTCTAGGGGATTACCTGGAAGCAATTAAGAGAGACTTTCAGAAGGCAGCTACTGTATACAAAGCAAACTGCAATGATTTTAAGTATGGAAAAAGTTGTTACAAATATGGTAATTACTCAATGCTAGGAAAAGGCAAAGTGAAAGTCAGTTATGAGGAGGTAAGTTACACAACATTTTATACAAATGCGAGATATCAGTTTTACACAAGCAAGCTGATTGAAATAGTCATGAGTTGGTAACATTTAAAAAATGCAAATGGCTTTGTTGTGCACCTGGAATGAATTATTTTTTAAATTTGTGCTTTTTATTGATATTATAGGCAGTTGCATGACACACACAGACACAGACACACAGAGTCTTCTGGGAATATATCACCATTGTACAACAGTGTGCTGTAGGTATCAGCGCTCATCTGCTCTAACGAGGCTATGCTTTGTAAATAAAGCATACCATACAGTGGTGCCTGATGCATTTTAATCATAAATACTTGCTCTGATAAAAATGTTATATCCAGAATATTGTTTTTTCTAATAGCTTCCATTTTCACGAGAATAATGGTGAAGATAGCAGATCACTGCAATAACAGAAATGGAAGCTACAGCTGTGTTCTGCTCTGTCTTGCAGAACATAATATCACACTGTCTCAAGTGCTATGAGTGCTTGCAGAAAATATCTCTTAGCAACTTGTGTGTGCTGCATTGTCTCACCTCTTGACAATCAGTCACTGGCTGTGGAATTAAACCATATCAGTTCAAACTTCAAAATAGGAAGATGATAGTAAAACAATTTTGATGATCTATATTTAATAAAAGCCGTTAATACGGTGTAGTGTCTGTATGGTCAGTGCATAATAATGCCAACAAATGATGAATGTCATTGTTGTCATGAAAGTGAAATAATAAAAAACATAAGTAATAATGCAAAATGCATAATGTTCCATGATTCCTTGGAACATTTGTGTTGAATTTAAACTCTTTAAATACAGCTAAATAATAAATGGTGAGGAGGGCAATATCTGATTCGGAAAAAACTAAATTAAAAACACAAACAATGGAACTCTTGTTATGCAGCATAAATGGTTCATGCACTAAATGAATTCATGAACTTCTGTAGCAAAAAATGATAGAAAATAATTCCATCCTGTGTCATGAGCAAATTTTTTTTTAACATTCATTTTACTTCTGAGGCATCATGGATGGTGGACACTGATGATATATGAGATGAAATCGTAAATTGGGAAAGAAATTTTTTAGGGAAGGAAGCAATCAAGGCTACATTTTAGGGATTCCCTGGCATTTGCCATTTATGAGGACTGAGGAAAGTCTCAGTCAGGGAGAATGGTCCCAGAAGGAATCAAATCCCACACCTCTACCTCACAAGTGCTCAACCTTAATGACCTTGGTCACCTATGGCAGTATGAGCAGAATCAGAAAAGAGTACCTTGAAATTGATGGAAAATACATTAATTTTGAAAGGGCTTCTGGTAAAGATGTGGATTTATTTGATTAAACAAACAGATTGGTTATTATTATTATTATTATTATTATTATTATTATTATTATTATTATATTTAGTTGCATAATTATCTGAGGAAATACACTGGAGCCATGTGGAAAATTTTTAAACCTTTTTTCATTGTTGCAGAATATGCACATTTCTTAGTTATAATGTAAGTAGAATTCTGCTTTTAATTATATTACTTACATGTTATTGAACTTGCAATACTGCAAAAGATAAGTTTCCATTGCCTTTGGTTTCTGTACAGGTGTTATAATTTTGAAATATCATCCTTGTATAGATCCCAGACCAAATGAAAGGAAGGCTCACCTTTCGTACCTTAATTAATACCAAAATGTGTGTAATTATATTTTAAGGTGGATTTTATACTTGCTTAACTGTATTATTTAAAAAATAATCAGAAACATTTGACTTTCATTTCCTAAAGTTGTGGGAAAAATCTAACTCATGTAAAAGGAAATTTAAAATAAAATGATCTTGTGATATAAATCTTAGTGATTCACACATAGAAAAGAGAATATACAAAGAATCGTTTAATAACTCAGGATTCGGACAAAGGCGCACAAACAAGTACTGAATAAATCTCCAGTAAGTGAAGCCAGAAAGAGTGTTTTTAAATAGTTTGACTCACAAGATATTATTATAAACAAAGGTATTTAAAAAAGTAACAACAAATGACAATGTTACATGCACCAAAATCCCAGGGATTTCAGCCTCCTGTAAATACATTTTAGAATATAAATAAATATAAATATAAATAAATATAAAATATATTATAATATATAAATATAAAATATATTTCTAAAATATATGTAAAATATATATTAGAAAAGAAGTTGACCCTGCCTAATACATGGCATGTTTAATCAGAAGTGCAGCATATACAAAATGGCAGTGCCCTTAACTGTTTGTACCATGGAGCAGTAATGAGTAATCATCATAATTTCCATGAGTTCGAAGTATGAAACTTCATAAAATTCATGGAAACCTTGATGAATCCTTTCATTGGTGAGAGAAGAATATGTGATTAGATAAATGTGTTTAAAAATTAGTTAAATGTTCTAGGGATGTCAGCATTGGATGTGCATATACCATTGTTATAGGGGTTTTCAATTATTGCAAGTTCACAAGTTATATGTTATTTGCTTAGAATGCTGACTGATAAGCACAATATGTTCATATGGAGACTTTCACAGTTTGTTGGCACAGTAGAACTATGAAGGAGAAGTCATTCTGGCATTGTATTGTCACGGGGAGTTTTGGGTACATTGCTATGTGCTCAAAAGCCAGAGCCACTCTAATGAATGGCAGCATACATCTTCTGCATTCAAAAGGAAATACAACTCAATATTCTGCCAGAGAGGTCCTGTTGTTCTCTTCTGGATTAGAGAATTAATTTTGGAGCTATAACAGAAAAATATTTAACAGCAGATAGTGGTGATAGGGTGCAGTGTTGGAGAAGAAGCTGAAACCTGTAATATGGAGATGTTGTAGAACTTTTCTATGGGCATTCTTTTCCGTTATGATAATTTAAATCCACTTGTGGCATCTGATACCATTCAAAGATTGAGATTTCAGATGTTACAGCATTCCTCATAAAACCCTAATTTTGTTTCTTAATTTTTTATATGTTTGCATTCCTGAAGGATGTTTTGAGAGAAAGAAGATTTTGAAATTATGATAAAGTCAAAGAAACAATGCATTCCTTACAGCAGGCACTACCAAAAATATATATATTTTTTTGATGTAATAGAAAATTTGTAACACAGTGAGAAAAATATATTAAAAACAAGTTGTTATATAGAAAAATGACATATCATTTATATATATGTGTGTATATATAACAGAATATGTATATTTCAGAATGTTCTATTCTATTACTTTTTGAAATCTTCATGATATATTGAAAGATAAAGATGATCTGCTATATGAAAACCTGTCCTATACATTGTCTTAATAGCATTTTAATTAAATAATGTAACATTAAATTAAAAAGATCTAAATCTACAGCTTTGACTTCGATGCTACATCTCTTGTCAGCTGGCAGGCCTGCACTTTATCTTTAATTGAAACCTCTTACCTAGGTAAATTTTTTTTCTGGACCTGAAAATGTGAATACTAGGTAACTTTAGGTGCTAGGAACTCATTTACTTCATCATTTCAATCCTTCCATTCATGTCCCAAAAATCCTTGGCAGTTTACAGAACATTAAGCACTTATTAAAAAAAAGTGTTTCGGCAAAGACCATTTCTGCACTTTCCTGTTTAGCTTTGAGATGGCTTGCCCCTTTTCACGAAGGAAAATATTGTGCTCTAACACCTGTTAGGAATATCACAGTCATTTTATTGCATTCTTTATAAAGTTCATTAGTGGAAACCCTGGATCTTGTGGCATCTGTGGTTTTTAACAACATCCTGATTATGCTTTTGCATAGAAGATCTACTGTGATGCAGCAAACAAAAATAATGTGAGGGAAAAAATATACTGTTTCATTCTAAAGATCCCTCCCTAAACCATTGTTATCTTTCACCTTTGTGGGAGCATCGTCATTTGCCATAGATTCTAGAAGAGTATTTCATAGTTAGCTCCTTTTTTCCCCTATAATATTAAGTTTTAATATCAACACCAACTATAAAAGAAGCAAGATAAACAATATTACAGATTTGAGCACTGTCATTACCTATCAATAAATTTTCAACTAATTTTTTTGACAAATGAATAAGATGTCCTGAATATTATCAGTCAAATTCTATTACTTTACCATGTTGAAGTGTGGTGCATATTTGGACAAAGTTCCTTTGTTGTCATAATTATGCAATCTTTGATGCACATTCAAGTAGCAATTCACCTACATGTTTGTATAGAAAACTTATAATAAGGTACATTGAATATCCACTAATGGAGTTGTCTTCAACATTTGTTGTATATTGATTCTCACTCATTTCTCTCCATTGTATCTCCCATATTCTAGAGCATGACAGAAATTAAATTTATTTACATGTTGAAAAACAATGATTTATTTATGGAGTACCACCTATGATGCCTCAGTAGTAAAACTGACATTAAACACTATTAAAAAAAATTATGAGATACATCTGTTTTATGCACATTAGGTAGGTGTTAGAATAAAAATAACAGTATCATGGCTTTGCTTTACTTCAATGCATTTCTTGTATCTCTGGATGAACATTTCAAAACCCGTAAAAATAGTCCAAAGCTTTATGTGCAAAATATTGAAAAGCAGTGTCCTTCAACTTATCATTACTGAATCTCTGCCCTAGAAGGTCAGATGTCAGTTTTGTAAACAATAATAGTCACTGAGGCAATGTCTGGACTGTATGTATAATTAATGAATTCAAGAAGAATTAGCATTTGTTAAACAGAGAAGGAGCATAAAATGGAGAAACTGTAAGGAGTAAAATAAATAAGGAAAGGATATTGAAAGAAAATCCTCTGGTTTCAGGACAGAGAAATCTAAAGTAGTGGCTGAACTTCTGTCTTCTGGATTTCCAGTAGAGGACTTGACAAACTGAAAAAATTATTTATTTTTTGGTTTATTTATGGATGTCCTTTAACATCTCGGGTCATGAGCCTCCCATTCAGTTCAGGGCTTGAAACAGCTGATTAATTTTACTCAGAGGCCTCTTCTTTCAGACTTGAGGTTCTTTATGTGTGATAAATCTACAACATGGGATCCAGGCCTTTACTTCTCTTCTGAAAGAAGCCATACTTTGGATTTTATGCTCAAAAAAATCCATTGGCTCTGGCCAGGATTGAACACATAATCTTGGGCCTACCAAACTGAAGATTGAACATAGCCTAGGGCAGTAGGTGTACTCTAGTATATTTTGTTATTTTATTTTGTTTTCTAATAATTGGAATAAGAATAATTATCAGTTTATAATTTATTAAATAAATTGATTGTAACATTAATTATAATCGTGCTGATTGATCTGGGCCAGATAAATGGAGACATACTGATACGTTTCTTAGCATTTTTACTCAGTCCTCATAAATGATAAATTCTGGGGAGGTACTCTAAACTTAAACATTTCCTTCCTTTAAAAGAAAATCCTTTCCCAATTTATCATTTCATCTTGTGTATCGTAAGTGTCCACAGCCTGCGATGCCTAGCAGTACAAATGGGCATTAAACAGCATTTAAAAATATAGCTATTGTTTGTTTAGTTTAATGTATTTGTTCATTATTTAGATTGCAAAAACCTCTATTTTTATGTTTAATCTAGAATAGAAGTTGATGCCAGGTTTTTGTGGAAATTATGATTAATTTAGATGCAAGTTACAAACCATGCTATTTTTTTAGGCATTTCAATATTATCTGAAAGGCTGCGAGTTCGATGATGCAAACTCATGCCAGAATGCAGGACTAATGTGTGTGTCTAACAGCCCTCAGAGCAATAAAGAAAAGGATTATACTCGGGTAAGTCTTTTTATCCTTGAGTCAGACTAGACTAATGTTTCCATAGGATAAATGTCAGGCATATATTCCTATCACAGAAAAAGTAATGTAAATAGTATGTGGTACAAATAGCAGACATTCATCCAAAAATGTATTTAAAAATGCAAAACTTTGACTCTTCTATATGAATAAGTATAAACTTTCTCTTATAGCATTTTATATAAACAATGCAGAAAATGTCATGCAAAACCAAGATATTTATATTTTATAAATACTAGACCAAAAGAAAAACTACATGCTGTCAAAAATGTGTTTGTAATGAATACATTATAATAAGCATGGCAAAGCTTTCAAAACTATTCTTAAAAGAATATATGTGTAAAATAGCCTATTATTCTGATGATGAGTGTATAAAATAAATGTGAATAATAATTGCTTAAGCTTGACACTTCCTATGCTAGAATTTCTGAAGTCTATTCTACAAACTTAGGGAATAATAATCCATCTAGTTTTTTTCAAGGAATTTTGCTATTTACTCATAGCAGACAAGAATTCACTATCACTAATGTTTATTCTGGTTACTGTTGACATTATCCCTATGGTATTTATACTTTGAATTCCGTTAACATTCTCCAAACAAGCTTGCAGTACTCAAATTTTTGTGCATTCAACTGTGTGACATGTGGCTTGAGCATGAAATGGTGTTCATATTCATTAGCAGTATCTAAAAACTGATCAGGTACATAAAATTCATATTCATAGCTAGAACTTTAATTTCCAATTTTCAGCTTAGTGTGCCAGTACTCTTGAATTAACAGTCTCTGTAGATGGAACCTCAACTTCTCCTTCCCATGTTTCAAATCTTAGCTGTGGCTTTGAATTTTTCCATTTCCTATATTCATACAGCTTTGCATGAAATTGTTTGATCTTCACATCAGAGTTCTACCAGCTTCACTGGAAACTAGGTTAAATATTTCAAGCTTAGGAAAGGAGATATTGCTTTTATTTCCAGGAAATGAAATACAAAGGGAATTCAAATTAGTGTTATGTGTTCTTTGCTCACAGAAAGAGTAACTAGCATTTACTGTAATTATTAATGAACCCAAGAGCTAATTGCAGCATATTACATGTGATCAATGAATTGCATTTATAACATTGCCACATAAAAATCTCACCATGGCTCCTATTGTCAAAACTTCAGCAAGTGTTAAGCTGTCATTTTTGGGAGTAGTAACATAGAGCCATTGCTGCTTTTGAAGACTTAACAATTTGCATCTTGCTGTCACAGTTGATTTTATTAAGAGATCAAATTAGCTACAGTACCAGTCATAATTTAGTGTGAGAAAAATTGGATTCAACTACATCTCATCAAAGTGGCTGCAATTTCCATTTTTCTGGACATATCAAACATATAGAGGGATGGTGCTACTTATATTACTCCTCAGCTGTATTGCTACGTTCTTCCATAAGCCTTGACATAGTAGTCCCCAGAATCTTGTTAAATAATCTTTTAATCCTTTTACTGCCAAGATACAATATGGTCAGATTTGTTGTACATGCTTAAAATGCCAAGATTGGATATAAGCTGATCTGTGGAGATTGGTTTTCCAACACAGTTAATTTAAATTTTTTGAAACAGGTGTCACAAGTGTGTATTTATGCATGATCCATAGCACATACACAGCAAGTTGATACCAAATTTCTCTCTGGTAAAGTGGGAAATCTTTATTATTATTGGTGATGGTTTTTATTTTTTTTTCATAGTGTATTATGTGCTGGCTAATGTAACTGTTGCAACATTGGGCAGTGAACAGCAAATCATGTGGAAGTTTATCTTTTGCTGCAGGCTCTATATTTATATATACTGTTAGTTTTTGATAATTGTGTGATAAATGGCATTATTGAATAAAAAGACTCACTGATGAGGAAATTTTGGTATCATTGCTAGAAACTGACAGCAGCTACAGTAATTTCTTGTTTAATGAAGATGATGAAAATAGTGATAGTGAAGCAGAAAGTAATGATGTCATCTCTCCTCACCTGCTGCAGCTATTGTTATTTCTACCATTATTGATTACTGTGAAAGAGAAGAATATCTTAGCAGCATATAAATTATCATCTAAGCAAAAAACTGAAATCATTTTAACGTTTTTTAACCCAGAAATATCACATTTTGAAAATTAAGACAAAATTGTTTCGTAATTGTTACAGTGACATAAAATTAGCTTGAAAAAATTATTACTGTATCAAAATCTAGTTCAAATATGCAAATTTTATTTAAAATATTGGAAATTAATAATTCCATAATTTTATTTAAAACCAGAGTATTAAGTGACAAACTTAAAAATTACAGAACATGTACAAAACCATGTCATAATCCATGAAGAAAGAAAAATTTCAAATATGTAGCTTCAAACTTAAGCTGAGTACATATTTTCCAGTAAAATCTTACATTTTGCCATAATGATGACTGACAGTTTTAATTAAAAATTTTAAACATTAGTAACACAAAGATCAATCTAGTATGCAATACTGGTTAAATAAAGGAAATAAATAAAATGAGGTAATATACTTTAGTTTTCACCATGATTTATTTTTTAAGTTTGTCTTTATAGCCTGTCTATTAAATATATTATTCAGCTAAATTTATAGCCTTTATAGCCTGTCTATTAAATATATTATTCAGCAAAATTCTTTCCTTAGAATGATATTGTCTTTGCTGTTTCAGGGAATGAACTTGTTGGAAAAATGTTGCCAAGCTAAAATTCCATTTTGCTGCTATTACATCAGTGGAATGTATATTTCTGGAGTTCCAGATGGCAAAATCCCCAAAGATATGGAGCAAGCTTTCAAATATTCTGTCAAAGCCTGTGAACTGGGCAACATGTATGCATGTGCCAACCTGAGCCAGATGTATCGTAAGGGAGATGGTGTTACAAAAGATGAAACACGGGCAGAGGAGTACAATAAGCTAGCAAAGGACTTGCAGGATCAGTTACAGGGAAAGAGCACCCCAATAGAATTTGGTCAGGGTATTTCATGATGTTGAGGTGAGAAACATTTGAAGTAATAGTGTGCTACCACTGCATGATTAACCTTTTGTTCCACAGAATCTGCTCATTTCCTGATTGGCTAGATAGAATTTAAAAAAGAGTTTTATGACTGACAGTATAATGTGGAGATGTGCTTATGCTGCAAAGCCTGGGTTGGATATTTATTCTAAAATGAGAAGAAATCAGGGGTATGACTAGACAAAGGTTATCTATGATGACAATAACATGTTTATGCTGTAGCCTAATTTAAAAGATATACATTAAACTGCATTTCTAATTAAAAATGTTATTGATGTATTATTAATGTAATGTTATTAATGTGATAAAGCAAATATTTGTGAAAATAAACTATTCAGGATTCATTTTTTATGATGTATGGTTCTTTAGTTACTGTATAACATCTTGCACAAAAGAAAGGGACCTGGCTTTTTGATAATACTTTTATGCAACATCAGCAATCATGTGTTTGTACAGAACTGTTTTAACAAGACCTGAGAGAAGTTTATTTCAAGAATAAAGAAAGAAACATTCTCTATGTGCACCATTTAGACATCTGCCGCCTATGTTGGCCAATCAATTGACTGGGTCCCAGTCTTATGGATATGTAATTTACTGTGATATAAAATGTTCATACACTTTGATTAATCACAACTAAATACAACTAAAACGTGATCCAGTACTGCTCCATATGAACCTTCTTTTGCTGAAAATCTATTTTGTTAGATTCTTATGGACTCATGTCACTTTTTCCTTCACTGCATCTACAGATTCAAGACAGGTTCCTTTTAATAAACAGTTGATCTTCAGATATAAAAGATCGGGTGAGTGTGGTTGGTGTTTCAATTCTGGGTCATATGTTATGCCAAGACAATCTTCACAGTCAGCATGTTGTAGGCCACTGCAATATATTTGCAAAGCGTCTATAAGCTGTTCCTCCACATTTTGTTTAGTCTTCTTCTGCTCCTCCTCCATCTTCCATTTCTTCTTCTATCACTTCTTCTTCTGAAGTGTTATTAATACCCCCTTATAGTAGACTTGATTAACAGTCTGACCTGCAGGCATCCTCCACATGAATCATCCCTTGTATATCAAAAAAAAAATTATTGCTTTGAATTTTGAGTTGCTCATCCATGCTTTTTCTGTCTTGTGGAATTGGGACTCTTTCAGTGCATGAATTGGCACTTAGTTTCTGGATCATATTGAAATAATTCATCAAAAGTTATCACATTTGATGAAAAGTAAGGACCATTTTCAAATTGTTCAAGAATGTCAGTACATACATTGAATTTGCTTCTTCTCAAGTGAGAGGTTTCTTGGCACTATTTTTGAGCAAACTTTCTTCTTGTTGAAATGTTAATGTAAAATCTACAACATAGTTTCTTTATCAGCATTAGCTCAAATGCCCAGCCAATGATTTGTTCATATAATTTCAATGATTTTTTTACGTTATTATTAGTTTTTGAAGTGCAAGGTCAGCTAATGTGTAACTCTCTTGAATGTATATCCTTCCTTCTTTAAATTTTTTAATCCACTCATAAACTTGCATTAACATTCCATATGTTTCTTTAGTCATTTGTCTAAGCTTTGCAAGGAATTTTACATTCATATGCTGCTCCACTCTTGCACTTAAAAGTTGGATGCACAATCTGATCCAAACAAAGACTACCATCGAAATGCTCGCCATACAACCCTAGAATATTTCAGTCTGGAATGAGTAAACATAGGTCAACAATCTCTACCACTCTCTTTTCTAACACCACAGGAAACAGCCAATAAAAAAGAAAGGAAAGTGTTATTTTATAGTTGCACCTTGCATATTGAAAAAATATTTGTGCAATTATAGCACATCCCATATAATTATTTTTTCTCATGAAAGGGAACTTTGTGAATTGATTACTGATTTTCTGTGCTCCAGTGTCTGTAGTTTTGCAAAGCAAATACCGTACCAATCCTTATCAGAGGAAGTTATTAAGATATTAAATATTCTGCAAAATCCAGTTTTAGAAATTGACATAACTAATGATGTTTGTGATTGTTGTACTACAACCCCTCTGTAAGGTTTCATTTTTATCAATTTTAATAGATCTAAAGGCTAAGATTTTTTAAATGCCTATTTAAATGTAGAAGTTTCTTTAAAGAACTAATATTTCTCAAAATATATCAAGTTTTTCATCTATTAGAACACATAATTTTTGCTGAAATTCTATTGTTTATTTGCCCTGTTTCTCTATATCTAAGAACAAGTTTTATAAGAGCATCTCGAATTGAAAACCAAGAAATTTATATGCAAATTACTTATATACTGCTGTACAAGATTTGTGTTCACATATTCATATACTGTATATTCTAGTGTTAACTTGTTGGATGGCATTTTATTACTAAATTTAATTCACACAATAAATTCACTTTCACATTAAGGATGGTTGTTAATATACTGCAACAAAAACATCAGTTAACTTTGACAGATCTGACTTGACATCTAACATATTGCCAGCCATTATGGCCCATGCTTGTGACTGGTAAATGACTGACTAAAATGCACGGTAATTCTCACATTCATTGGGTAAATTGTATATATGCTCATAACAATTTTAATTTGATAAATGTATGGTCATAGTGTGTCAGTTGTGTGTTAAATTTAATGTTTATTATTTTCTTTTGACAAATGAACAACAATGTCACTTAGTAAGCCCAGCATCATTGAAAGAGATGCTAATAGCATTAAAGGCAAGATTATTTGCAAAGAAATAATAATCATTTTGGATAAAGTGTACAGATTTATTAAAAACCATCTTCTGGTTATGTAAGTGCTCAAGCCAAAAACTAAATATACAGGCTTATTGTGTCTTGAATTTTCCTGAGGACAAGCATTAGTGGAAGAATTAGATGCATCTTTGTTCAGATCCCTTGTGAAACAATTTAACGTTATAAAATGTGTAATAAACTTAAATGGCTGAAAAATGTGTTTATTATTATTATTATTTATTTTTTTATTTTTTTTTAAATATTACAAGCTTTTGCTACTATAGAGAAGCTGGTGTGCATGGTGCAAGAAATGACAAGTTTTCAGGAATCAACATCATCTATAATACCATTTTGAAAAATCTGGGCTTCAAATTAAAAGAGCAATTGATGGCTGCAAGTTTATCATGTAAAGATGGAATATAGTGGCAGCTAGATTAAATTTTTTAGAACAATGTATGCTATTGGAAGTACTGGTAATAATCCTCCTATGTTTAACCTAAATCATTTGAAAGATTTTTGACATGATTCAGTGGGCAGAGATGACTTAAAAGTTCTTGTAGGAAATGTTAGTAAAGTTATCATTTGTCTCTTATAGGATAAGCAAAAATGAGTTTATTCCAGAGTGTTAATGGGTCATTCAATCTCACTCCAGCAGCCTGCATAAGAAATGTCATCATTCTACGTAAACTGTAAATAAAGCAGGAGTTAAATCTGTAAGTGCTGCTGCTTAGGAAGGGTCTGGATATCGGTGGCTTGAAGTGTCAAGATGTGCAGTACCAAAAAGCAGTTAGTAAAGCAAGTGGTTGTGGTGCTGTACATAGTTGAATTGGCCAGAAGGTGCTCTAAAGCATGTTTACAGAATGTCGGAATCCACACAGTGAAACTTTTGTTAATCTTATTTTGATTTAAAGTAAAACACTAAAAATCATGTCGTCACATTAAAACTCTCTTTAAGTTTCACAAACACACTTATAAAAGTAATTTTGGTACATGTTTTGTGAGGTACATTCCTCACATTGTCAATCAAAACGACGACATGATTTTTAGTGTTTTACTTTAAATCAAAATAAGCTCTAAAGCATGTTTACAAAACTGGAAGTGTTTTTGGATAAAAACCCAAGTGGCCCAAGGCAAAACATCAGTGCTATGAAAGTAGCAGGAAGTGGTGTCAACAATGCACTACTATAAGGGCATTGCAAGCAACTGCACTTCCTGAAGAACACACTACTTTGCATCTTGAATTACAATGCTTATCTTATAGTACGCATGATGACCCAGAAGTGAGCCCTAGTGATTTCAAACTCTTTCCTCATTTGAAAGAATCCTTCCAAGAAACCAATTTTTCAGATACTCCCTCCTCGCTATGCTTTGTAGGATGGTCCATTTCCAGCACCATTATCTGATCAATACATGGTGTAGAGTATATACAGATGGATCACTTAAAAATGAGGAAGCAGGTTTTGGAATATACTGTGAAGAATTCTCCAAATATACACTTTTGGGACAGTATGCTAACAATTTTGATGGCAAAATAATAATTAAAGCAGCATTAGAAAATCTATTTTATAGACCTAACATAAATAAACAAATTATCTTAAGGGGTTATAAAGCAGGATTACAAAGCACAGTGAACTACAGTTTCCCACTAATTTGCACTATAAATAAAATAAGAAAATTATATCATATAATCCATATTAAAATATAGAAATAGATTTACAATGGATCCTAAGCCATGATGGATTAAATGGGAATGAGATTGCTGATACTTAAGAGTGGGGGGGGAGGAATCCAGTCACTATAAAGTTAAAAGCAACTTTTGAACTAGTACTTCCTTCTAAATTGAAATTCTTAATATAATCAAACTAGAACAACAAAATATCTTACAAAAATTTAAAGGAAAACTGATTTTTTGTTTGTTTGTTTGTTTGTTTGTTTGAAGAGTGTTTAGTGCCCATTTTAACTACTGAGGCATCACAGGCAGTGGGCACTGATAAATGAGATGAAATGATAAACAGGGAAAGAGTTGTTTTTATAAGAAGCAAGCATTCCAGACCTAAGTTTAGGGTACCTCCTGTATTTGCCATTTATGAGGACTGAGAAAAATCTGGAAGTAAACCTCAGCTAGGGAGCACTGAGATGGGAATCAACCCCAGATCTCTCACTCACAAGTCTGCGCCTTGACAACCATAGCCACCCATGGTGATCCAGTTGCTGATCTAAAGACTTTCAAACATCATTCATTCAAACCAAGAAAAATTGGATTTGCCCAACTATGCTCAATTGACAGACATGAATGCTTGTCAGAACATCTCTTCAGGATGAAATTTATCAAGTAGAGCTACTGTCTATTGTGTAAGGATGTGTATATGCCCCTAATCAAAGAACATCTACTAAAATGCAGCCAATTTGATGATAACAAACAAATGAAAAATAATTTCGAAACTCTTTATTGGGAAGTTAGGGAAAAAGTGATAAATATCAGCATCCCCAATGGCCACTAGCAACCAACTGACCAAGATTACAGTCTATCAGTTCAAATGTAGTTGGTATTACATTCATTTATTTAATTATATAGTGTCAAAATTTCTGCTGTTTACTGAAGTCTGAATTGTTTCGACAATTATGTATTTGCACATTACAGTCTATTATGCAAAGTGCTCAAAAAACTGTGTGCAGAAAATTGCAGATTATAAAGGCATTACTAAATTAAGCATTTTGAGGTTAGGAACATGGGATTCCAGATGCATTATTATAACAGGAGCGCTACATGATCATAATTGAAATTTGACATTATGAAACATCTTAATTTGCCAGTCAAAATGAAATGTAACTCACATGACAAGTGTGTATGTACTGTTTAAACTAATGAGTACTAGTACACAATGAGAAAATAAATTATTACATATGTATATTAATTGATGGGGGGCTGTTACATTGGTCCACTGCACCCAATCCATTTGTCACCAAAAGTTCTGTTTAGATGATTTCAAGCTGCAAGTGAAAAATGTGCACTGGTGCCATGTTGGAACCATACATTTTGCCTAATTTCAAGATGAGCATTCAGTATTACCTTACCATCCAATAGGCTTCAAAATACAAATGCTGCATTTAACGTCAGACTTGAACTTAGCGACAGTGATTAATATTGTACAAGAGTTCATTAACTAAAAATGTTAATTGGAACATTGCACGGTGAAGCTAATCATATATTGAAATCATTGTATGATTGAGTTGAACTAACACTCTTTTGCTCCACTTACTTAAAGAGTGTTAGTTCAGTTCAACCATACAATGATCTCAAGAGTGCATTGTTTCATCTGACATGCCACAAACAAGTTTCACGATCTGAGATTCTAACATGACAGATTTAATATTGATATATGTAGTGCAGTAAACACACTTCTGCAACCTATTGTTTCTGTCCTCAAAATGCTTAGTGCGGTACTACTTTTCTATTCTACAATTTTCTGCACATTTTTTTTCCACACCCAGTATAATTAGTATTACATTCAATTACTTAATTTGTATAGCATTAAAATTTATACTGTTTACAAATGTATTAAAGCGTTATATGTATCTCAATGATTTAATTTTTGTGAATTACTGGACATTGGCCACATAGACTAATTGTTTTTGAAATTTCTGTTTTTCAAATTGAAAAATGGGCACTTCCACAATACATGCTCCGTTGTATGTGAGTTTTGACTTCACCAGCATGTCTATGTAGTTATGCTCTTGGTATCCCCTGCCCTCTTATAAAAAACATTGAAGTTATGGTTTAGCAAAATTTTAGTCTTAAGGTATTTACTGCACTTGGTAAGTATGATTTTGTGATTCCCCCTTTTGTGGTAATTTTCCATTCAGTTTTTCATAAATTAAGACTCTGTAACTAATCTTTATCGATATTAAGTCAGGTAACTTCAGTGTCTCATATGTTTACTACTTCTTTAACTGTCAATTGGAAATTCCATTTCCCTGGTTGCCTACGTGGGTGAACACCCATGTAAAGAATGTGTGTGTGTGTGTGTGTGTGTGTGTATATAAGTAGGTGTATGTACATGGACATGTCTGTGTGGTTTTTTTTTTTTTTACACATACATATATGAGCAGTTGTGTTCAAAAACACATTTGTCCATGAAAGATGAAATAGAGAAAAGTCAGAAAAACTGTAACTTGTAAACAACATGTGTCATAAACTTCCCTCTATTATTGAGTGACTAACAGATTTATGATCACAAAAACTTTTCTGGTGTTGTAAGTCCCTTTTATCCTAACATTCCCATAGCTAACTCATTTCTGGTTGTGGGTGAACAAACATGTTTTTGAATGCAAGCTCCTCATATGTTTTATATATAGTAGAGCAAGTGGAAGGACTGGATGTCTAGGTAGAAGTAATTGTGTTTTTTTTCTCTCTCCATATAATAGGGTTATATAAAGACGTAGAATGTAATAGTCATACCTGCCAGTTTTCAACATTTACGTCAACTTGCCATTGTGGTGCTTGGATCAGCTATCTGGAACATTTGTCAAGGAAAACAACATGGCACAGCATCCATGTCTTCCTTATCATGTGCTCTTGAATAGAGTGAAGCTGAAGTAAAACAAATACATTAACTTGGTGTGAGTGGATAACTAATGTACTATGTTGATCTCCTCTGAAAATGAGCAGTCACATCAGCTCTTGTAATATATGGCAGTTTTAGGAAACAATAGACACAACTATTTATATATCTGTACTTCACAAAAAGTGGATGAATAATACTCAAAAAATGTATCAAAAAAAGTAAATATAAGGCTTCTATTTGAGTGCTTAGGGGAGAAAGCTCAGAATTTGCTGGTTTTTGAGCAGTGTCTCCCTGCACCAGATTTAAAAATGAGCATGCAACAGTCCTGGTTTTCAAAGGCTCTTTATTTCTTTAAACTTTGTTTCTTTCTACTTTATTCAGAAGTGCTTATAGTAATATAATTACAGGGACTATTAGACATTACTAAAACCAGTAAAAACATGTGCAGTATATTTGATTTAGAAATAGCTTTGTTAGTGCAATTGATTTATTGTAGACTCCAGGACCCGTATCATAGATTTACAGCACAAAAAAGAACCTCAAATCTGGAAGAAGAAGCCTCTGAGCAATCAGTTGTTTCATGCTCTGAATTGTAAATAAACAAAATCAAGACTCCAGGAAGATTTTCCCCCCTTCCTTCCACAATTTGTGAATCACAGGTGCATAGAGCATTTTTCTTTTTTTTTAATTAATTCTTCAGCATTAAGCACTATCTAATATATGTTAACATTCTTAGAAAAATTTTTACATTGATTGCCCAAAAGAAGATATGAATTTAATTATACTGTACAAGAAGAGATCAATGAAATCAGATGTATATTGTATAGTTGTTAAACAGCCTCCATGACTTTGTGGGCTATTTATAGTAACTTTTCAGTTATTCATTATGCTTTATATATTTATAGTTTTTGTATTATATGGAAAGAAGTAAAACATTAATAACTAGGGGCATTTAAAAACTACTATTTTAGCATACTTTTTATATGTAACTAGGATCTTCCTTACAACTGCATGTTTATGGCACTGGTTCACTGGTCATTATATTTTTCTCTTTGCCATGAGTTCATATCTCCTCCCTTTCCTTCAAAAAAATTAAGGTAATAAGGAAAAACTGGGTGGTATAGTGGTAAGCATATAGGTACTATAATCTACTTATCTTGCTGCCAAATACAGGGATTCATTACACTTTGTGAAATTTTCTTTTTGGGCAATAGGAGGTTATGCAGTCAAGACTCTCCCTCAAATATGTGAATACAACCATGAAGACATTGTTCTTAAGCATTTAACAATGATCACTATAAATCTCTTATTAATAAAAAATTTTGCAAACCCTTTGGGAAGTTTAGTTTTGGATAGTGTTTTTTCCTTGTTATTTTCTCTCTCTTTTTCCATTTGTTTTCACTTCTGAGACATCACAGGTGGTGGAAACTGATGATACATTAGGTGAAATGATAAATTGGGAAGGGAATTTTTTTTTAAGAAATGAAGTATATCAGGCTTAATTTTAGGGTGCCTCCCTGGCATTTGAACTTAGGAGGACTGAGGAAAACCTTAAAAAAATCTGACAGGACAATCCTGGTAGGGACCAAAACACATACCTCCTGATCACGAGTGCATGCCTTATGACCTAGGCCACCCATGGCAGTTTTTTGTTATTTATTTATTTGGGCAGTGCTAAGGCCTAATCTTCCACTGTACCAATGTAATAGTAATTACACTAAATTTCAGTGACAGTATTGCAATTAGAACACAAACATAACAAGAATAGTAATCATATACATATAAACCATCTAATACATGATAAATAAATGTGTACTAACATATAAACATGAATAAAGAAAAATATTAACAAAATAATAAGAATAAAATAGAACAAACACCAGCAATAACAATTCATGCACATATAAACCTATATATGAGTGGAAATAAATATTCTAGTAAAACATAGAAATGAAAAACAGTAACAATACTATGAAGTAGATAGGTTGATTTTGGTAGTAATGATAATAGAATGAAAAATTCCAAGCAGGATAAAACAAATAAATATCTGTATTATAACATAAGAAATATAAAGCCAGGTTAATATAGCATTTCTAATAATATTAAAACATTTCTTATGAAATCCTAAATTTTGGCAACCTTTGACATCCTATGGCAATGCATTCAATGAATGGGCTGTGATTATGGTTAAAGACGATGAGTAAAGTGTTCGGTGCAATAATAATAGAGCATGTTATATTTCAGAGCATGTGTTAAGATTATGAAAGGAAAGCAGGTTTCAAAAATGAGAAAATAGATAAGATGGAGAAGATGTATAGATAATTTTGAAAAATAATGGATATTTCTTTCATTTATCAGGTGGAACCAAGTTCGAGAGAGGGTGTTATGTGGTTGAACAAAGGCTCATCTTTTATTTATATTTATTAACATTAGCTTTTTATGAACTCTGGATACCTTTAGAACAACATATTATGATTATACGTTCTGAGTCGTTCTATGATTGACAGTGTGAGCAAGGTCTCACAAAACATGTCCCAGGTTTAATTTTAAAAGTTTTAAGAGTGAAACATCATGAGGGTTTTTAATGTATTAACATGATTTTAAGTAATTTTACTTTTAATCTTAAGATTTTATGATCGCTTCACTGTGTGTATTCCTACATTCAAAATTAATTGTAGTTAAATTTTACTATTTTGCTTGGTCCTATATATACATATGAGGGGTGTTCAATGAAGAATGAGACTGTATTTTTAAAGTACCAAAAAACAAGGTTGATCTAGTATCTGTTGGCTGATTATTGTATCATTAAGTACCCTCGACTGCTGCCAGCACTATTTTTTCTAAACTCAGTCATTCTCCATCATTAGTGTCTTGAACTTGGCTATAGCTTCAGATGCCTCTAAAGCTTTAAGATGGCAGAAATGCAAGACCAACTTAACGCAATCTAATTTTGTGTTCTATTGAATAAGACTGCTTCAGAAATGCTTAAAGATATTCGCAGAGCTTATGGTGAGTCTGCAATGTCTCATGCAGCATGTTTCTGTTGGCATAAAGCCTTTAAAGATGGGAGTGAGTGCTGTGAGCTGCAAGGAGGGGATGGAGCCCACACTACAATCTTTATCAAGGTTACTGTCAATACTGCTGCTGCAATCATGTGCAAGGACTCTCGTGTGACAGTTAGAGAACTTGCAAAAATGCTAGACATATCAGTTGAATGAAAGTGCTCCCAGCATGTTGGCCACTGGAAGCTCCACTAAGACAACGCACAGTCTCACATGACAACTGCTGTTACACATATTTTTAATCAAGAAAGGATCTGTACTGTTCCCTATCCCCCATTTAGCCTTGATCTCTCCCTGTGTGACATTTTTTGTTTCCAACTGAAAAAAAGACCTAAAGGACAACGATTCAACTCTGAAAATGATGCAGTGAAGGCTTTAGAGGCAACGTTGAAGCATGTAATGGATTTGAGAATGTCTTTTGAAAGGAATGAGAAGATGGGATAAGTGCATGGCTCTTAATAGTGACTATATTGAAGGGGAAAAGTTGATTTTGATTGATTTTTTATAATAAAGTTTTTACAGCATTAGTCTGAGTCTTTATTGAACATCTCTCGTAAATCTGTCAACAGTCAAACTATTCTGTTACTGTAACTCTCAAATGGACTTGTCCAAAGTTCTTCCATGTTAATGCAAGCCAGTTACATAGCAATAGCACACTTTCAAGCAATACTTAACCTGTCTCTTAGGGAATACTTGGGACTCCTTCGTCATGGAATGTTAATGGACTGGAAATTCATCCTGAAATGATAGGGATATTAATTAACGTGAATTGCTGATTTACACTACTATTTTCATATTTTATATGATCATAGAAGCAAATTGAAGAGGTGAAGTTCATTTTAAGTGCAGATAATCAGTACAATTGGACAACAATAAATGAATGTACGAGTGACTAGAAGTTTTCAGCCCATCTAAACTTCCATGGTTAAGACAATGAAGCCCTCCCTTAAGGTTTCTGCTGCTAAGGGTCATTTCACCCCCTCATCTGCAACTACCAGTTTTAACTTAGAGAAGGGCTGGTTGTGATGTGTTTATGCATAGCATGCTTACAGTAAAGGTGCCTGAATGGCAAAGAGTTGTTTATTAAATGTATGCAAATAAATGGAAATTAAAACCGTGGTCAAACAGAGCCAGAACTTAATATTATCGGTGCAAGTCCAAAGTAAAAATACACTTTTACACAGAAATTTGATAGTTCTATCTATGAGAAAATTTTGTGGTTATGTACATGCGAAGAAAAAATGCTTTGCTCTATTTTGTGTGCTTGTACAGTGGTGATAATGCATGAAATTCCAGTTTAAATGAAAGATAAGTACATTTGCTTAGGCTAGCATGTTGTCTACTTTTGGATTGCTCCATCATTTACTAGGTAGTCCTTGTAGACTACTTGGAAAGAGGTAAAACAATATTATCTAAATTGCTTAAAAGAAGCAAAAACTGCCAAATCTGGCATATAATAAATTTGATATTTCACTGAGACAGTCGATCAACAGCAGAAATAGTAAAAGGCAGAATTGGATTTCCAATTTAGCCCTAAGACTTTTTGTTCACAAACCGAAGGCAAATTTCTCTTCTAGGCTTGAAACCGAACAGTGTGGCTCAGGTGGTAACACATAGAACTCATATCCACAAATTTCCAGAATCAAATCCCTTGGAGATATGGCCATCCTAACCTTGTTTTGTGTTTGTTTTTTTCTCGTTATTTTTCCCTGGTCACTGCCCCATTTCATATCATTTCATTCCGCTAGTTCTCTTACGTATCTAAAGTTCCAAAACGAGGTGGGCTGTGTGGTGGTAGCTTGCGCTTTAGAAAGTTTGATATGTTGGCGGGTCTTCTGAAAGGTTCCAACTCTTTGAAGGGAGGAATTCGGGGTCGAGATGTTCTAAGTCCGCCTCACCGCCCCTGGATTCTGGCCGCCTGGTGTCTCCTTCACCACATCCCTTCCTCCCATGTGCATTTAAAATAGGCACAAACTGCCAGGCTGAATCACGGAAGTATCTTTCTCCGCCCTCATGTAATCAAATGTTTGAAGCATGCGCAACAAGCGAACGGCTGGCGATAATGGTGCGGCATTCAGTAAAGGTAAAGGTGACGCCGCAACCATTTAAAAATTAACAATTGATTTGTGATAAATAAAGAAGGTAAGGATGTCCCCGCCTCAGTTTAATTCCTCCTGAGAACCATAATTAAGTCAGTGCGATATCTGGAAGGAACAGTTCAAACACGAAGCAATTTATGAAACTTTGGCAAAATGTTTGGAGAATCTATCCCTCCATTTTCAATAGTTAATAACTGGAATTCATGGATTTAAAAAGTGGACGAAAATTCCTAATAGAGCGAACTAAACACAACCAGGAGTTACCCGTGAAAACATTGATGCCTTATGGGGAATAAGGCTCCCATATTTGTTTTCTTGAAATAGAAAAGCGTTTAAAGGACTCAAATGCTCATGTACCAGCATTCAAATCTTCCGTTGCGTTCCACATTACTTCATTGGTCATAAAAGCAATCCATGCATACTCGTACCAATTTATGATGTAAAAATTAAACGGAGGTGTCTCTAATATCATTACAAGTGATGTAACGTGCATTTGTTATTATGGTCTGGAGACTTTTTTTATTTTTTAATGATTTATTTACGGACGCTCTTTAACAGCTCAGGTCATCAGCGTCCCATTCAACTCAGGGCGTGAAACGGCCGACAAGTTTTGCTCAGAGGCCTCTCTTTCAGGCTTGAGGTTCTTTTTCGTGCCGTAAATGTACGACACGGGACCCAGGGCTTTACTTCCCTTCCGAAAGAAGCCATACTTAGGATTTTTACGCCCCGAAAAAATACATCGGTCCTGGCCGGGTTCGAACCCGCGATCTTGGGTTTAGGAGGCAAGTATGGTAACCACTACAGGACCGACTCTGGAGACTAGGTAGCATTCTTGAGCTTGGTGCTTTCAAATGAAGCAACAACAGAAATGATTAGAGGCCGAATTGTTCGGAGAAAATATTATCCTCTTTTTACTCAAAAAGGCACAGTTGGACAGCAACCGTTACGCTTTAAACCAAGGTTCAGTCACAAAATGGTACAGCAACACCTGTCTTCTAGTTTTCCTCAAACCATGGAAGGAGTTAATGTCAGAACAACGCTTTTACAACATTGAACCTTTTGACAGAGGGAGTCAAAGAGTTCTACAGTGCACTCTATTTTTTTTTCTGTGACTTTTATTTTCGCAAAACAACGAAAAACTTGCATTTTCTTTCGATAGAAAGGCATTGCAGCATAAATGAAGTTTGTACCAGCGTAGGGGGGGGGATGTAATGGAGCATATTTTCCAAATTATTCGTTAAAGTGTTTTTCGATTAGATACTTTTTCTTTTAGGAACAGCCAAAACTATGGTATGTCCTTTGTATTTCATATAAACACAGGAAAATCCATTTGTTCTGTTACGCTTCGATTAGGTACTTGTGAGTTTCGGGTCGGCAAAGCGCTCCTGCATACTCGTAGAAGCCAGTCAATGCCTTATAATGCATGTGCAGGTAGCAGCTTGTAATTATTTTGAGGGGAGGCTTTCGTAGTTAACTTATTGTTTTTTTTTTATAGTTTTGCTACTACACATAACCTTGAACGCCTTTTTTTTGTACGATACGTATATTATCGGAGGGGGTGGTTTTTCGCCCTGTCTTTCATCCCCCCTCCGCTAAAGACACGTAACTGATAATAAAATAGGCCATTTTACTTTGTACTATATTTTTCCCAGTTCCTTGGCTGTAAAAACGTTTATCTTGCCAAACCCCCCCCCCCCCCCCGTTCTCGGATAAAAGTCTCTGGAAGAAACACTGAACGTGAGAAAATTGATTCTTGCAAAGAAATAGATTGGCGATTCGCAAGAAAATGTTCTGGCAATCGTGTCCCAGGTACAAAACTGTTTGCCAGCTTGTTAAAAAGTTGAGAGACAGCTTGCCCCTATGGCAACAAACGTGTTTCGCATGTTCTTACGTAAAAAAAGTTGGATAAAATAAAGGAATCTCCTATGCAGATAGCGCTAAGGGCATCATTTTCAAGTCTCTTATAACACAGGTTTATTATTGTCAATTTTAATGCAGTATAATTTTATGATTTTAGTAAACTATTAACTTACGCACGACGACTCTTATCGTCTTTTTCCAGTTGCAGCCGCTGCACTTCCTAAATGAGCTTCGCGGTCATGCGGTCCATAACTCAATCTCACTGTAAATATAGAATTTGCGCGCTCAGATTTTGCACTTGGCCTCGGCTCAATGCCCTAAGTCGTATCCAATAGAGTGGACTTGAAGGTTGTACAATATCTGGATGCATTTTATTTTACAGAACCGAAACCAGAGATCTCACCTTTTGGTCCGTTTTACAGAAAGAGCATTCGGGAGAACTTGAAGTTGCTATCTTAGAAGCTAGTTTCAGCATTCCTGTGACCGAAAGTATTTCTATTAAATGCAATACTGCTATATTAAAAAGCATATTTAAAATATTGAATATGTTATTCTAGATAATAAATTAAATATTTTCAATATTCATAATTTCCCAGTCACCAACATTTTGGAAGTTCGTCGTGCTGTTCGTAATGTCGGTTGAGAAACTCAAAATATGGAGAGAGAAAAAAAGAGTTGTTAAATGTCTTTTAAATAAATATGCTTGTTTTCTCTGGGAGTACTAACATCCCGACTATTGACTCGTTTTTTTTTAATGTAATATTCGCGATGTTTCATGACAGAATAACAAACTTAAAAAGGGATGGCAATATAATAAACAGAGGGTGCCAAAATATGTATACACACTTCATGCAAAGAAAAAAAACTGTTACAACATAGCAAAACTGAATTCACACAAACAGAAAACGATGAGCACTAATCATGTTAGACTTTTACAGTTACAACAGTTGCCCAAAATGCGCCCACCATCAGCGTCGATACACTTCTGAGTACGTTGAACTACTGATTGTGCAACATTTGCGAAAGTGTCCTCAGCAATTGCAGCACATACCGTTTCAATTTCTTCCCGAAGTGCTGCCAGTGTAGCTGGTTTTCTATGGTATACGGTATCATGAGTGAAAATTGTCTGAATGCGTGCAATCGTTACTCGCGTTGGCGGTTATGTTCTGTACACACGTCTCCATTGCCTTTGAACTTCAACAACATTCTCGGTTTTCCAATACCACTTCAAAATTGCTTTCCGCTGTTCAAACGATAATCTGGGCTCTATTTTGTTGTAGCAACGCTAGCGTAACATAATGGAGTCACATCTGTTTGCAGAACATCATACGATATCTTGACTTAATTTGTTCATTGTTGATTTACCTGTCACGTAGCAATGCTATCAAATGTATGTGATTCACATCTGTTTACAGAACATCATACTACACATTACTGTTGCTTTTCGGTCCAACTTTGAAATATATTAAATAGATATCTACTGTGAAAGTGTGTATACATTTTTTGGCATCCTGGGTATATATAAGGGAAGTTTGACTATTATAATGCTGCAAGCATTGCTTTTCTAGTGGGACGCAGTATATTGATTGCATTTACCCGATTTTAGGTAAATTGGAATTCTGATATTACACTTAAGTGGTACTGCATGAAAAAATAAACGTTTGCAGCTATTGCTGAGCGAAAGTTCGTGTGTCATGACGCGGAAGTGTTATTATTTTCCTGCTTGATGCTACCTTATTGCGGTGCTCGCTTTCTTTTGTGACCTTCATTTTTGTACCCATCATCTACTTTTGTGTCACTTCTGCTTCTTTGCCTTTCTACTTTGCAGCAATGAAGAAAAATAAACTTTTTTTCCTAATAGTACGCTTATCTTATTTTAATATTTTTCAAACTTTTTAGTTTCTCTTTTCTATGTGCTCAACTAAAATTATTTTAACGCTTATTTTCTCTGCTTTCTTCCTTCTTTCGTTATAACAGTTAACTCATGACAGCATCATGATGTTCTTTATTTCTACTGTTTGGTTTGCATTTACATACATTAAAAACTTTCCATTTGTAAATCGGCCGATTACCAGCGCGACCCCCCGGCAATTGCTGGATTGCGTCAAGAAGTCACTGTGCCAGATTTTGGAAACTAGGATACCAAAAATAAAATTCTTAAATAAAATGCTGTAAGTGTTGCAGACACACACTCTACGCCTTCTTAAGTAACTACCATCTTCACTCGTCACTTCTTCTGCACTAATGTGACTAAATTCAATTCAAATTTTATGCTAATCAAAGATGTTCTGCAGATTATCATAGGCTGATGCATATTAATTGCACAAGCATGAGACGAATTCAGTCAGTATCGGATGGATGCGGAGGTGAAAATAGGTGGTGTCATTGTGTTCATAATAACTATTTGAATCTTCCTTTGATGGTATTGATTCTGTTGAGAGCCTTGAAACTGTGCATCCTGTGACGGGGCATTCATTTCTACCAGTAGATAAAATATTTGATTAAAAGTTTTCAAGGAAAATAAACAATCCACCTTTGTGAGTATATCATGGAGTTTACTCGATGTTTGAGAGTGTACAACTTTAATATTCAGGATGTTTAGAAACCATTGTCTTCGTGGCGTTTAAAGTTCTCTTAGGTTAAAAGACTAATACTGAGCTACTATTCACAGTGAAATATGTGATTTCAGTCAGTGTCCCTGTAAGTTATTTCATAAAATGGAAGATATTAGATAATAGGTACTTTGCTAAATTTATTTCTATTTGGCGCGATGGCGAAGAAGGAAATAATCAGTAAATGCAGACAGTCTACTGAATAAAACATTCTGGAGTTGAAATTACATAGATGAAACAATCCGTTCCTTTATATTACAGAAGCTTTGGGAAAAGAAAAGAAAAAAATAATAAACAGTCACCATTGTGTTGCAACCAAAAACCCTCCAAGTACAAAGTTAAATTTATATTAGGTACTGTATACGTGTTTAATTTATTTTCAATTGCGTGGTTTCCAAATTCTTATTACTAGTGTAACACATACAGTAAATACAAAATAAAAAACAAATATAGGTGCGTTTTATTAATTTCCGGAAAATGATGTTAATGTGTACATGGGGAGTTTTGCACCTACTCGACTTGCCGATTAAGATGGAGAAGAAAGTTGTTTCAAGTCTGCCCAATGGTATTTTCCCATCGTGCGACAATGGAGCACTTCTTTGTTGATACGGCCGACGTGTTATATTTGAATTAGTGTATGTTTAATAGGATTTGACTATAGGTTCTTATAGCTTCAAGGATTCGGGGGGGGGGAGAGATAATGTTGGGCCCTCACGGTCACATGCAATGTCAATTTGCAGAAACTTACTGAACATTTTGGCGTCATTGTGAGGTTAGAGTAAATTGGTGCATAAGTCTATATCTTCTTCCATCCCACTAAACTACATTCTGTTTCTAAGAGACGTACTCCTCGGGTTACTGAGACATATCCCACTTGCAATTCTCAACGCATGTGAATTCAAAATGATGGGCCCCAACTCACTTTTCGCATGGTACTCGTGAACATCTAATGTGGATAGGAAGAGGTCCTGTTTCGTGACCAGTTCATTCACCTGATCTGCCCCCAAATGAAGCAAATCTATTGGCATGAATCATAGCTGCCTATAACAGCGTTAGAATTACTTCTGGGTTGTTTGTCCGGATGCGACAGAACTAACTGCGATGTTGTAGCAACTGTGAGATGCCATTTTGAAAACTGCAGTTACAAATGTTTTCGCAACTTGTGAAAGTAGTGTAGGTATTATAAAGTATTAGGTAAAATTTTCAAATAAAGATTTTCTTATTCCATTGGTATTTTCATAGGTATCTTAAAAAAAAAAAAAGTGGGCTTGTAGCCTGAAACTAGGTGTTTCCGGGCCGGTTTTCCCTATCTCAAATTTATGCATTTGCCCTTCTCCATTATCTGTGAAAGTGTGTATCAAGAAAGAAAAAAATATCAAAGAAATGCGCTAATCAAACATTCTATTCATTATTTTAATAAAACACGAATTGAGAGACCATGGGAAGCAACTTATTTGCCTTGCATTTGTGAAGAGGGGAACTAGAATCAATTATAACACGAATAGCTAATGAGGGGACTTTGTACAAGTGAACGGAAACTATGTACATAAAAGAGTGTCACTCCAATTAGCGCATAAATATTTAGCATTTAGTTGGTTAAGATTATACGTAGCGTCTTACGTCATTTATCATGATAAACGCTTCACTGTTTTTGCGTAGTAAATAAAGCGTTTACGTTCGCGCTTGCGCAAAAAAAAACAACAATAATAATAATAATAATAATAATAATAATAATAATAATAATAATAAAAAATGTTAGAACAAATGCAATCTCATCAGTTTTTTTTGTCGTGTCATTGTTTACATGGTTTGGAGCAGCCTTGTGTTGAGAAAAATATTCCAAGAAGAACATAGCATCCTCTCTGATTAAAAAAAAAGTTTTAGTATTTAGGTTTTAGATTCCTGACGAAATACACATCGAAGTTGTTACGAAGTTTTAGCAAAGTAGAGAAACCAAAAGTAGTTGATAAAAATTATATTTTTACCGGGCGTCCTATCTTAAATGTAAAATATACTGAATAAATAAACACCGAATGTATGGTAAATGCCATAATTCGCTGCTAAAAAGGTTCTTGATGGGAGGAAATTATAAAGTGGAAAAAGAAAGTTCTTTTCTCGTTCATCGCATGAATGAATAAAAAGTGTTTAACGCCCGTTTTTGCTACAGAGGCACCACGGGCGATGGACACTGGTGATACATGAAATGATATTTTGGGAAGGGGTTTATTTTTAAAGAAGGAATCGTTCCAGGCCTAACTACCTCCCCTGGTCATGGCAGGATTCGAATCCCAGACCTCCCACTCATGAGTCCGCGCCTAAACGACCTCGGCCACCCGTGGTGGTGTTCATCGTATGCAAAAGAACTACATTTCAATGACAAAAATGTATAAATATACCACTTTTTGCAATAAGTAATTGATACCTCTGGTAAAATAAAACAGTACAATTTCAATAAGTATGTTATTGAATGCTGATTATTTTGTTAAGCATTAAAATATGTTGATACTATAAAAACATAAAATTTATGCATATTGCGAATGTGTATTATGAAGCACCAAAGAAATTATTCAAATAAAAAATTAAAACGTGTAATTGTTAATTGCTATTGTATAGGGGAAAATATTTGCACTTGCCGTTTTTCAGCATTCGCTCATCAACGTATTTCCCTTTATATTTGCCCATCTTAATTGCTCCTCTTTTTCATTCTTTCTTTTCTTTTATGTTCGTGTATTTTTGTTCGCGGAAAGTTCATCTGAACACAAATTATTATACGTGAAACAGAACAGTGACTGTAACTAGCCTTTCAAAAGTCAGCAACAAGAAATACTGCTACTTTTCCTTTTTTAATTACAAATTTCGTGGTTTACAAATGTGCCAACATTTTTTTTATAGAAATGAAATAATAAATTTCTTATTTTCGGCAAGCTGAATTCAAAAATAAAACAAATATGTTCGATTAGCTGGAATAATTCAAATAAACGAACTTTTAATGTGCCTACATATGGCATAATTAAGTATATTCAGTATGGATAAATGAATTAATTATTCAGTACACAATCTAATACAAAGTAAAATATAATTATACAGAATTATACAATTTAAACTTTCTCTTCCTTCGTAAGACTCTAACAATTAAGCATCAGTGCATATCCCGTGGAAGGGTTCAGTGATGGTTTGGGGTTGTTTTGTAAGCAAGAGGACAAGACAATGTTGTCAAAATACAACAATGCCACAATATTCTTCGACGCGTCTGTCTTCTTTTAATTACATTGCAGCAAGACCTTAAATATACATCTGCAATGTACTGAAAGTATGCTGAAAGATTGGAAAAAAAGAAAAGAACTGAAAGGTATATTATATGGGCCCCTCAAAGTCCCGACTATAACCCCATTAAACTTGGACAGAGACGTCAGAAAAACGCTCTTGAATAATGTAAATGCGCTATGGAGTCATTTGCAAAAGGAATGAAGAGACATTTCTGAAGAAACTTTGATGACAAACTTGCCCAGGTTGTACAGTGATCAAAGCAAGGGAGATTACTTAGAAGAAAGCAACATCTAGAATGATGTTTTTTTTTTTTCCTTCATTAAACAATTCTTTAGGATAACATTTTTTAAATAATATTGCCGATAAATCTGAAAATTAGAAATGTTCAAAATTTTAGAACGGTAGTGTATGCTGAGGAATACCTGATAAGAGATGCATTACCGGTTCGGCATCTGCTGTACTACGAAATATTGAACGTTAAAATTGCAATTCATAAGGTATCAGAAATTTTATTAAACAAGTTTTTCATCATTACATTTCCCTCATCAATGTATCGGGTAAGAAATATCAAAGCACTGTCAAGTCGCTTCGTTTTGTGGACATCCGTAAGCATCTTCGGAACCCAACGGAAACACAATGTGCGATAATTTAAGCGCTTTGTGACAATCTCATTCACAACAATTTTTGAAATTTGTGGAAACACATTACAAAGCATTCTTATTGTGGACTGTCTGTTTTCACGCATTGCCTCATTCACTTGTTTAACCAAACCATCAGTGACAACACAAGGCCGCCCTCTCCGTGCCTCATCATTAACATTGGATCGTTCATCATTGAATTGCGTAACCCCCTTTCTCACCATTCCATCTGTCATTACATTTTCACCGTAAATCTCTACAAGTTGACAATGAATTTCAGCTAGCTTAACATTCTTTGCGTCAAAAACCGTATTACGGAACGCACTTCACAGTCGGCGGGATCAGAAATTGTCTTAAACATTTCGAACGACCACAAACAACTGTAAACACAGCACGATCCGACTGTAATGGCGTCAGTCGACAGATAATGAACCAGAGAGACAAGTGCGCATGCGTGGAACTGCGACACTAGCGTTGCGGTGGCGGTAGAACGAAATGGTATTTACTCACCGGACACGCCTTGTATAAATTGCAAGGTGTGCACTTCTAAACTTAAGTACATTTATTTCTCTTTGTCGCGTACATTTCCAGTACTATACATTTCTTTTACTGGCCATCATTTATAAAAATATAAACTGGACATCACGTGATATTCCAGCGGTAGTCCACTAGCATCGATGGGTTCATTGCGCTTAATAGCATTTCCCACATCATCTGACACATTGATAGAAGCGTTCCCATGTATACCATTTACAGCAATTGTTTGGGAAATGACACTAAAAATGAATTTTCTATGACATTTTGCATCCTCCGCTTTCCCCCCTCCCCCAAAAAATATGCCAGCATATTTTCTACAATTCATCGTAATTATCAGTTTCGTAGTGAGTTAGAATATAGTTTGTAATCATACAAAAAGGAATCCAGAATTCTTTTGCTACATTTGTTCGGTGTCGAAGTACAAATTCTTGAAGAGTTTATGAATCTGTGAAATCCTATTTAATTTGCGTCGTCCAAACAAAGAAACTTGTCTGCGTTAACAAAATGACGGTCCATGGCCTTGAGAAAGTTTTTATTGTTCCCAATTTTATAGGCAAGGATGATAATCTGATTAAATTGGGGTCAAGGAGAGGTACTAGCACATAAGAGTTTGGAGGCTACAGAAATGCACATTGTGGTCATTCCTTTATTTTTAAATGTGATTCTCAGTCTCTGTGCCCCATTCACATAGAAAAAAAAATGCTTTGTATAACATAGATAAGGTTATGAGGTACGATTTTCAAATCCCTACAGACCAGCCATTCATGTTAATAGTATGTTTTCACAGCACTGTTTCGTTGTGTTGCATTTTCAACGGACAACAGAAGGTAATATGTTACCGTTAAAGAACAAAATAACTTTGAGGTTAATGTTGGATAATCATGGAAGAGTCTCCACTCCATTCGTTTGTCACTATCAACTGTCATGCATCCATTTACATCACTGCAGAAGACAAGTTTACCATCCATTTTGAAGAACGAGCTGAATGTTAATGACGACAATGGTGTGGAATATTCCATTGCTTTATCTCAGTTTCTTTTTTCGCAGGATTTTTTTTCTGTGAAGTTTTTGACGGTAAACTAAAATGTTATCGTTATCATCATAACCATTATAATAAATGTTTTATCAACATTTATAAGAATTGTTTTATTTACAATTAAATTAATTGGTTTTGGGTATGCGTAGGGTGGCCGGAACCTTTTTTTTTTCGGTTTTCCGAAAAACTACTTGGGACGCAGAATAACCCCTCCTTTTTTATTCTTCATATCATTAATAAATATTTTTCATAGTTTTTAAGTTGCAGGCACTGCTAACTTACGGTGATTTCTTGTTGCTAAAGTAACAGTGCACAATTTGTTCGAGTAGGTACCTATAACAACATTAATATTGAAAGGATGAATATTATGGCATATACATTGTTTGGATTGTTATGGTATATTTTATTTGGTTTATTTACGAACAATCTTTAACTCTCAGGTCATCAGCATCCCATTAAATTTAGGTTGTAAAATGGCCGACAAATTTTGTTCAGAGGCCTCTTTTTTTCAGGCTTGAGGTTCTTTTACGTGCCGTAAATCTAAGACATGGGATATATATGTGTAACTCATTACATACTATCACAAATCATCGTGTTTTTGCATAGCGCACTGGGGGGGGGGTTCCTGTTTTTATCTAGAGATTCTTGCCTGTAACTCTGTAATGCGAATGTATTTTTCTTTAAAAAAAAAAGCCATAATTGTGGACTGTGCCGGTTTTCCGTTCATAAATCTAGTTCCTCTAAGTATGTGCAAACACACATTATTTATGGAAAGAACATTGTGAAGCCTTTGTCATTCTCCCAAATATAATTAGGTTCTGCCGAGAGACTACACTTTGCTTAAGCTGTTGAAAAGCATTTCATATTGTGATACATGTGTCGCTTTTCTGCGCTGCCCCTATAATTGCCTTACATGCATAACATACCACTATCTACAGATCTGCTAACCTACTACCACTTGTCTACTACGAGAATGAGGGAAACAATGCGACACCTCCTGTTATCGGATACAAAGAACTTCGCCCGACACCAGTAAACATCACTGGGTGGAGAGCCAGTGATAAGTGATTAATGGCATATGATAATTATCTGCTAACTTCATAACAGTTCAAGGTTAAGCGGAGAAAAACACGACGGCCGCCTCAGGTGACTGAGCAAGGTTCGCGTATCCTAGAGCTTTTGTTTTTATTGGTTTAGTGTATTTTTTTTTTTTGACTGCATAGTAGGAACCTAGATCAGCACAGCTTAATTAGTGGAATATTTCGATCGAAGAATAACCAAATAAATGCCGGTTATACGTATGGGAAGATGAATGATGTTAGTAGTAATAGAGCAAGATACAATAAAATAATTTGTATCTCAACTTTGCTGCTATTCTGCAGCAATTCCCTGTATCGCTATTGTATTATTGGGAATCGTCGTTCATGATTAAAGACCAGGTCTTGCATATTACTAGTGGGATATCAGCCCTGAAGCAACTCGTATATTGAGCGAAACGTTTAAATCACAAGACGCAGTCTTCCCCGGAAGTTCAGTACATCATTGTTTCAAAATTTTCTTTTTCAAAATGTGATGTCATTTAGGCGATATCCATTATCGTATTTTATATATATATATATATATATATATATATATATGAGACAGTAAACGCTTTTTTTTTTGGAATGGAGTTTAATGCCTGATTTTACTACTGAGGCACCATAGGCGATGAACACTGGTGATTCATGAAATGAAATGATATATTGGGAAAGTATTTTTTAAGGAAGGGAACGTTCCAGGCCTTATTTAGGGTACCTACCCGGTATTTGCCAGTTATGAGGACTGAGGAAAACCTGAAAAAAAAACCCCAGTCAGGGAGGACGGTCCTGGGGATTCGAACTCCAGACCCCCCCCCCCCGCTTACGAGTCTGCTCCTTAATGACCTCGGCCACCCGTGGCGGTAGTAAACGCTTTGATTAGTATTCTAATTTGAAGACTTTTATCATTTTATGTGATGGTAAGTGACATCTATATTAATTTTGTTTTGCAAAAGTGAATAATACTATGCAGATATTTTGAAGATGGCTCCAGCGGCATCTTGAAGCAGCATAAAACCGGGGTGGACAACTTAACTATTGCTATTGCTAGAATCTTAATAAATGGAATTAACACTCATACATGTGGCTTATTGTATTCAACAAAAAGAGAAAGAGAATTGGTTAAAATAATCGTTGTATTGCACTTAAACAAAGAAATGCAATCTGGTTTTCATAGCAACAAACTTTAGATGACCTTTTGATTAAAATCTCGAATTTGCAGGATGAAGCCAGTCTCTACAGAAAGCATTATATACTTCCTATGTTTTGAAATCACAGTTTGGCGCGAATTAGTACGTGATTTGCTCAATTTTTTAATTTTAAATTTCTCTTTCAATGGTAGTAAATAAATAAAAGAAAGAAAGAAAGAAAGAAAGAAAAAAGGAGAGAAGGAAGCAAGGAAGAAAGAAAGAAAGAAGAAAGAAAGAAAGAAAGAAAGAAAGAAAGAAAGAAAGAAAGAAGATAAAAGCGAATGTAAGTAAATCTAATGTGGTCCTTTGCAAACCCCTACAACTACAATAAATATCAAAGAAAGAAATAGACAACTTATATGCATCTTGCTTTGCTAACTATTAAGCCTTTTATGTTGTAACCATTAATTGGTCAAACATACAAAAATGTTTGTTCTATTTGCCATGTCGTTCGTAATTGTTCTAGAGTTGATTTACAAGATATTTCAAATGTGTATTATTTTATTGTTACTTTTGTATATTATACTTGGATTTAAATTAAATAATCTGAAATACAAACATCATTTACGAATATTTTAGCAAGGATGTCGCACGATTCCAACCCCATTTTCAAGGATGCTCCAAATGTATAAAGGTAGGAAATCCAGTTCTTAAGAGGAATATTTACGGGCTTTAAAAAATAACCGTGTGCAATTGGTGTTTTTTTTTTTTTGTTTTTTTGAGTGGTGTTGAACGCCCGTTTTTACTATTGAGGCACCACAGGCGGTGAACACTGATGATACATGAAATGAAATGATAAATTGGAAAATGTTTTTTTTTAAGGAAGGAAACGTTCCAGGCCTATGTTTAGGGTACCTTCCCGGCATTTGACATTTATGAGGACTGAGGAAAACCTGGAAAAAACCTCAGTCCGGGAGGACGGTCCTGGCGGGATTCGAACCCCAGACCTCCCGCTCATGAGTCCGCGCCTTAACGACTTGGCCACCCGTGGCAGTGTGCTATTGGTACTGATAAGAAAGCTTTAGTATAATTTTTAACTGAGGGCAGTTGAAAGTACTTTATGAAAATATTACATGCAAAATTTATATTATGTAATTAATGTAGACTCAATAGAACCAGTGTGTTTTTTTATTTTTATGTATTTGCTACAGACAGTCAGTGCACATGCTCAGACACACCCCAATCAGTGTGTGAACTAATACAGGAAACATGTTTAATGCTGAAAGAAATAAGCCCTGTTGCAGCTCATTAAAAAAATACTGTAATTGTCAGCGTAACACTGTATATATAAAGACTATGCTAATTTTTTACATTTAAAACTGTATTTAAAGTACAGAACAAACCTGTAACCTGTCACTTATTGGTGAAGCATGAGGATATTTTGAACAAAAATATTCACTCATATTAATCGAGAAAAAGGATATATCCACCCCCCAAAAAATTAAGAAAATTTTTAAGAGAAATATCCTATTTCTACAATTTTTATATTCAGATTCAAGGCTCTTTTATCCAAGAAACCAAATTTTATGAACATTTGAAAAGTATATGTATTTTTATAACATTATTTTTTCTTTAATCCAACCTCCTTAAAAGAAACTAAAGGGGGAATGAAGCCAGAAATCCTGAAATGTAATGATACAAACTAGCTAATATTCGGAAGGTTTAAAATATATTTCTATTATTTATATAATCCCGTAATAATAATAATAATAATAATAATAATAATAATAATAATAATAATAATAATACGAGAGTAGGTGTTCAGAAGAAAGAGTATTTTGGAAAAACATCAGCGCGCACAAGCAAATTAACTTCGGAAGCTGTGCTGGAGGTATACCCTCACGGCGCTTTCGTTTACGTTCATATTAAACAGACAGCAGACCGAGTGGGATGGATAGACAGACGGTAACTCTTGAGGCTCGCATTCGGGGGTTATTTGTTGATTTGTTTTATTTATAGGCGCTCTTTAACATTTCAGTTCATGTCTCTTTTTTCAGACTTGAGGTTCTTTATCGTGCCGTAAATGTACGACACGGGACCCACGGCTTTACTTCCCTTCCGAAGGAAGCCATACTAAGAATTTTTACGCCCGAAAAATCCATCGATCCTGGCCGGGTTTGAACCCGCGATCTTGGGTTTAGGAGACAAGTATGCTTACCACTACACCACCAGGACCGACTCGCACTCTGAGGGTACCGGGTTCAAATCCCCTTGGGCCGTCCATTCCCTCCTCCTTCTGGTTACTTATGACTTTTCCATAATTTCATAGTTCCAAAGTGCTAGGGGAGGGCGCTTGTGTAGTGCTGCATGACGGTGAAACTTCCTGTCCTGTTTTTCTTTGGACGCCGTCAAGTGATATCGTCTGGGCTCCAGCTGGCCTACCGGCGTCTGGGACTTGCTATCTAAGGAAATGTTAGGGACCCTCCCTATATTCGTGTATCGCCGCCTTTGGATTTGGCCGCATCTCCTCTCATTCGTTCTTCTTGGAGGTGTACCACTCGGGTGCTTACATATAAAAGACATCACCAGAGTGGCCGAGGTGCAGAATTATCTTTCTCCGTTCCAGCTAAGCTTATAGCAGTTCAAGTTAATTGGGAGTTTGAATGTAAGCTTGCATGAAAATCTGACATTTCCCGTTTAAGATATAAGGGGGAGATGAATAGAACGCAGGAATGGCACTGTATTAAAAATGAATAATATATTAGTGCAGTATCATATCTGTATATGTATTATTTTATCGTCAACTGGTGCATCGGGAATATTAGCTTAAGTGAATAAATTAAACAAAATGTGAATAAAAAAGAATTTATGGGATTAAACCTTTGAAAGAATGATACATAACACCCTCTCCTGTTCTATATGTTTATATATGTAGGAGATCTGTGTATATCTTTTGCATTTTCGATTGCGCGCTCGACATAACGTAAGATCGGCACCAAATTAAATGAGTATAATAAAATATACAATATAATTGCACTTCAGTAAAGAGCTATATTACGAAACACATCGATAAAATATTAAATAATATTAATAAGAGAAGTAAAAATAATTTCTCTACTAGCCAAAGAAGTAAGAAAGAGAATTCTCATTTCCCCCTATATTCTTCGTGAGCTGTGAAAGAGGCTAGTTTTCTTTTATAAAAAGGAGAGAAAAAATAAGAGAAACATGGAAAAAAGAGGAAAAAGTCACCTTTCGTTATTGTTATTAACTCTAAGATTAAGCAGATTGCCCCCCCCCCCTTCTTTACTGTCAAAGGAGGACATTGAACTATCATCAATCCGTTTTGTGTCATTAAACATGTTACCTTATTTACTGACATGTTCTATGAATCTAACACCTAACTCCATGTCAACCAAAAGTTTGCTATAATGGGTTATTTATAGTTGTCTCTGAGAAACTGCAACGAATAAATTAGATACAGTAGCTATGTTTTTCCTTCTGTTCTTCAGTTGTTTTTCATTCTTCCATGAGTTTTCCCTTCTACAGCGTATGAAGGTAGCCTGTAAGTTCTGGCAACGGTTATAGAGACTTTGAGGTCTGAAAGATACAAAAGCCGATGCACAGTGCATCTGGTTCGGAGAAGCTTGGCAGCAGAAAGAGGCCACCTTTTGGCTCACGTGTTACATAAGTAACAGTATGTCCAGGGCCTGTGAACAGCAGGCATTGCGTCTGCTGTAAACAAGCTAAGAGACTTGAACAAGAACAGGAAACATCGTGTGCAATGTAATTTACTTACAAATAATCTCCAGTGTGTAAGTTTGTATTATCTTGAGTTAAAAGAACCTAAAGTAACTTAATTTGCGCTGATTCTACTCTTCTTATTCAAACTTTACTTAAGACACTCTGAATGTAATGCCATGAAAAGGGCAAGAATTTGTATCCAAATGCTTATTTATACCTGATCATTGAAAGTCATGCAAAAACGGTTTTATATATGATTCGAACTTCAGTGATCACAGATGTGGAGCTTTTTGGGATATTTTTTCTTTTGTTTGCTTGCATATTTCGTGTGCTTCTGTTTCTATTTTTAACCTATTTTCCATTTTCCGCTCACATAATTAACATTATTATGGCGCATAAAAATTAACGAAATTCTATACCGCCACTAGTGGCCGAGGTCGTTTAGGCGCGGACTCGTGAGCGGGAGGTCTGGGATTCGAATTCCGCCAGAACCGTCCGCCCTAACTGAGGTTTTTTTCCACGTTTTCCTCAGTCATCATTAATGGCAAATGCAGGGGAGGTACTCTAAACTTAGGCCTGGAACGTTTCCTTCCTTAAAAAATCCTTTCCCAATACATAATTTATTTCATGTATCATCAGTGCCCTGTGTGCCTCAGTAGTAAAGAAACGGGCGTTAAACACAATTCATTCATTCAGCGAAATTGTATATATTTCACGCAACTGCCTTCGACTTTCTACATAATGCTATAGTCAGAAGAAATACAAATGTTCCTCTCGTAAGTAACAGAGTCTCTCGCACTAAACCTGCCTTCCTTTCCTTGATTTTTCTCCGGTCTAAAGCATCTCAATGTCTGAACTCAAACATTTCTTTTGAATCCCGTACAAATTAAATAGAATTTAGAATCGGATATTTTGAAACATGCTTTTCCATGGTTTGAATTTCACTTTCGCAGGCCGTGGAAAAATTTGCACTCTATGTTCAAATTTCTACTTCAGTCTAGAAACTAAAAGAAGCCATTGTGTAGAATTTGTAACAGCAATAATTTTCCAAGCACAAGGACTCACTGGTGAAGCTATTAAAATAAAATCAAACGGTGCCTTAAAAAACCTGGATAGGGTAGTGTCTAAAGTGAAGGGCATTTTATACCAAGAAAATCTGGTGAGCTTACACTGGGACTTAACAAATTCACACATTTGTGCATTACTATTTCCCCTAAAATCTTCATGTATTGTAGAGCGATTATTTTCAGTCTTAAAAATATCCTTGCAGATAACAAAGTGTGACAATAAAAAGGTTGAGGAATTGTTAGTCGAATTTTTAAATAGGAAAATGTTAACGCATAAATCACATTTGTTTCTTGTTTCTGTGTAAAAAATTGTAAATGGAAAACAAATTAAGAACTATAGATAATTAACTAATTAGTTCGTTACACAGTTTATAAAAATCAAAATTTTTGCATATTTCAACCTTTTTTGTGTCAATAAGTTGTAGCCCTGGTCATGAATATGTAATTATAGTTTCGGGTGTTTCCCAAACTAAAATATAACCATTTATTTTTATGTCTTTTTAATACAGTTTCAGAATTTTTCTCCTAATTTGAAACAAATGCTCCAAATGTCTAAATGTTGACATCTGCGCTGCCGTATACTTGAAGAAGTTTCGCCGGTCTTTCTTGTATTGGCGTTTTTATATTCACTGTTCTTGTTAGAAGGCTCTGAGAATAAGATGCATTCCCACAGGGTTCCCACTTATGTTTCTTCTAATTTCAGTTTTGACATTCCCATCGTCGTATTATATTCTGTGTCATAGATTCATAAACGACAGGTTAACTATTTAAAAATCGGAGTAAAAGCTCATGTTTTAGAAATACGTGGAGAGGAAACAAAGCAACATAATTAAATTTAATACTAAGGTAGAAAAGAATGATGAAAAACTACAACACAATAAAGAAAAACATACAAGATCAATATTGTACAGTTCATTTTGGAATAAACAATTAAAATGGGATATGAATGCCAAATGAAGTAACAGAAACGCATTCCTGACTAGAACCTAGAAGTTCGGAGATAAAAGAGATGTGATTAAAAAGGAGGGGGGGAATAGTGTGAAATACCGCTTTTTATTACTGAGGCATCATAGGTGGTGGACACTGTGATATATGAGATTTAATGATTAATTGGAATTTTGTTTTAAGGTTTAGCATTTGCCATTTATAAGGACTGAGGAAAACTTGAAAAAAGCTTGTCAGGAAAGACAGCCCTGCCGGGAATCGAACACCAGATCTACTTCTCGCTAACGACTTCGGCCCTCCTTGGATGTGGATTAAAATAATTAAGTATATGAAATAATATTAGTGATCTGGCTTAACACTTAAGTGGACTATGGGGTGTAGAAGAATGCAAGAGTTAAGTTAACTTTAAGACAACTATTATGTACTTCTCTCTTCAACCTGTATCTCTAGGTCCCAGTGAGGGATTTAGCTGGGCTTTTAAGGTTTTTACTGTTTTAGCATTATATCCTGACAGTGGAAATGAAAATGAAAGTAGGCTAAATATGAGCAAGAGAGAAAGGAACATGACCCCTCTTGCCTTAACGTGCCCATTACGGACGGCTCTAGTGTGTTTTCACACACTCATACTACGTTAAAAAAGAGAGAGGAGCGGGAGAGATAGTGGAACTAGTTGCGCAGATCGACCTTCTTCAGTGTAGCTTCGGCTCTCGTGAAAGGAAGTGGCTCGTAGCGAGCGGTTGGTACGGTTTTTTAATATCGGTTGGTTGTCATGACAAAAGTAAATAAAAGAACGTCGCAACATCAGCTGACGGTGGCGGCCATGATGCTGTGCGTGGGAGATGTGTTAAACTTATGTTTAAAGGGGGGGATTCAGTTGTAAAATGCAGCTGTCATTGTAGCTGTTCTATTTAAGAACTCGAAAGCATATAATAGCGTTATTTATCGCTATGCAAGTTTGCATCTTCAAGAAAGAAGTGTTTTGTGTAATATTTCCACAATTCTAACAATATTATATAGTTGCAACTTCTACCAAATTATATTGGAATTATATAGAAGTGAAATTTTATTTGTGACCAAATCTTTCTAACTGTGATCTAAATTACCTGAGGACTTTTCCACGGTCGAAGAAGCTAGTGTACAAAATATATTATATCTGACAACTTGCATTCAAAATGCCTACTGTGATATCCAAATACATAGATCATACTGCAGCGAAGTACAATATACCCAAAGAACACTTCACGAGAAGTGTCGTGGCTGCAGCGATTTTCCTATATGGACTTAAGTTAGGTTACCCCTACATTCAGTCCCTATGCAACAAGCACATCAATAATCACCCCAAAATAGTAAGCAGCAATGGTAGAGGACAAAGCTCTCAGGACGCTAATAAGGTAGTAAAAGTAAAGAAGAAGGCGAGGCGCAGATCACCAGGTATAAACAAAGAATTCATCATTCAGCTACTGAAACTGGGACGCATTATGTTGCCTGGAATATGGACCCCAGAATTGGGGCTCCTTACTATGCACACCGCAGCTCTAGCAACCAGGACCTTTCTATCCATCTATGTAGCATCTATGGAAGGACAGATTGTCAAGTACATAGTGAGAAAGGATGTGCGGAACTTTGCCATCATGCTGCTCAAGTGGCTGGGTGTTGCAGTGCCTGCCACCTTCATCAACTCAATGATACGCTACCTGGAGAGCAAACTGGCTCTTGCTTTTAGGTGAGTGTTGCATATATCACATTTCAGAGCATGGTGGCTTCTTTTGCCCACTTTTGATTGTAATGTGTGATATTTTACATTGTTTTTAGAAATCACTGCATCAGAAGCTCTGTAATCAATAGATATGCAAGCATGTCCAGAAATTGTTAGTATCACACATAAACTATTGAACTTTGTATCCATGTTGCACATTTGTCTCAAAATATTATAGTTATCTTCCAAATTTCAGTTACTCTTTTGTTGTTGTATGGCACATTCTACATCCTGGAGCCTTGCTCATTATGGGATCAATAGAACAAGTCTTGTCAACTTGAAACTTCTGTTATAGATACCAAGAGTGGTTATTGTATTGGTAATTATATTTTAATGACATAACGAATTTGATTAATTGGGGGAGGTTTAATTACCATGAGGCAATTTTAGGTAATGCTATTGTACATTACGGAAATGATCAATTCTTGTTGGAGTAAAAGGGATGATAAAGAATCAATTTTTAAAGCAAATAGTAACTCTGTATTTTATGAATCACTGCCAATTGGTCTGTGCCTAGAGTTGTTGAGCCATGTGATGCTGTTGTACATTACTGAATTGATCAATTCTTGTTGGAGTAAAAGGGATGATAAGGAATCAATTTTTAAGGCAAATAGGAGCTCTGTATTTTATGAATCACTGCCAGTTGGTCTGTGCCGAGAGTTGTTGAGCCATGTGATGCTTCTCATCTAGTAGATTAGTTGTGCTCTGTACTAAGCAAGCCACTATTATTTCTTATTAACTCATCTTTCAACAAAAATAGCTGTGAATTAATAATAGCATTAAGTTAAGTGTTTCTGATGGCAAATTTTAATTTTTAATTTATATGAGGTTTGTGTCTAGTCAACTGTTTGAAGTAATTCTTAATTTTTACACTGTTTTGAAAAGCACAGAGTATTAGCTAATTTTCTGTGGCTTCTTTGTTTCTGTGGCTTCTTTGTAATGCTGTCAAAAAATACTTACATTTTTTAAATATATTGTTGGTGGTAAAAAGAATATTAGGTTGGGCCATAGAACTGCACCTAGTTTTAAGGTCTATGATGCTTTAATCTTAGTGATATGAGAAATGGAATTTTAATGCATGTAAATAGCAACAAACATGAGAAAAGCCTATGAAAAGAAAACTATTTATTTTGTGAAAATGTTATCGCTCCTAATAATTAAAAATGAAAAGGTTAATATAGAATTATACAACAAATAACAAAAACGCAATCAAATGTTAAAAATACTTTGAAAAGTAATATAAACAATGCAATGTTTCAGATTTACGTGTCCTTCATAGATATCTGAAAATTATATATTTTTTGCATTACTCTCAGCATTTTATTATTAACTCCTTGTGTATTTTATGTTCACCATTATAATCCTGAAATCTGACACAGTAATGTGCGCTATACTGTCCTTTTTGGTTATATCTTATCAAATCATAACTTTTAGTAAAGTAAAGCTGAGCTCTAGGGATTCACTCTGCTATCAACGACATGCCTCTTTATTGAAATTAGTTGCATATTTATTTCTCTTCTATACTTACTTTAATTCCTTATCCAGTTATTTAGTCTTGAGTGGAATACTGTAGAAGGAAATAGGCAACAGAATCAATGAAATCAGATCACTGCCGATAGGAAATCTAATTCAATAGGCAGTAAGTTGTTTGTACATCAATTAAATGCACTTACTTGTTTGTACATATTTCGTTAGCTCTCCAACATAATTTTTTTAATTAATAAAAGGAATTATTTTCCTTTTTTTATAGTCTTTTTCATATTTACTTCATTTCTAAAATTAAACAAGGTAAACCATGGGAGTGACACTATTTATATTGGGGATTAACATCACTTATGTTTGGATAACATATTGATCTTGCAGGACTCTTTTCATCTAAGAAAGAGAATTTAATTAGAAAGAGGTATTTACAAAATATGAGAATGGTACTGAATGGCACGGATCTGTGGTCTTGTTATAGCTCATTGGACTGAGCACTATAAATGGCAAGCGAAAGAAATTGCTAATCCAATTAGCCATCTTAGGTTATATGATATGTATTTACTCCAAATGACTAAAGTACCAATTTTCCAGTTCCCTAATTATATTGAACTGTCTCATTCATTGAGATTTAATGTAAATCATCTTCTTTATTTTTTTATTTTACTGTGAAATGCTGTGGTGAAAGTTTTGCTCTTTGTCATTCGCTTTTCCCAGACGATTCATTCAATTCAATAATATGAATATTAAACATTCTTCAAGAAACAAAAATTAAAAATTGAGTGCTGCAAATTTTGTTTGATTATATTGGTATTTTAGATTTTACTGCCATGGTGTCTTCTTAAATTATAATAAAATTTAGCAATTGAGTGAAAAAAAATTTATTTCAGGGGATCTTCAGATATTTTCAAAATTGAAAATTCATTCTTGTAATATTATTGCTTCTAAAAATATCATTGATGCTGTTTATTTATAGAAAGTTTTATAAAATGCAAGAGGTATTTGGTGATATTGAGTAGAATTTGCTTTTATAATGTGGTCAGAGATTTTTGACAGCACAGTATCAGATGATATGAAGGAAATATTCATTCATAATCTCAGCATAAGCCTAAAAGAAAATTATTACATGCTACTCAGGATTTTGTATTGTCTGTGATTCTAGTACATTATCAATTAAATAACTAAATGTATTAAAAATTAATTTGCTTTGAATCCTGTTGCAGATTTGTCGGCATATCTCATGATTTTGCTGATATTAAACCTACCTAAAAACAAGGCAACAGAGATATTTTGGAAACATGCAAATTTGCACCAGAATATGTTTAACTATTCTAATAATTAAAAATGGATAATTAAACACTTAAAATATTATGATAAAAGAAACAAAAAAACTTAGAACTAAAAACAAGCAGATAGCATAACACATATCTATTTTGAGCATATGCATAAAGGCTTTAGTTAAAGAATTCTGAAATAAAGTCAAGCTTTGCATCAGCAACTGATAGTTTAGAATATATCTTTTTATGATGATGCCCCTAATGAAATAGATTAGGAGTAAAACAACATTGTTTTGACATTCAATAATGCTTGATATGTTTACAATCTTAAAGTTACCTTCATTCATTGCAGGATAGTAAAACTTTTATGGCAAGATAAGATAAAACAAAAGTTTTTTTTCCTTCTTTTCATTCTGTAAGATATGGCAAGTTGGAAAACCTGCAGATTTGCTGCTTGAGGCTTCCATACCAGGTTTTTTTATTTGAATGAAGTTTGGGAGCGAGTTATTTTTCATTAGCATCCTGAAGATGCCAATTCTAATTTGCATAGCAACTTAACTTTTCAAAGCAACTCTCTCTGTTTCATATTCATCCTTTTCTAATAACTTGGAACTTCTAACTTTTGAGACCTAATAATTAATTTCTCTACAGTGCATTATTTTTTTTTATGTTATTTAAGGACGCTCTTAAGCATCTAAGGTTATCAGTATCCATGCAATTTAAGACGTTAAACGACCGATAAATTTTGCTCAGAGACCTCTTCTTTCAGGCTTGAGGTTCTTTTACGTGTCGTAAATGTACGACATGGGACTCACTGCTTTACCCCTTCCGAAGGAAGCTATAGTTAAGATTTAATGCCCGAAATAAATCCATCAATCCTGGCCGGGTTTGAACCCGCGACCTTGTGTCTACGAGACAAGTATGGTTACCACTACACCACTAGGGCCGACAGTGCATATTTAGGATTATATGACAAATTTGACGAACTGAGATGAACTTTTGGTTGTTGAGGAATGTGGTATAATGCAAATTATTTGGCATTATTCATTTAGGTCGCTGCACATTAACTTGCCATGTTGTATTCTGTAATTTAGTCTTTTATCTACTTTTCAAAGTTCGGTATTTATAATTTTACTGTATATTTAAAATCTATAAATGAAGCATTTTACCTAGTTTGCTTAAATCATTGCTTCAGGAAAAGGTGAGTATAAAATTAAAGGAATGTTGGAAATTGCATCGTCTCCACTGTTCTTTTTTATCCTCTTTACCAACTACGTCCAAATGTTCGTTTATAAGTGACTCAATCTCTTCCCAGTTTTGACAGTGCAATACAAAGAAAGTTAAGCTTATCTTTGTAGTGTCCATAGAACAAGGTTGAAAGGTCACTTGATAAAAATACTGTGGTTGCAAAATAAACGGAACAGAACAAGTTTATAACTGCTGGGTGCAGATGCGATGGGCATTATTGCGCCATGGACGTTTGTTGGGAAAAAAATTAGTATGTACGATATAATTTCATTTACTCATTTATTTTTCAATTGCGTTCTATATTTTAAGCAATGCAATGTATTTTCTATGCTAAATAGTCCTGGTGGTGTAGTGGTAACCATACTTGCCTCCTAAACCCAAGATTGCGGGTTCAATCCCGGCCAGGATCAATGGATTTTTTCGGGTGTAAAAATCCTAAATATGGCTTCCTTCGGAAGGGAAGTAAAGCCGTGGGTCCCATGTTGTACATTTACTGCACGTAAAAGAACTTCAAACCTGAAAGAAGAGGCTTCTGAGAAAAATTTACCATTTCGGGGCCGTTTCATTCCCTGAATTGAATGGGACGCTGATGACCCTGAGATATTAAAGAGCGCCCTTAAATAAAACAAATCAACAAAGAATTGAAATTGCTCAGCGCAGCAAGCTACATTTAGGTATAAAATTCGTGGAAAGTTATAATAATGCGAACTTTTAGATTATGTGTAAAACAAACCGTGCAAGAAAGCTGATATATTTTTATTTACATCAAAGATGAAGTCAGTAGAGGATGTCAAGGACGACTGGAAGTTTATTCAGGGACATATCAAGATGGATTCACGGTCGTATTTACGAGCTAACAACTGTTATAAAAATGATGGCGGCAAAAATTTAGATTTTAGAATCGTTCTTTTCTCAGTTTGATAATATTGAAGAAAACTTTTACAGAAAACATTTCTGTTAATATCTGCGCCCCGCAATTTTTCTAATTGTTTGGAAGTCAAGAGCCACAGAATGGGGAAATGGCGGCCGAAAGAAGCTTTACGAGGCCAAGATTGAAAGCAATAAAATAAACATTTGAATTATTATCGTTACATCTTTTTACTCTCCATAATATGCTGTACCCCGCTTTATCCTCTAAATCATTTTCCAAATGTTTAGCTGGGTGCATTTACTACAACTTCAGGGCACTCAAATTCTTTTACTTTAGGAGGGAGGAAAGAAGTTCAGAGGGGCCAAATGTGTACTGAAGCGGGAAGAATCTTTCACTCCTGACTCCTGCAAAAGTTCATTTGTTTTTATGCTGTGTGGACGAAGGTGGTGCAGTAGATTTCGTGCATCTTTCTTTTGACAGCTCTTCCTCAGCATAAGATATTCTGTGGTGTATTATTTTGCAATAACTTGTGAGAACATGTCTCAATAGAGTCACTAGCAGAGAAGACCAAACCATCTTCTTGCGTACACTCTTCCACTCCTTCACTCCCTTTTCCATTTAGTCTTCCTCTCCTATGGTTGTCACTTTTTTTTTTTCCTGGATCTTATTTATTTCTCCAGCTTTCATTGCCAGTTCACTTTTTGATCTTTCTCCATCAACATTCTACATTATTTTCTGGACTTAATTCACCAGCAACCATTGTGGGGAATTCAGCAATTAGAGAACTTCTGGACCCTCAGGGTATTTTTAATTGTTGGATCCAATATTCGACTTTTCCTGAATCTGAGCGGTGGACTGAAAGTACCTCCCTATTGAAATCAGCAATACACGTCTATTATAGTGAAACAAATTTTGTTGCGAAGTATGAAATGGCAGAAAATGTCTGCAGTATTAACATTTCACATATGCATCAGCATTGCCCACCAATTTCTGTAATCTATTGGGAATAATTTCGACTGAGGTACTTTGGGGAGAACATTGCGAACCCTGTTCTCTAGTTCATCCAGATTTTTTGGTTTGGCGCTGTAAATTTCGTTCTTTTCCCACCCCGCAGAACAAATGTTTTTCAAGCCAGTCGCACAGACGTTGAATGCAAAATGAAGATGAAATCGTTGATGGTAACCCAAGTAGATATAACAGGCCAAATTTCATTTTCTAGCATGGCTAGATACCGTTCTCCGTTCATGATGTCCCGAACAGATCCATTCCTGATTGAACGTGACCTTAGGACGGTTTTGCATCCTCTCAGCTGTAATACTCGGTTTCTCTTCTGTCAAGTAGTTACTGTTGTGGCAGTTTATAACCCCTCTCCCCTCATAAAACATGGCTTTTTCGCTCCAAATGATGCTGGTGAACAACTGGGGCCAGTCTTCGAAGCAGCCAAACATGATCTCACCTCCTGTGTTCTTGAAGTTATGTGGCTTCCAAAGACGAAACGTTAAAAGCATTATGGACCTCGTTGATTTTTTGGGACTTGTGGTGAACATCTCCTTAACCAATTGCACTGTTGCCGCTGACCTGGATGTCGAGGGATGATCCTTCACAAATGTTGATGATCTTGGGATTCTTGTAGCGCAAGCCCGTGCATTCTCTGCACTTGGACGATGGAGCGTCCGGAGTGTATAACTTGAATGCTGCTGCTGCAAGCTTCTAGAATTAACGCTCATACATGCGTTGTGAGTATATACAACAGTTAAAGAGAGAAAAATCTGTACCTACAGGCATTGTATATTTTCCATATTTTGAAAATACGTAACAGTTTGAATGAAATCAACACTTAGAATTTCCCAGTTTTTTTTTTTTTTTTTTTTTTTTTTTTTTTTGAATATAAATTTTCTCTTCCAATAGACTCAAAGATAAAAGCTTAGAATGTAAGCTTTGTACAAAGCTCATTTTCTTTTCATTAATCAAAACAAAAACGAAATAAAGCAACTATACTTGACTAATTTACACGAAACTTCACTGGTGCCATTCAGTAACTTCTGATGTAACGACTGAGTATTATCGTTACATGAACACCGGAGAGTGCACGAGAGCCTTGTTACTTCAATTGTTTGGTATGAAATAACTGCATATTTCCCATATTTATTATTGTTATTGTTGGCATTAATATACTGATATTCTGGACAAGAGACTCTTCCTGTTGCTTTCTCTCCCCCGATCAAAACATTCCACAGGCTTACCGAGACATTGATTTACACTGTAACCTCAAACCAAGACCCCCCACTGACTTTTTAATTCATAAAAACGCAACAAGTAATATTTATAGAAAATTAAAAGTTGACATTTTTGGGGTTAGTACAAAGGAGGAGTCCTTGCTTCATGACAGTCACTTGTTTCTGCACCTTTTTCACCTCCCCAACTTTCATAACCTAAATGTTCTTCCTCGATAAAAATTCTGCAGCGATTTTTCCCCCCAAACCACTAACAGCCTTCGAGGGTCTTGTGAACTTCCTGACATGACGTTCTTCGTTCAGGGTATTTTTAATTCCTGTTCATCGATTATTTATATATTTTTTAAAAAAATTAACATTTGTATAAGCACAGTGGATGTTCTTTCACGTATGTCACATTTTCATTCTTGTTGTTTATTGCTGTTCTGTGAGGAATAGCCGTCCTTGCTTAAATATCGCAAACCATGGATAAATGGTGGCTTGTAAGAGGCAATGATCTCCAAATGCACACTACAGCATTTCAAGACTCTCATTTTAGTTGTTTCAGATTCATCCTGCCTTATACCTATATTGCAACACGCCTGCCAACACAACAAAATGTCGAAATGCGTCAACATTTGCAGATGTTGTTATCAAGGCTTTAACCTAAAGATAGAAACAGGAAATTGTGCACGAGCATGTGGTTAGTCCTTATTGTTCATTCTCAGATGTTTTAGAGCAATCTTCGCACAAAGCTATAGTCAGGACCGATGGATTTTTCGGGCGTAATAATCCTAAGTATGGCTTCCTTGGGAAGGGAAGTAAAGTCGTGGGTCCCGTGTCGTACATTTACGGCACGATAAAGAACCTCAAACCTGAAAGAAGAGGCCTCTGAGCAAAATTTGTCGGTCGTTTCACACCCTTATTTAATGGGACGCTGATGACCTGAGATGTTAAAGAGCGTCCATAAACAAATCAATAATAATAATAATAATAATAATAATAATAATAATAATAAAAACAAAGCTATAGTATAATGAGAAAATGTCCATGATTATATAAGAAATCAGCATAGACAGCGTGACGTAACATTCCAGTAAATATATTAATAGATTACATAAAATACTACTACAGTTATTTAGTAATGTCTCTCTCGATGTATTAGCTGCGGCTCAATAAACTCACCAAGAAGGAGGTAAATATTTGGTGGAAAATGTACAAAATACACATGTATCTAAATGTTTCTCTAAGGGTATTCTGTTTCCAGCTGTTACAAATCTTTTAGCCGCCATAATAAGGAAATTTAACGGCAACAGTTTAAATTAAAGCAAGTTTCATATGCTATTGTGGATATTATAAGATCATTAAATTACAGTAGTGAATTGGAGATGCCGACTTCGTTAAGCAGTTCAACAACAGCAGTTTGGAACATTCTACGTAAAGTTAGTATACCTAGGCATCGGAACTCTTAAGCATTTAACATATTGGAATACACTCGTAACAAGCTATGCAGCCAAACAAAAAATGTTTAGTGACAGGCTGAAGGGAAGAGGAAGCTCATTAACTATTGTTGTCCCTGTTGTCCAGCTCGAGTTGTTCCCAGCAAGGTGCACGCTCCTCCGGAGGGGTTTTCCATTAGGACGACCCCCCAGTCCGGGGTGGAAGCACAAGCGCTACTTATCCGCGCTTTCGCCTTCCGGCCAGGCTGCCAGTACCACTGGTAAGTCGGGCTAATCCAGCATCAGCCTACCAATGCTGTAGGTGGATAACCCGAGCGCTTCTGCTGGCGCAGGAACATCACTCGGTTACCCAAACACATTGCCCCGCAGTACTTCTAGTAATGTCAGAAGCACCATGGATGCTCAGAGCTCGCAACTAGAACATCTGAAGGTATCGGAACCTAATGGGATTACAGTATCAGCATACTTTCACGCCTCTTCAATCCGGTTTTAGTGCTTAGATATTCCGATGACGTAGAAAGCTTATGTCAAATTGATGTACCTAATATACAGAGGGTGACAAAAAACGTATACACACTTAAAGCAAAGAAAAAACTGTGTTAACATAGCAAAACTGAATTCACACAAACAGAAAATGATGAGCACTAATATCTTAGACTTTTACAGTTACAACAGTTGCTCAAAATGTCCATCATCGGCGTCGATACACTTCTGAGTACGTTGAACTACTGATTGAGCAACGTTTGCGAAAGTATCCTCAGCGATTGCAGCACATGCTGTTTCAATTTCTTCCCGAAGTGCTGTCAGTGTAGCTGGTTTTCTACGGTACAACATCCTTAAGAGTTCCCCATAGATAGAAATCTAACGGAGTTAGATCCGGAGAACGCGGTGGAAACTCAATCGGAACTCTTTGTCCTATCCAGTGCATTTTTAATTGCTATTTTTAATTTACAAACTTCATTCAGTAAGAAATTAATGATTTACTTCGACCTTTCATGACGTAATACAAATAAATATCTTATTTAACACGCATATTTAGATTTTAGCCTATATTATTTTCTAGCTGGGTTTGCAGTACTCATTGCTTGCATGAAGCAATCAACTTTTCCTAACCGTTTTGTTGATTATATTCGTTTAGACGGCCATCTTATAATCTCTTCATCTGTTTATTTAATGTAAATTATGTATTATGGAAAAAAAACATAAATGATACACATATGTAATATTATTTTTTGCTCCTTAACTTCTCACTCGTGTAAAAAAACAATTCCTAAGGAACTTACATCATAAATAGTTGCTATACTACATATTTGCTCTCCTTCATGCTTAATGTTCATATATTGTATAATTTTCAACTTATTTTTTTATATTTATCTAGTATATGTTGTTAATTTGTTGAAAAATTAAATACTTCAGCTTTAAGGGTCATATTAGGTGCAATATCTTGAATTTATGTAAGCAGCATTTTCGTTCAGATCTAAGTTCATGTTTTGTTTTGATCTGTTTTGTCCAATCGTTTAAAAATGCCTTCTCTCTTAGCAAATAACGTTTTTCTCATTTAGTATAATTTAATGCAATGCGAATATACTAGATATTTCTCAGAATTATTGTCGCTTTATTGGAGCTTTGATTTTAAACTTACCAATCTGAATATGTATTAAAAATGTCGCAACTTAACATATCGAGGAGGAAGTTTAAAACCATTGATTACATTTTTGGTTTTACCCCAAGCAACACATTGTTGAATATTTAAATAGCACACTTTATCCAATGATACCTACCTTTTAAAAATCATTCATTTTTCACGTCTTTTGTTTTCGATAGTTGTCTAGCAACCTGGATTGTTATGATTGTTTAAAGTTAGAAAAACTACAAAAACTAGTTTAACATGCAATAAAAAACATAATATAAGTGCCTTTAGCAGGAGCTGCTAAATACGCTACATTATTGCAATATTGCCCAAAATTAATTGTATTTTCATCCTACAATTAACTGAGTTTATATTCCCCTCCAAATGGGGTACAATCAAATCAAATACAAGACACAAACGAAGCGGTTAACAAAGTTACAAAGACACGTTAATACTTATGAGTAATAATGTATACCTAAATATCTCTCGATATATATCCACAGAGTAAAACGCGAGTTGTTAAAATATTTCAAACAAATCAGAAAATTAATAAATTTCTATTACTGATAATTTTATTATATTGGAATAACAACCAAGTATATTGGGGGGAAAAAAAAAAAAAGAGTGGGGAAGCCAGGAACACTCGTTTGAATGAATGAAAGTTTTTTAAAAAAGTTTAAACATCTAATTAAATCATCATGCATATAGAATATATATTTTTTCATAGCTTTTTGGCTCTCTTTGAGAATATATTAGTACATTTTAAAAGACGGGTGCAATTTCACTCCCAGCATTTTTCAAACACGTTGTGATACTGGAAGAAATCATTATTTTGTATTTTGGGACACGGGAATGTCAATGAGGTATCTGAACGAAGCTTTAGTTGCTCAAGCAGTTGTTATATCTCCAAGATGTTAATGTTAGTCCTTTTACCATCCATAGACTTTGAAGACGTTTGTTGAAAAAGGATAAGGTCACCACCTTGTTGAAGATGGCGCTTTGCTTAGACTATATCAACAGCTATATGTTTACAAAATGATGTACGAACAAAAACTGTAGTGGAGATTTATAATGAAATTATAATAAATAGAGTTTAAAATGCTCTTGAGTTGCTTACTTGACAGGAGCCCGAAGAAATGTTGGTTATTAATCTATGCAAAAGTATTATGTTTTATATTTTAATTTAGTGTATTGCCTTTCATTGTAAATATTAATCTTAGTGCATTTAAGCATTATGCTCACCACTGTAAATAATTGTACACACAAATTATTATATAAGGAATATTATAAGTTCGTGTGTTACTCGGTACTTTCATTGTGTGCTAATTGTTCTGATAGTTATGTCACTACAGAAATAGTCCTAAGAACGGGGTTTTATCTGCGATACATATTTGAAAACAGATTCTTGCAGAGAAGTGGCAAGGTGATTAGGAAGAAAATATTCTGGCAAGTGGTAGAGAAACTGTTAAAACCTTACGAATTGTCTTATTCAAGAAAAGTTAGATGAACTACAGGAGTTTACTACGCACATGTCGGCAATGTATTGCCACTGAGGGACATCATTTTCAACATCTCTTATAAGACAATTTAGTGTTTATTACCAGTTTTTTAAACCGATTATCATTGTATACTTTCAGTAAAAGATATAAACACTAAAATTAAAATGACTATCTTTGTTCGCGGCAACTCTTTCCCTTTTTCTGGTTTTGGTTTACTGCAGTAGGCAGTTGCGCTCAGTCGTCCCGTAATTCATAAAACTTACTGTACATTTGAAGGTTTTCTCTTGAGAATTAATCAAGATTTCGTTTTACAGGCTGTGATGTTCGTACAAATGTGTAGAATTTTACTCTTTATCCATCATTATTAGATGCGATAGATTTATAAGTGATTCGGTTCATGTTTGAGACTGGTATTTATATTGCATCCCAAACGGAACTTTCCGTTGACCCACAGCGCGTCAGTGCAAATGTTTACTTAAGTGAAATCACATTTGAACATGCCTTGCGCATGCAATTTACTTAACTCTGATGTTAAGCGAGATGATTCTATCTCATGAACGACACAGGACCCAATGAGAATACAGATTTGGTGAGCGTGCAGTCTCTGCATAAATTCGAATGAACACTTTGTGATATGTTCAGAATGAAGCATTTTTGAGTTCCCTGCTGAACCACAGAATATGAACAGCTCACCATTGCCCTAAATATCTAAATCTTTCTCACCATATCTGACTATTGAACATAGCTATAAACAAAATTCTTTTATCTGCATGCCACTATTTAAGAATAAATATTATTCATCAAAGTTTTTAAACTTTTCATAGTGATGCTGGCTAACTGTGGGATGAATTAGATCTTAGAGTTGATCAAATAGGGTCAACTAAAACAATATATACAGAGGGTGCCAAAAATATATATACAGTAGTGTGTAGTATAATGTTCTGTAAAAGGATGTGACTCACATAATGTAATGATCTAATTGGACCATTCTTTTTTGAAGGAACAGTAACTGGTCCATTGTACCTGAACATGATACGCACTTCCGTCTTACCCGTCATTCATACACCCTATGGAAATCAGAAATTTTACTTCCAACAGGATGGTGCACCACCACATTACCACCGAGATGTACGTACGTACATTGATAATTTTCCAAGACACTGGAAAGCAGAAGAGGCCCGATTGAGTTTCCACCGCGTTCTCCGGATCTAACTCCGTTGGACTTCTACCTATGAGGAACTTTTAAGGATGCTGTATACCGTAGAAAACCAGCTACACTGGCAGCACTTCGGGAAGAAATTAAAACGGCATGTGCTGCAATCGCTGAGGACACTTTCGCAAACGTTGCTCAACGTACTCGAAGTGTATCGACGCCGATGTTGGACATTTTGAGCAGCTGTTGTAACTGTAAAAGTCTAAGATGATTAGTGCTCATCATTTTCTGTTTGTGTGAATTCAGTTTTGTTATGTTGACACAGTTTTTTCTTTGCTTGAAGTGTGTACACATTTTTGGCACCCTCTGCATAAACATACATTTTGCAAATAAAAGTGATCTACTTTTCCTCTGCACTAGCACATTTTATTCCCTTCTCTGTCTTGATGCTGTTCCATTCAGCACATTCAGCAGATATTGGACAAATTTTGCAGAATCTATCAGATAAATCATCTGTTTTATTCTGTTTGTTTTGTTTTTGGTTCTTTTTGCTTTTGTGTATTTTCAGAGGAAGAAGAAGCGAGCTTTGCTTTCACCTTAGACATTTTTATGCTGTTAAAGACAATGGTAACAAATTTTGGAACGAGAAAGAAACTTTTGGCCATTCCTCGTTGTTTTTATCAACTACGTTGTTGAGGGGTGCATTTTGTATTTCGTGTGATGAATGAATGTTTTTGGTTCAACGAAGAGTCAGCAATGGAGAACTCCTGAACAGACGGCATGTTTCAGTTTAAAAAGGCAGACTCCTGTAGAACGTCAACTATTTTCTGCTATAGTCGGCGCTTTCGTTCATCCAGAATTGAAAACATTTCCAAACTTAAGTTTGTTGATCTTTCTTTTCCCTTGTATTACACATAAAGTTCATATATTCATTGAGGTAATGACCTTTCTTCACTCCAGTTGGGGTGTCTGGTTGGATGTATTTTATTTCTTCATACAGCTGGAGCGCTTGTAAATATTTGTGTGATGTCACCATCCAGAAGTAGAGGAACGCTTCTCCATTGTGGTCAGTGATCCATTCGAAAACCCACTTCTGAATTTAGGTTTAAATCGCTTTCCTTTAAAATGGCTATAGGTAGCAAAGATAATGTTTCCTAGGAATTAGCGCAACCCAAAAAGGAAAAGGGTAGCAAGAATTCCGCTTTCTACATTACACTTTTTTTTTTTTTTTCGTTGCTGCTGGTACCTAATGTAATAGACAGCCAGATTCATCAGAACTGGATGATATCTGCGGTTTTTCCATTAAGTTACCATTCTCCACAGTTTTTTCACAACAAAAGTAATTCATCCACGTCCTCTCTGTTTACGCCATTGCATGGAGGTAAAGAAGGTCCTTCGACTTTTTTTTTTTTTTTTTGGAAAGAAACATTAGTTTTTCTTGTCTCTGAAACCCTTGAAGCATTCTTTTCTTGCCATTTTGTTTATTTTTGAAAAAAGTTTTGTTATTTACTGACTTCTGCAAACTGGTAGGCAGCTATCCTTGAAGCCAATGCATTTTCTTTAATTAAATCCTTTTTTGGTCGCTCTTTATGTTTTTCAGAGTAACTTTTTGTAGTTACTGTTGACAGCAATGGGAAAGGAAATTGTAATTAGTAGGTCTAGAAACTATTGACAGTTTTTATTAATGTTAATGACCTTATTCGCTCAAATGCAGTATTTTATTTCCCTGTGCTGCTAACCTTGCACAAGCACATTAAATTTCGGACAATTGCATAACTTCTTTTAAATACTTTAACTTATTATTGTGCCAAAAGTCAATAAGGCATTGAACAAAATATGTTAGCCATTTCAATATCACTTAAAATATATTCTCAACTTTGCCTCATATAGCGGACTCTTCTGTTTATAATAGATTACATATGTTCCTCAATACTTTTCTTCGAATACAAGAGGGGGGTACGAGGAGGAGGAGGAAGAGGAGGAGAAGGAAGAAGAAGAAGAAGAAGAAGAAGAAGAAGAAGCAGCAGCGAGAGGCTATCTATTGTGATTGCTAGATTTGAGATGATAATTTAATTTATGTTTAAATTGCTTTATTGTCCGACAATCTCTAACTTCAGGAGCAAGGGAGTTTTACAGTGCAAACAAAATATTAAATAATACAAAAAAGTGGAAAACAGTCGTAACATTCTTCCTGAACTTAAATATTAAAGAATGTTTAAAATCTAGTGGTGTAAGATTAAATCAATAGGTCAATTTTATAAATTTTCTCCTAATTATCAAAGGAACAATACATAAATATATTCAAATTATATTCAAAGCTGTATTCAAAGTAGAGCCTTGTTTTCGTTCGTTGTCTAGCTACTTTCCTGTGAATGTCGTTGTACTTTACTAACACTACAGCCGATTAGCCGAGCGGTTAGCGAGGGGAGTTGTGTTCTCGAACCTACGACCTTCTGCACCGCTGAAATTTGTACAGTTCTTCCGCAATTCTGAGGTCGTTAGGACTCGAACTGGTGAACTGGAGGTCTGAAGTTCAAATCCCTGACAGGTTTTCCCGGTTTTCCTTAGTCATAAATGGAAAATGCCGGGGAGGTACCTTAAACTTAGACCTGGAACGTTACCTTCCTTAAAAAAAATCCTTTCTCAATATATCATTCCATTTCATGTTTCATCAGTGGTGCCTCAGTAGTAAAAACGGGCATTAAATACCATTAAAAATACTGGCCTACTAAACCCAAGTTCGCGGGTTCAAACGTGGCCAGGATCGATGGATTTTTTCGGGGGTAAAAATTCTAAATATGGCTTCCTTCGGAAGGGAAGTAAAGCCGTGGGTCCCGTGTGTACATTTACGGCACGAAAAAGAACCTCAAACCTGAAAGAAGAGGCCTCTGAGCAAAATTTGTCGGTCGTTTCACGCCCTGAATTGAATGGGATGCTGATGACCTGAGATGTTAAAGAGCGTCCGTAAATAACCCCCTCCCCTAAAAAGTTAACGTTATTGTTTCTTGTCACGTAGCTAAGTCGGCAAAAATGAAGAATATTACACTTCCCTACAATGGGATGCAAAGGAACAGAAAAGAGGTGAGAGCACAATGCTAAACATAAACTTTAATGAAAGCTTAGACGTTTCGGGCTTCAAGGCAAGCAAAAATAACTAAAATAAATGAGACGGGGAAAGGATTTTGTCAAAATGCCCTGCTAGGCATGAATATCTGACCCGCGCAGAGGCAAATGTTGCGAAATAGTTTCAAGTTATGTATGCCTCACTCTAGGAGCTTGCGTCTTTGTAGCAGTCAAATTACAGAACAAGACGCACATTTCCTCACATACGTGACACGAGACACGTACTTCTCAGTGATGAGCCCAGTTCCTTTGAAACTTCATAAATATACCTTATGTCCTTTTTTAAGACTATTATGTTAATTACAATAATTTAGTTAATTTTAATACGTTCGGCTTCTGTCTACGTGACACTTCAAGTTTTACATAACACAGTATACAAAAAGGATCCTTGTCAATTAGGTCAAATACTTTCGCAATATTTCCTATGTCCTTAGTGTTTTGTTTTGCTATTATGCAGACTCCTACTGTCGCTACAGCCTTATTTGTTAGACTTTACGAATTCACGGCACTCTGTTTCCATCTTCCGTGCCAGAGCGATTGTCTCCAAACAGAACACAATGAATGTTATCATAATTAATTTACCTTGCTTAATCTGAGATATTTTATTTTGGATAACAATGATTTCAGGATCGGCAATTAATTACTTATCCTTAAATACACGCCACTGTACATCTCATGGCGGATATAAAACAGTATTAGTGTCTAAGGAATAAAAAAAAAAGCACTGTCCTTAAGGGAGATAAATTAATCAGATTAGTAAACGAAATTACCTTAAAAGTGTTTTAGATGTCTGCAGGATTATGTGATAGAAACAAAACATCATGACATTGAAGGTATTATCGCAAATTAGTGCAACGTTTTGCATTAGTGGTGCTATATAATAATAATAATAATAATAATAATAATAATAATAATAATAATACCTGACAACCTTGATGAGAGACTTTTTATTTGTTTATTTATTATTTTTTTTTTTACAGACGCTTTTTAACACCTCAGGCCATCAGTGTCCCATTCAAATCAGGGCGTGAAACGGCCGACAAATTTTGCTCTTTCAGGCTTGAGGTTCTTTATCATGCCGTAAATGTACGGCAAGGGACCCACGGCTGTACTTCACTTCTGAAGGAAGCCGTCCTTAGGATTTTTTACGTCCGAAATAAATCCATCTGTCCTGGCAGGGATCGAACTCGCGATCTCGGGTGTAGGAGGCAAGTATGGTTATCTATGGCTACCACTACACCACCAGGACCGAATTTGATCAGAGAGTGATAATTAATAATGAAAGCTGTCTAGATATTATTGTTTTAAAGTTCGAATGCAGCCAAAATAATAGGGCTACCAGCTCCAAATGAAACTGTAGACATGGAGGAACATTTTTCAGAAGACTCTTAATAAATATAGGAAGCGTTTTCTCTGAATGAGTGTACAAAGGCAATATTTTACTGATCTTAAGCTAGAATCATTTTTATCGAAAAATGAAACAAAAGAGAAAAAGAGCAAACGGGAAAAAAAACAAAACAAAACAAAACAAAAACTCACTAACCTCGCTATTATTCCATTACATTGGTAAGTGACACCTAAATTTTTCAATTGATGAATACGCTTCTAATAGTCGATTGCTATCTATAGGTATGCAATCGACAACCGTGTGCAATTGAGTTTATGTATTTGGTAGTATAGAATAGCTATGCCAAGAGAGTGAAGCAACTGGCACCCAGGTTAGAGTGGCATTGATAGTATTGCCACATTGTTAGTAGTTAGTTGGAACCTACGGCCTTTCATGTTACGTAACGCGTCTTGACAAAGTAAACCTCCCCTCTCTAGCACAACCTTATTTACGTATGCATTATCCTACCTGTCTATCTTGACAGTTTTAATTGCTTGTATTCTGTGGACACGATTGCTTACCTCCAGATTGAGTATTCATTTTCGTGCAAGGTTGCAGTATATCTACAAATGGAAATAAATTCTAGTCAAGAAGTATCTTAATGGTATATTATCAATTAGTTTATATTGTTATACTGCGGTAATTTTATGCAACAACTGTCATAATGTAACATTTTATTAACGATTTTAACTAACAATAAAAACTATTTGTAACTCACGTATATAAAAAGTTATAGCTACTCATTTGATAGATTTAAGCGTTGTTTTTGAAGTCCCCGCCTCCCAGTCATCATTGAAGTTGTGTACTTACTACTCTGTTACTACAAAACGTATTTCTGGAGGTAATGTTACATACATTTAGGAACTGGATTTAGAAATTAAGAGCAAATATTGAACTTTGTCTTTAGACTTTATTGCTTTTCGGTGCAGTTTTCTAAATGAAATGATTTCTTTGCAGTCAGCCAGTACGCTTATGAAATATCTCGATGCCCGGTTGCATGACTGAATGAATAATGAAAGTGTTTAACACCCGTTTTTACTACTGAGGCGCCACAAACGATGAACACTGATGATACATGAGACGAAATGATATATTGGGGAAGGATTTTTTATTTTAAGGAAGGAAATGTTCCAGGCGTAAGTTTAGGTAACCTCCCCGGCATTAGCCATTTATGAGGACGAGGAAAACCTGGAAAAAACCTCAGTCAGAGACAGCAGTCCTGGCGAGATTCCAACCCCAGACCTCCCGCTCTGAGTCCGCGCCTTAACGACCTTGATACCGCAACGCCAAGGCTCTCCTCCTCATGAGCTTAAAACGACGGTCACCGCAAGAATTCCTGCTAGAGACATTGCAGTTGATTCCAATATGCTACTTAGTTATTTAATCAATTGCGATAACAGCAGACTATCAAATGAGATAAAGGTTCTTAATTTGGTGTAGTATTATTCGTGTGATCATTTCCCTCCGTATCGCGGACCATTGAGTTTTGCTCGGGGATCCCTCCCCATGTCGAATGGGATTCACGGAGGTCCCTGACACCAAGAGTCTAAACCGACTCGCCTTTGACGATCTCGTTACCCAAACGCGCTAAGCGAACTCTCACTGGTGGGTAGGTCACGTCTAGCATAGATCTACTCACTTTAAGAGATGAGTCACCCCAGCATTAAGGTAACCACCACGACAAACAGGTAACATCTCCAAGGTACACGTCTTAGGCACTCCCTTGGGACACACTGCCGCCGCGGGTACTCATTCACCCCTGCTTCTAGTAACGTCAGAAGTACCCGGGTACTCAGGGTCTGCAGAGCCCGCACCTGGAGCATCTGAAGAGCAAAGACCGTAGTCGCCCCCCCCCCCCCCGAGTACTAACAAACACATTTTCAGATTTTTGCTCAAAGTGGCCTCGGAAGATATACATTGTGATATGTATTGCTGTTGCAAAAAACTACGTCAATGTGTAACGATGATTTAATTGTCAAAATTAGAAGAATGTAGAACATTACTTACGGTTTGAACTTTAGATTCATCATGTACTCCACCTCCCTCGTCGCTGGCTAAAAATAATGAGATTAAATATAGCTTTCTTCTAGAACAGTGATTCGGTAACTTTTACGACTTATGAACTCTCTTCATAAAGATCTGAACTGAGGGAAACCTTTATTAATATACAAAATGTTTAACAACCGTAAATTAGCCTATCGTTGTTGTAAGTAAACCTCCCTAAAGATTCCCCTCCAAAATGATGCAACAGCGCTTAACGTTTTGAAACTATAAGTTGAAATAATTAACATTTATTTTACATTTAAAACAAAATTAAACAAATTAATGCAATAGCATGTTTCCTTAAATGAAACGGGAACAGAAATACTCCTGTGAAATGAAACATTTTTCATGGCTGCAATTTTTGTCATAGAGTAATAAATTTTGTAATATTATTTCGATATATATGTTCTATTTCTGTGATATTTTTCAATGCTTTTGAAATGATTTATTACATATCCATATGAAGAAAATGCACAAGAATGTACCTACCCGAGAGATGCCATATTTCGTGGCAAGCTTTTATCGCTTTACTGATTTTTAACTAATTTTTTAATGCGAGCAAAATTCTTCGCTTCAAAACATTGTATATTCAATAACATAAAAGTTACAAAAATAAATTTTATAAACAGCTATTGCAGCAAAATAATTACTATAACCTCATCTAAGTTTGTGAAAAATTTCATTACAATACTGGCTAGTTTCTGAGAAAAAATGTACATTCAGCTTGAAAGTTAAAACGCATAGAAAATGAGAAAAGAATGTGTTAACTGGTATAAATAACTCTATAACTGTATTCTGCATCTTTTTCATGACTGATTTTTTGCGATAGAGAATAAAATTTTGCACTATTATTTGGATATGCGTATTTATTTACTGCTGTAGAGCTTACAGCCGGTGACAGTGAATGATTTATAATTGTTTATAGCAATATACTTAAAATCAGTTAATTTACACGCCAACCTAAAATTAAATGAACAAATTAACACGTCGAGGTAATTTTACACCTATTTATATGCCAGTTAACTTAATTAAATACATTTATGTAACTAAAAACACGTGAATGTAGTTAGATACACATCAACGTAGTTAAATAATTAAATACATGTCTACTTAATTGTACACATATTAACTAACTTTCACCTAGCTATTTTTTTTTATTTTAGTTAAATGCACTCAACCTTGTTAAATACGTTAAACTAATTAAGTACAACCTAATTTCACACACATTAACTTAATGTCAACTTAATTTTACAAACATTGACTTAATTAAATACATTTGACGTAACTACTCGTAAAACATCTCACTTTAGTTAAATACATAAAACTAATTAAATACCTGTCAATTTAACTTTTGACATATTAATTTAATTACATATGTTTATAAAATTATTAACTTTATTATACTTTTAGGCTTAGACGCTTTTCAGCTTGAATAATAATAATATAAAAAGTTAAGCGAATTCATTCATTTAAATACAATAAGGAGTTAAACAGCATTTCAAGCAGTCCGGGAAAAACTTAATTATGTTCTATTTCTAGGATTGTTTTGAGATGTTTGGTTAAAAAAGAAAGAAGTGAACAGCTTTTTATTTTTCAGTGGTATAGGATAAATATGTATGCTTTACTCAATATCCATATGGAGGAAATGTACAAGAATGCACAGATATTGTTGCAAACTGTTTTTCTTATGTCTTTTCACTGATTTAAAACAAAATTCTTGCAAGCAAAATATTGATTTAGAAACTACAAAAATAAGAAGAAGAAAAAAAAAACTTACGAAAGATTCAATTAAATAGTCTGTAAGTAAAACAGAACCAAAGATGTCAATTGTGTTAACAAAGTAGGTGGGAATAGCAGAATAATATTGCCATGCTTTTTTTAGGGACACAAAGAGTTGCATTTGAAATGTGAATGTTTGGGAACGATTCTTGAATGTATGAACTATAAATTGAAACAATTACTTCCCCCCCCCCATATTTACCTACATGTCACACTTTCATATTTCGCAATACCAGACACTGAAATACACTTAATGCTCAGATTGCTTTTAGCACAGTGGACGAACAAAGAAGAAAACATATAGCACATATAAGTGAATGAAAAAGTTAATAAGTTTGTTATGGCTTTATTCTTTAGCACTGGGAACTCCTTTAAACTTAGCCAAAAACCAATTAATAACAAGGATTTAAATCAGTGGAAATTTCCGGAAGTTATTTATTTTTTTATCATTAACGCTCAGTGTAGATTTCAAAAGTGCTGTCTCTTCCAAGGAATTATGGATCCAAATAGTATTGGACATAGCAAGAAACATATCTCTGAAGGCTTTCTCAAACCCCTTCAAATGTTTATTGACAATGTTCTTGACATTTTCCTCCAAAAAAGACGCTTTCTACCACGAAGCTGTGAAGGACATCAAAGTACTGTACTTAATGCTATTTATACACGTTTTCCAAAAGTTGAGTTTTTAAGTGAATGGATCGAGAGTGTTGCACAGTTTAAACGCTAATATGTGAACCCTGAAGAAATAAGTTTTAACTGTTTATTTTTGCGAAAATGTGTGCCAGACAAGTGAAAGTCTGAAGCAAATTTGTTCTTCGTGTATTTTGTTTTATGAAAGGTATGGCTATGACTATTGAGAAAAACCAAAATTTCGTTTTAACCTCATAAAATCTTGAGAGTATTCTATCCCGAGAACATTACCTAACCTAACCTAACCTAACTTCAGTGTGAGATAGATAACAGTTATGAATGTTTCTCACTTCGTCACAGAGCGCTGTAAAATTTAGACTTTTAGGGAAAACCCATCTACAAGGTTTTCAACCCATCAGGAATGTGTTTAGAAATAAAAACCTATCTTAATGCAGCAGTGTGTGCAAGTCTGGCGCTGCCGATTTCATTCTGGCAACAAACCAAATTTCGCAAATGCCTGCACAGCGAATCCAGTCTATTACACTCTCTGAAAAGTCTTCTCCGGAACTTCTCTCTTTTAAGGGTTTGCAGAATATTACATCTTCCCCATTAATATAACGGACGAAAAGTGATAAAATGTCTTCCGTCGGCGGCATAGTCGAGTCATCAAACTGAATTGGAGGGCGGGTTTACAAATTCTTTTCAAAGTTTCATTTTTCGACATACTTTCCCATATCGATAATTTGGTGATTGGCCGTGTCGGACAGTGATACCGCATTCACTTTTTTTATGAAAGATTCTGCAAGCTACATCATTCATGCAAGGCTGTATTAGAACTTCTGCAATAGAATGAGGTTTTGCAGTTTTAGCAATTTTGTAGCTAACTCCAGAAGACGCTTTGAGAGCATTTTCATTGTCACCGTTTGCAGCGGATACAATAAATATTAAATTGTCAGCTTTTTCTGAAGGAAAAAAAAAAAAGGACTTGTTTAGTTTGTAAATGGCATATATGTACAGTAGGTTTTAGATCAATAAGAATGCCACCGCAAACATTACACTACAGTCTTGTACAGTATTTGTCACCTGCATGGGAAAATCCAAATCTGATATTTAGGGTGACCCATATTGAACGCAATTTTAGTTTTAAAATAAAACGCATCATTTATTTGAAGTGCTAATATTATTAAGGCAATATGAGGCACATACATTACCATTAAGCATAAAACAAAACATCAGGCAGATGTCCTCCACACCTTTACTCTGTTGGCAAACTTTTCAAACGACGTTACAGCAAAATTCCGGCCAAATTACACCCACGACACGTCTTATTTCTGCCTTGAGTTGAGGGATGGTTCGTGGATTGTCCACATAAACACAAGATTAAAATTCGCTGCACTGCTTCTCAGAATGATTAATTGTTGAGAACAGCGGCGAATCGACTTTATCGGGCTCGTAGCAACGCGCTGTCTGACAAGAACAACTTTCTCTACCGATTGACGAGAACGTCCAAGTGATTTGATGTTTTCTATCAATTGTCCATTTTCAAATTTCTTTACCAGTCTCTGCACTGCACTGTTGACTTGTTAAGTGAATTTCGTCTACTAAAAATTACACGGTCTCTGAATAACATTCACCGTACTTAAAATGCACCTTCAGCATCTGGAGCGTGTATCGCTCCATTTCAGCTGATAACACACAAATGACAATCGTTAATCGCAACACAAACAGATTGCAGTCTTAAGTTTCATGTTTCATGACAGGTTTTTTTCAGGTTTTCCTCAGTCATAAATGGCAAATGCCTGGGAGGTACCCTAAACTTAGGCCTTAAAAATCCTTTCCCAGTTCATCATTTCATCTTATGTATCATCAATGTTCACCACCTGTGATGCCAGTTAAAACACTATTATTAAAAGAAATGCACTTTCTGTACAAACCACCTCTTGGCTGGGGGTCATAAATGTCATCTCTTTATGGCAGGCTCAGGAAACGACCACCATCAGCGTAAAGCCTTGACGTTGTGACCCACGTCTTTAGATCCGCCCCCTGCATCACCATGACCATAATCAAAATCTTCTTATAGCAAACATAGGCAACTACTCCCTGTAATAAATATCTAAGCACATGCCTCACTTCTTATACACAGTGTCCACAGTTCAACATTTCAGTGTTAATTGTAACAAATAAAACATTCAAAATTCCTCATTAAAGATCAAATTTGGCGAGCTCCATGAGACTGGAGAATCACAGTTTGGGAAACACTGTTCTACTATGCACGGAAAAAAGTTAGAGAAAAAAGATGGGTGTAGATGGTGATAAGTGCACAGGCCTTGAAGGTATGGCAAAACAAGGATGAGTTAATAGCTTTGTTAACTTGTAACTCGTTTCATGCAGCGCTTGCGCATTGAATCCGCGTACTGTCCCAACATAAATCTACATTTGGGATAAGGATCTAACTTAATTATGGGCAATACTGTTGTCATCGTATTTTCCTTCTTGAACATTTTATATTCTTTTTATACCCATTTATTTTGTTATAAACACATGCTTACAGAGGGTGCCAAAATGTATACACACTTCAAGCAAAGAAAAAACTCTGTTAACATAACAAAACTGAATTCACACAAACAGAAAATGATGAGCACTAATCATCTTAGACTTTTACAGTTACAACAGTTGCTCAAAATGCCCACCATCAGCGTGGATAAACTTCTGAGTACTTTGAACTACTGATTGAGCAACGTTTGCGAAAATGTCCTCAGTGATTGCAGCAGATGTCGTTTCAATTTCTTTCCAAAGTACTCTCTGTGTAGCTGATTTTCTACGGTGTACAACATCCTTAAGAGTTCCCCATAGGTAGAAATCCAACGGAGTTAGATCCGGAGAACGGGGAATCGGACCTCTTCGTCCTATCCAGTGACTCGGAAGATTGTCATCAAGGTGCTCACGTACATTCCTGTGATAATGTGGTGGTGCATCACCCTGTTGCATACGGTACCACGAGTCTCAAATTTGTCTTGAATGCCTTTCAATTGTTACTCGCGTTGGCGGTTCTGTTCTGTACACACTTCTCCATGGTCTATGAACTTCTACAACATTCTCGGTTTTGCAATACCACTTAAAAATTGCTTTCACGATAATCTTGGCTCCATTTTGTTGTAGCGACGCTAGCATAATGTGAGTCACATCTGTTTACAGAACTTCATACTACACATTACTGTAGTTTTTAGATCCAACTTTGAAATATATTAAATAGATATCTACTGTGAAAATGTGTATACATTTTTGGGCACCCTCGATATTTTATTCAAATAACGTGATTAGTTTCATTTAATAGGTGTAGCTTTTGTTAGGTGTGGAAAAGTTATATAAATCGCTGTACATGTTCAGAATAAAACATAATTTTAATGGACAGGAGCGCTAAAAAGTAAAAACAAACAAAAAAGTTAAACGAAACAAAGAAAGAAAGAAAAAAGAAAGTGAAAAGAAAGGTCACACTGTAATTTGCTTTCTTGTTAAAAAAAGTTATAATAATAATAATAATAATAATAATAATAATAATAATAATAATAATAATAATAATAATTGAACATGATATCAGAGATGTAAAGATGGCTAAAATCCTAAATAACGCACTGTGAAATTTCAGACGTGTATTTGTTTAACATGATCGTTTAACCACACTAGTGTTAACATTTTTCTACAACATGGATAAAACCGAAGCTACGAGCTATGATAAAATATTTCGTTTTGCAGGGTTTAACATCAATTGAAACACTAAAGTACGAGTAGTTAGATTCCATATTAAAGAATTCGTTTTCGATGGTTAAAAAATGAACTGCTGAATTTCAGCGTGGCCGCACGTCCATTCAAGATAATGGGCTCTCGGCGTCCCAAAACTCCTACGATCGACAAGAACGACAAGAATACACAATGCCGTACTCATAGATCGCCGATTCAAGATATGCAAGTCGGCTGACATTGCAAAGACTTCGATAGGCTGTTTCTACTACATTTTACACGTAGTTTTGGGTGTGTGAAAGCTTTCCTTTCGATGCATGCCGCGTTTGTTAACAGTGGACCAAAAACGCATTCGATTGAACATTTCACAAGAGTATTTGGACTTGTTTAAACACAATCCAGTGAATTTCTCCGATGTTTCATAACAGTAGATGAAACATGAATTCATCACTACACACTTGAGACAATGCAATCCAAACAGTGGGTGGTAACAGGTGAAGGTGCACCAGAAAAGGAAAAATCGGTTCCATCTGCAGGAAAAGTCATGGCTACGGTTTTCTGGATTTCTCATGGTGTGGTGCTCGTAGACTATCTCTAGAAGGGCAAAACCATCACTGGGGAGTATTACGCTGCACTACTGGACCAACTAAAGGATGCTATTCAGGCTAAACGTTCACACCTTTCATCAGAATATGCGTTCACACGCGTCTGGGATTGTTGCTGCAAAATTGCATGATCTGCGCTTCCACATTCACCATATTTACCGGATTTGACTCCCAGCGATTACTTTTTGTTCCCAAACCTGAAGAAATGGCTGGATGAAGGAAGACTCGCATCAAATGATAAGATTGAAACTGAGAGAGAGGCACTTATTTTTCACATTGGGGCAAATCTTATTTTACCTAGGGTATTAAAAGTGGGAAAATCGTTGGACTAAACGTATTGATTGACAAGGTAACTATGTTGGGGGGGGGGGGCGAACATTTCTTTTAATCTTGTGTGTTCAGAGTCAGAACAATAACTTTTAGGAAGCCCCTCCAGTGCAGTTTACATATTTGAGTAGACATGTCTATATCTACGAATTTTAAAACAGTGTTTACTAAAATGTGTTTTTAATCCATTTCCAGCCTATTGTTCTCATGAGCTTGTGTGCATTACCCCCTGGCCTGCGGCGGATTTCTGAGGCCGCGACGCCCATAGGGCGCCACTACGTTGTCCCAGAAAGAAGTAATAATGTTTTTTTTAATAGAGTTTAACGCCCGTTTTTAGTGCTGAGCACTGGTGATACATAAAATGAAATTATAAATTGGAAAAGAAAATTTATTTTTAAGGAAGAAAACGATCCATGCCTAAGTTTAGGGTATCTCCCCGGCATTTGCCATTTATGAGGACTGAGGAAAACCTGAAAAGAATCTCGGTTAGGGAATCGAACCCAAGACTTCCCGTTCACGAGTTCACGACCTCGGCTACCCGTGATCATGGTGATATGCACTAGGGGATCCTCAAGTATATTGGTACCTAAACTTAGTCAGTAGGGATTAATGAAATGTATTATTAATAGCCTTAAAGCTATCTGGCATTCACCTTTACATGGTAGCGAAAAATTCCTTAAAATACTTAAATACTAAAATTACTTAAATACTTAACATTGCTTGACCTGAATGAGAATCGAACCCAGGTCCTCCGGATTAGTAGTCACAAACGCTTTAACTAGACCACGGAGGCGCTCGTTTACTAAAATAATTATTGATAGAATAATAACTTTTGCTTATAAGGAATCTAGCCAATTTGTTCTTGAATTGAGTATATTTTGTACGTGCTTTTAATACTTTCAGGCAATGGATTAATGCATTCACATACGAATATGTGTTGCTTCTTTTTCTATAGTATATTTTCAGTTATGCCTCGTAAGTGCAAAGTGGTCTTTGTAAAATGCACACCCACAAATGAAATAGCAGACTCGGGAAAGAAGCAGCAAAAAGCAAGAACCTGCCAGTAGCTTATCAACTCATCCTAAAATGTGTAGTGAGGAATGAATTAAGAGAGAAAGTCAGCGACAATGGGAAATAAGAGTGGAAATGACAACAAACAGAACAAATATAAAATCACATTTTCCGATTGTATCTAAAAGGCTAAAAACCAATAACCTTCTAAGCCGCAATATTACAGCGATCCTCTCAGGACACGGGAAATTTGGAGCCTACTTTCATCGCTTGGAAATAGAAGAGAACCCATCCTGTATATGTCTGGAGGGTATACAAATGGTGGAACACATCTTGTGGAATTGCAAAATCTTGAAGAAAGAGCGAGAAATAGTCCGGAAAGATGTAGCAAAAGTAACTAGACAATAGTGAACTTGTTCTAAAATATAATAAACAGTTAAACATTTGTAAACAGTATCAATTTTGACAGTTTTCAAATTAACACAAATTGACTAATAGGCTAGAAAATGTGGCGGATAAGTACGTTAATGTAAATAATGTAATGCAAAAGTTCCAATTTCGACAATCTTCAATTGTCGGTCCTGGTGGTGTAGTGGTAACCATACTTGCCTCCTAAACCCAAGATCGCGGGTTCGAACCCGGCCAGGACCGGTGGATTTTTTTCGGGCGTAAAAATCGTAAGTATGGGCTTCCTTCCGAAGTGAAGTAAAGCCGTGGGTCCCGTGTCGTACATTTACGACACGAAAAAGAACCTCAAGCCTGAAAGAGAGGCCTCTGAACAAAATTTGTCGGCCGTTTCACGCCCTGAGTTGAATGGGACGCTGATGACCTGAGATGTTAAAGAGCGTCCATAAATAAATCAATATAAAAAAAAGACAATCTTCAAAATATGACGATTAGGGTATTAAGGATAACAATGAAATTATATCAATGTATGTATCATTTGATATTATAGTAATGGAACATACAGTAAATAAGAAGATTAAAAAAAATCACACACACACACAAGTAATGAAAGTTTAAACTGGGCCAGATAAAAATTGTTTTCAAAACAAATATATCAGAGAGATTTATGATATATAAGTTTGTACCTCAGTTTTGCTAAATATCCCCCCACTTTTTTTGTAAATTAATTTTATAGATATTTGTTTTAGAAATGTTTCCCCGAAATTCTATACCATAGTCAATATAAGAATTTATTACAGAGTGGTAAATCTCTCTGGCTATAAATGCTTAGGCTCCTAAGAACAAAGAGACCTTTACTGATCTTCAATGCTACATTTTCTGCATGGTGTGACCAAGTAAACGTTTTATCTGTTAACAGTCCAAGTCACTTTGCTTTATTGTTATTAGAAACCGTATCTTCTTCACCATATTGCACAACTTCTTTTATTAGCCTTCATTTTTAATTGGTTGGGACTAAAAGTCATCAGCAAACAAAACTACCTCCTAAGAGTGCAGGGGACTTCGGCCAAACTATAGAAAAATATTTAGCAATCTATATCTAGGCAAAGCATACTTTCCGGCTTTCTTTATCCGAAACATTCCAGCCTCAGCTTGGGGTTATATCCGGTATCCTTGAACCTTTAGACAAACATGCCATTGTCATGACTCATAATTTTACGAGGAGAGTACACTACATTGCGGAACTGGCTACAGTCGGAGGTTCAAGTATCACTTGAGTCAAGTAGCACATATAAGTGGTTTGTTTGTTTGTATTTTTTTTTCTTCCCCAGGGTAACATTAACCACAAGAAAAGTGTTGCCTTAAGACTTAAGAAGAGATTACTTGTTGCAGTTGGCCATAAAAAAGTGAGGTTATGACTGCCTTAATGGAACTGCTTATTTGGTATTTTCATTTTAGTATGTAAAATTTTACTGAAAGTATAAAAGAATAGTGTATTTAAAAATAATAATAAACATTAACCTTGTTATAAGGTATGTTGAAAATGATGCCCCTCAGCGGTAATACATTGCCGACATCTGCGTTGTGAATTTCTTATTTCATCTAAATTTTCTTCCTTAGGAACAAGGCGGTTAGGAACACGTTTCTTGTCATTGAGAAATCCTTTCTCTCGCATCTTCTAAACAAGTTGGCGATCATTTTCTCTAGCTGGAACACGATTGCCAGGAAAATTTCTTACCACTTCTGTGCAAGTATCCGTTTTCAAAATAACAGGGGTGGCAGAGGTCGTTAAGGCACGGACTCGTAAGACTCTGAGATTCGATTTCCGCCTAAACTTAGACCTGGAACGCTTTATTCCTTAAAAAAAATCCTTTCACAGTGTATCATTTCTTCTTAAGTATCACCATTCTCTACCACCTTCAGTAGTAAAACGGGCGTCAAACAATATTCAACCGCTCTTCATCACATTTTTTATATAGTGGCATAACTAATGAACAATTACCACATATAATGAAAGTTATACATGAACGCAAAACCGTTTGATGAGAAAGCCTCCCTCAAAGTATCTACAATCTGCTACTTGCATATGCATTATATAGCCTTGGCGACTGCCTTCTCCCAGTAATCAAATAACCTCATATTTAGACCTAGAAATGGGCTCTTTTCCGTATTTCTTTGTGCGAATATTCGAACCTCAATTTACGGTTATATCCGGTACCTTGAACCTTTCGACAAACGTGCCATTGGTATGACTGCATGGTGTTATAAGAGAACACATCGCATATCGAAACTGGTTGTAATCGGAGGTTTAAATTTGCTCGGGTCGAACAGTCCAAATGTAACTTTTGCTCTTTTTCCTTCCCAATTGCGTATTAACCATAGGTAAGTGTTGCCTTAAGACTTAAGATGCAATTACTCGTTGTTATCGACTATACACGCACATTTATTCCGGCATATATTTGTTTACTCATATAAATGAAGGTATTCAATTCTTCGAGTATCTGTAACTGTGCAAATATTTCACATATTAAGTACAGAATTGGCACATATTTATGATAGTTGTCATGTTATCCAGTTTTGTTGCAGCATGACTTATCATAGTATACCATCTGTTTGTTGTTTTCGATATTCATTACGTGAAATAATGGTTATGCCATCAAGATTTGAATTAGACTTATTTTTAGTATAAAATAAAGAAAATTTTTATTATGTTCTGAGAAAACGTAGTACTTTAAAAACTTTCTTCCATTCACTTGCCTCAATTCCAGCAATTTGCTGAAATATTTAAGAGACAGGCTTTGTGACAAAAGAATGTGCTGAATGTTTTGTAAATACTGTTCCTTTTAGTAGGGAATGCCATGTATAGAGAAAATTACTATTTGCGGCTATATTTTTTAAACTGTATACTTGTCAACTTAACTATTTCCAGCTGTTTTATTTAAACTGCTGAGAGACCGTGGACTTGTTCTTAGTGAGTAGAATGCAATGTAATTTTTAACAAATATATTTGGGAAAACGGAAGCGCTATACATGTAGATGTATAAGTCAGAAATGATATGAGGAAATTGAACATTAATAATACATAAAGCGGAGAAATACATTTCCATAATTAATTAGATAGTTAATGTATCATTTTAAAATCCTGAATTGCTAGGATATATTACAGTTACTCCGACTTGCTTGTGATGCGCTTTATACTGTCTTGCAGCGATTATCATAAAAGAAGCAAACAAACAAAAAACTCTTAGAATGTCCAGGTTAGGAATTACTGTACTGGATAAGATGATTTCAAAACTTCTACGTAAAGGCCCAGGATAAGAATAGCATTCGCTGTGATACAGAAACTTGCATCATATCAGTCTACATGTATTTCCGTCTATAACAACTGCACCTGATCATTCCAATCTCTCTCCTTCCGGCAGGATAATATACTCGAAGTGTGCTTAGGAGTCAGATGAAGTTCTTTCTTTTTTCAGTTGTTTCTATATGTGTAATTTTTTTATTTATTAAACAAATTAGCTCGGATGTCTTAATTTTTGTGTAACTTGCAGAATATCTAAGAAAATTACTTTCATTTACTAGAAGTCTTAATTTATATTTTTGGCTAATGGTTTCACTTGCATACAAAAGACGCTAGACAAATTCTACCTCATAACATTTTAACAGTATTTCTTTTCGTACTTTATTACAATTGTACCATTCATATAAGTGAATATTTCTATTTTTCCGCTCTCTTTTTTCTGTGTCAATAGTACCTAAATATGTTACTGTTGTCCCGAGAAACTTATGTTTATTGGTTCTTTTATTCTTAATAGTTTAAGATCGAATTACATTCTTGCTTTGAAAAAACTATAGTTTTACTTTTTTCGACAGATATTTTCATGTATTTTGGTGTATATTTTAGATATCTCCTACAGTCCTTTTTGTATTGTCGTCATTTGAGATACGTAGTTATCATCAGAATAAGAAAAAAAAATGGCGATTCATTGTGAAGTTGCTATTATTTAAGTTAGATGAATAATATGTAGCTTTCTTTATCCACCTCTAATCATTTCATGTACTTAAATGTTGTATAATATTGGTCGCTTGCTACAACCGTGACGGACACGATTGATTTCTTCTATATTTGAACGAGTGTAGATCTTTTCTTTAGAGCTTTAATTACCTCTTTAAAATGTTGAGTGTTGTTATTTAATTACATAAACTTTCAAAGGGAGTAAATCTTCAAAACTTTGTGATGGAAATTTAATGACCTCGCCGACACGTTGAGAGCCAAATGTGTGATGGAGTTTAATGACAAAGTAACGCCGACGTTGTTTGGTAGCAAATTTGCAACGGTATGCAAATGTGTCGTGGTAGACGTTGTTCCCAACTACCACCGCAATATGCTCGACTAGCTCGCTGGATTTTTCAGATTGGTACTTCTGGGTTGAAAGGAGTGTGACTTTCAATATGTCAAAATTACACTGGAAAACAATCTCTGAAGTTTATTAAACTCTTGTCATTAACATACAACAGTATACTTTTCTGATAAAATGAGTTTTGAGAATATTATTAAATGTAGACTGAATACGAGACTTTATATTTCTCTTCCGACAAATATACTTCAGTAACAATGTTCCTTACGTGGTTGGTAATGCCGACAATAATCTGTTTGATCTTACTCGATACTCCACATAAATTCTCTTTTTATCACTAATAGATATTTACACATCTTTGTCCTGGTATAACTCGTATAATATACGGAAACTATTTGAAATCGTGACTATGATTATTCACCATGACTGATAATTTGTGATTTCCCACGAAATATAACTCGCAACTTAACCCTATGTAATATCAAATACAACTTCTCTTTACGGACTACGAATTACGACTTCTCATGGGATACAAAGCACAACTAACTTTTGAGATATAAACCGACACTTAATACAATAGGATTATAATAATAATATTCATTGCAATGCATTATTTCCAACATAATTATACTAAACCAATGAGATTCGTTAATTTCTATTTAGTCGCAACAAATGTGTCTATCTCGTGTTGATTGTTGGCACACATTATTAATGTTGTTACGCTTGCCATTGGTTGATTCACTTAATATTACAATTTCCTTATATGTAGTTTTAATCTATTCATATTCTTGGCTATGTATGTGTTCCTTTGAACCGTTACATTATAAATATTGTCATAAGGCCAGCAAACAAACATTAAGACATACATTGTAATAGCCCTTATTTGATACATGAAATTACACAAACCAGCTTACTAGATTTATAAGATTTAAAACGTATTGCCAACGAATATTTTGTTATTTGAATTGAAAATTAAAGCCTTTACGTAACATTAAAAACATGTGCAGATGGACTTATTAAATTTATATGATTAAAAACATATTATCAATGAATGTTTGGAGCTTTAAATCGAATATTATAGCCTACGTAATAACACGCGTAAATGGATTTCTTAAATTAAAATAGCTAAATAGCTATTACCATTAAAAGTTTGTGGTTTTATTTCAGCATTATAGCCTTTAGCTAATGTAAAAACATATGAAAATGAACTGATTAATTTAATATTACTAAACAAATGCAATCAACGAGTGTTTAGGGCCTTAAATCGGATATTTTCCGCTTCAACTTATACCAACTTGTCTTACAGTTATTAAGACGTTAACTACCGACGAGGAATTTGTTAATGCCGATCTGTACTAGGACAGTGTGACAGGACTAGCTAAAGTGCAGGATCATGGAAAAATTTCACAATTGCTACGGAAGTAAAGTATGCGTTCTGCAAAGCCAAGAAATGCTGAGCTGCTGCTGTCGTCGGCAAAGCGATAGAAGGGTTGTTTCGTTGCATATTTGTTCATGACACGTATTTCAGAATGTTAGAAACCGCTTTGAAATCAGTTTTTGTGTTGCTGAAGAAACACTGATTTCCTGTTTCCATTTACAGTATTAGAACATAATTCATAGGTTTTAGAGTTTTAGATTTCCATAGAAAAATATGGGCGTGGCAGAATGAAATAAGGTGTTGCTATAATAATAGCTTTCATTATATCAAAATTAAACCGAACAGATTTCTTACGTTTTCATTTCCGTACTGCTGACAATGGTAATATATAAGTAAATGATAAAATATCAGGTGCATTTCGCTTCTTGATAAACAATGAGCCGGACGCGTGTCCTGAAGATTTTCTCGGGACACTGAGACATTGGTGTGAAGGCCAGGATTGTTCCTGCAATATTGGGACGTCCGCTCATCCTAGTAAAGGGGAGAGAGATATTGCACAATGTTGGAGGTCCTTTTAGCACAATGCATTCTTCGGCTGATATCACAATGCTGTAAGAACTTTAATTACTCGTTGTCTTCACCATGTCTTACGTTTTAGAAGTAACAAAAGGACGCATAATCCGTCTGTGAAGCGTGGGCGTCACACGTCAAATATAGTGAAAGCAGCAGGATGAAGCGAGAAGTGTGTCCTTGGTATTGCTGTTTCCTGGAAGAAGGAAGGAAAAGATGGCTCAAATCTGGTCCTTCCAAGGTGCTCGTTCCCCAATGACTTTAGTGAGCCAAGTAAAACTCCGCTTCGGCGGGCTTGGTACTGAATTCTCGATACTTCAGTCTCTGGAACCAATGAATACCCCCTGCCGATACCACGCCAATCGACTGACGAACTCCTGCGGTCCCAACTAAGTCGCATTGGGCGTGGTCGACACTTGGATGAGGGGCCAGATCCCCTATCCCCCCTCCCGTCAGTACATGCGTGTTGGGATAAGCCCGTAACTATATGGAGAAGTATTTACATCCCGACCTGTCCCTTCACCTCTCCGACAAACATTGCGGATCTAAGGAGTAAGGGAGATACAGCGCGGCGCTCACCAGCACCTGGCCCGCAAGACGAGGGCGGCCCATAAACGATGTAGTCACTGGAATCAGGTGCTCCAAGGGACCGACAGGAGAGGAAGATCGCAGTTTGTCGTCAATTTACTGGGGAAACCCTGAAACTCCAAGTTGTCGCGCATGCCTTAAGGAGCAAGCTGCGGGAACCCAACATAAGCGCTTGCTAAGAAGACCGGACACTCTGAGTCTCCAATGGGCTTCTTTTCGCACTGGGAGCACAAATACTCTCCCGAAAACGTTGTAGCAAGGGCAAAAATGGCATTTCTGGGGACGAATGACTGCAGATATGATTGGAGAGTTCGTTGAGATGTCGATCAGCATGAATTCGGGAGAATACTCGGAAGTGTTGCAAGGCAATATGTTATCCACCGTTCAACTGAGGAAATGCCGATTCGCGACAACACTTCAAAAGTAACAAAGCCATCCTGAAATCCGTCCCACCGAATGGCCTGCCAAGTGTCTAGATCTCAATCCAATAGAATACACGTGCCATTGCAGTTTATGATTGGGACAACAGGGAAGAAAGGGCGGCGTGGCAGATGCTGTTAAATCATCTCCACTCTAATCCAGTCCATGTCTCGACAAATTGGTACTGTGGTTGACGGTATGAATGAAAGTTTTTAACTCCCGATTTTACTACTGAGGCACCACAGGCGATGACACTGATGATACATGAGATGAAATTATATATTGGGAATGGATTTTTTTTTAAGGAAGGAAACGTTCCAGGTATAAGTTTACGGTACCTCCCTGGCATTTGCCATTTATGAGGACTGAGGAAAACCTGGAAAAAACCTGTCAGGGAGGACGGTCCTGGGGGTATTCCAGCCCAGGCCTCCCGCTCACGAGTCCACGTCTTAACGACTTCGCCCACCGTGGCGGTAGATTGACCGTGGAGGATGCTCGACTTGATATTGAAGTTAACATTTCTTTTTTATATTAAAAGCTCTTTTTATTACTTCCTTGTCTTTTATATTTCTATTAATCCTCTTTTTATTGAAAAGAAATCCTCTACTTCACGCTACATTATTAAGAAAAGAAAGCCCATGCATTGTTTACATTATTTGTTCTTTCCATTATTACCCATCATCATTCATAAAGAAATAATGTTCTACTCTCAGGCAATATCTTCCATCTTTATCCTATCGTTTCCAAAGAAACCACAATGGTACTTCTCGATGTTAACGAGAGATATTTATCCTTCGCTGAGACCTTAGCATACAAGGTCACATTGAAAGCTTTAACCTCTTATTACATACCTGTCGTGATAAATAACGTAGGCGTTATACGAGCAAAAGAAGAACAAGTTTAAGTTCTGTGGTTTTCCTATATCCATTCTTTCTTTTTGGTTTCAGCGTATAAAATGCAGTGCGCTGCTCAGGCAAAGGTACAGTCGCGTGGAGAATAAGCTAGCTGTTTCTTTTATTTATAATTTACTGAAATGAAAGAGTGATTATTTTAGCGTTTTTATTTAATTTTACTTTTACAGTTTATTCCGAACAGGCCCATTTTCATCTCCTATTCATAAAATTCCAGTATACCCGTTTAGAATAAAACATTTTAATAATAACAAAAATAATAATAATATATTTCAATAAATGTATTTCCTACTAGTGTTAATTTCTATTACAATAAATAACAACTTTTTGTAAAGTGTCAAAAGAAAAACTTCGCTTTCTTAGTGCACTTTAGATAAAAATGACTTTAATAACAAAATAGAAAATATTGGTAATTTTATTTGAGAGTATTTAATTATATTTCCGTACTTCTTAACAATAAATAACGCATTTTTATCCCTACAGCATTAAGGACGAATTTGCATACGATACAACAAAAATCACAAATTTTCTTTAAACCCCGCACCATTAATCAGGGTTTATTGTAATGGTAAGAGTTGGTAGATATCTATGTCGGTATCCATAATCCATCTCTATGCTCCTTAAATGGAATGTTTTTCGCAAAGGACAACTATCAGATAATCGGAAGGAGGTATTGACTTCATAGATCGAAAAAGCTAAAATGAAAAATGTACGTTATTAAAGGTTATTAAACATTAAAGCAATCATGGAAAGGGAAAACATACATAAATTATATTGATATTGGGGATGAAACCACAGGAACATTTTCATGTTTTATCTAAGTCCAGAAAACTAAAAAAATATAAATATGCACAGAATATCTCACATGTCACTCTGCTTAATTAAACATGAAATATGTAAAGCCGTGGGTCCCGTGTCGTAGATTTACGGCACGATAAAGAACCTCAAACCTGAAACAAGAGGCCTCTGAGCAAAATTTGCCGGCCTTTTCACGCCCCAAATTGATTAGACGCTGATGACCTGAGATGCTAAAGAGCGTCCATAAATAAAACAAATCAACCTAAGTGTAATAAACTTGCCTTTTTGAACATAAACAAGGAACAGGATATTCCCCATTGTCAACTAGGAAGCGAATTTAAATAACGAGGTCTTTTGTGCTGGCGTTCAATTAAATAGCTTTTGTTTTTAGCGCCATATACAACTCTTAGGTATTATCTCTCTCATTAAGCCGCATTTGAAATATACCATCAAGAATGGCGTGGAAAAATGTTAAACCAGCAACAATGGAGTAATATTTCATTAATTTCTAAGGGGAGAGAGAGAGGGGGGGGGGAGGGAAGGCGACAATGAGTAAAGAGGTAGAAAAGTTTCAATTTATATAACCTCCTGAAATTAACTGGGTTATTGACAAATCCATTTACCCATATTTTATTATTATGGCTCATTCCGGCTCGTGACCGACAAACTGAACTTTGAAGGCGAGCTAAATGGATGTGTTCTTTCAGAGGAACTTTGTCCATTGTTCCCACACAGGGTACTATAGCGCGTTAACATTCTTGTAATAACTTCCGATGCCATTGGTCAATCTCTCAATCTTATTGGATGATGTCCAATTTTTCCCCTTTTAGTGCTGCTGGAGATCTTTGTCTTTTGTTTTTACAAAAAGCAATGTTTGGCCCCTTAATTTGGGTATCGGAGTGTACACAGACAAACGTAGAAAACGAATATAGGGAATTTCGAAGCCCTATACTGAACGAAATGTCCATTTTTGCCATGGCAGCACACATTTTCTGCTTCAAATTCCAATTAAAACATTCTGAAGCAATAGAAGAAGGCGATATGAGAGGTAGCCTTCGATATATAGGCTTGGTTAACGTCAGATATAACGGGATGTAATGAGGCGATTAAATTGTAATATAGGAGCTATATTAAATGTTATTTCTGTGTTTCCTATTTGTACAGCCTAGCCCTTGAGCAAGAGCATTATAGATCCATTAAGAACGGAAAGTCACGGGGCACAGAAGCGTGACATTTATTATTTTCCCTTTTGAATGATGTGTGGACAGTGGGCTACTGGAAATAATACATCCTGCTATGTAAACAATTGTAGTCATTGAGAAAAGTGAAAGTGCAGCCGTACACACCAATTCCATTGCAGTGTGCAAAGTTTCACTCAATTACATCTGTTGACAAAAATCATGTGCATTAAGGGGGGAGGATGCTACAGGTTTAAAGTAAAAATTTGGATTTTGAGGTTTTGGTATTTTATAAAAGTTCAAACATTTTTCTTACATCTCTGCAAGCGGTATGAAATTAGTTGAATAGCTCTAGCTATTCTTTCTTTGTGCCATGCTTTCTTTGTGCAAGAATCAAGTACACTGTTGTCTAAGGTCTCTATTTTCAAATATGATAGAAGTAAAATAGAAACATGCATTTCGGATGATATTTTATGAAAATCTTTAAATTCCATCATGTATCTTAATAAACTTTCGAATTCTTTTTTAAACCCAAGTTTTAACGTCTTTTTCATTCCGAACGTAAGAACATACCTTAAAATGGAAATCATTGCAATGAAAACTTATTCGTTTGTTTTAAAGGTGGTGCTTAGAATTTATGAACATGTAAATATCATATTTATTATAAAACAAAGTGTGAAACAACGTGTGACTTTTCAATTGTGCAGTGTAAAATGTCTTTGCTGGCTAATTTTCATTTTACAACTTCCAGTGACAAAGTTGTCAACAAAAAACATAATTTTTTTATCGTCGCTCATAGGTGCTCAGAAACAATCGACCATGTTATCTACAGTTTCTTTTTGCGCTAGGTAGGGAACGACTGTGAATGGCTGCCACGCAGTAGAGTGAAATACTAGCAAAGACCTGACGTGGCCAACTGTGAATCTGTGACAGTTCAAGTGAGCGATGCGCTAGTGTCTCTGTGTGTAGGGGAGTGTGATTTTTATAAACGTTCTATCCTGTCTGCGTATGATCTGCCGTGCCCCTTTTTCCTATCATTGTATTTGTATCTCCATTGAAAATTATACTTCAATTTTGTGTTCTCTATGCAAAAGTTTCCCATTGATTGCTCCATATTTGTTTGTTTTTGTTTGTTTTGTTTTGTTTGTTTTTGTTTGTTTTGATACCACAAGTTAAGTGGACACTGATGATATACGAGATGAAATGATATATTGGGAAAGGATTTTTATTTTATTTTAAAGGAAGGAAGCGTTGCAGTCCGAAGTTTAGGGTACATCCCCGGCATTTGCCATTTGTGAAGATTGAGGAAAGTCTGGAAAAAAAACCTCAGTCAGGGAGGACGGTCGTGATGATGGAACCCCAGAACTCCTGCTCACGAGTTCGCTCCTTAACGACCTCGACCATCCGTGGCGGTTTAAAGACATCTTATTGCACTCTGTAATGGACATTTTTTATTAATTAATTATGAAGCGTCATGGGAGAGTGTACAAGAAGAGACGCTTTATAAAATTAAACACACTAAAGAAACGGATGCACAAACAAATCTATCTGCAATTTACCTTCACAAATTATGAAAATGAAAGAAAAACCAAAGCAACAAATTTGACCAAAATATATTGGGATAAATATGATCTTGACCATAAAAATTATAAGCACAAACACTCATTCTCTGAGAATGCATTAAACTGTGTTGAACGTTTCAACAGGTCCAAAAACAACATTTTATGGAATTATATGGTTTTGTAATTGAACATGTTCAATAAAGAGAATAAAAGTTCTTAAGGCAGTGGCCTGAACCCAAAGCTGCAATACGATTGGAATTTTGAATGTCGCTTATGATAAGAGGCTTGCAAAAACAAGCTAGCCTCTCCCAATTGTAAAAACTGCAAGGCAAGAGCGCATAGCCAGGAATAGAACACGATTGCGGAAGAATACCAAATTAAAATTTCTTTAATGCTCGTTTTCGAACTTGAGCATTTTTCTCAGAAACAATTTAGGCTAGAGCTTTAAACTTTTCAGGGTTCATGCTAAGTAGCTTGCTTGGCAAGCGGAATTTTTTCATTATCTTTGATATTAGCCAATTTTCAAGTGAACTAGCATTGTTAATATGTTTGTATATCCTGTCATAAAAAGGATCATAATTCAACAAATTATAATTCTTCCCACATTTCAACAGCGCTTAATTATGGCTAAAAATTGGGCTGATAGCTTCAACGATAAAAGAGAAAAGTACAAATAAAGAAATGACATTAAACTTTTTAAAATTTTTATCACATTATACGGTGAGGTTACTTGAGTTATGGGCCGCCTGAGCGCGATTGTTTATTGGGGATGCAGTCGCGGTAACTTGAAAAAGGGAGTTAGGTGTATTTTTATTGTAATAGGTATGTAAATTTTTAATGAAAGCATAAAATTATACTGCATTTAAAACTGATAACAATTATGCCCCTCAGCAGCAATGCATTGCAGTCATCCGCAAGGGAAAGTCCTGTAGTTTATCTAAAGTTTCTTGTCATTGAGAGATCCTGTCTCGTAATTTTTTAGCAAGTTGTCGAACGGTTTCTCTACCTGGGACACAAATGCCAGGATATTTTCTTGCCCCCTCACCCTTCCATTCCTCTGTGAGAATCCGTTTTCATGTGTTAAAAACCCGTTCTTCAAGATATTTGTGTAGTGATGTAGCTAATGAAAAAAAAAATACCACGCAGTTTACACGAACAAATACTCATTGACAAAGCCTCCCTCAAACTAACTATAAGCAACTACCTGCCCATGCACTGTACCCCTTGACGACTGACTTTTCACAGTATGCAGTCGTGCCTGCCGGCCCGTAATTCAAATAATCTCACTGTATAAGAATTTCCACTTCAGTATATTTTTATTGGTGCATTTTTTTCATAACTTGTGCAAAAATACGGGCAGCCTAACTAAAAATTACATCACAACAATAGCGCTACTAAACCGGTTGCAATCCGCCTTAACTCGGGCACTACATTCATGAACGCTTTTCCGTTAGGTTTCAAAAATAAAAAGTTTACAAAGATTTCTGGCTTCTGAATCAACGATAACACTGTTTAGCTTGGCGACGAAGTCTATGTTATTACTAAAACATCTGAAGAACATGGTGCAAAATCGCGTTTGGCGAAATTGCCAAGTCTGCATGCTGTTATATGGGTGGTTATGTATGGTTACAAGTTCTTAGAATGAAGTGAGTAAATTAAAACAGTTTTACCTTAATTTATTCTAATCATCAGATCCCGGAAGTCAAACAAAATGCCTTTTGTATCTGGGTGAATGTATTTAAGAGACAGGTAGAAATCAACATATTTCCGTACATTTGAGGTCGGTAGGGTCAGTTTTTTTTATCTTTATCTACTTTTATTATTAGTGTTAATTTGTTACATTGTTAATAGTGTTTCTTTATTTTTATTTTTCATTAATATTATATATATATATTATAAAAGTAGGTGTGGTTCTGTGGTGGAGGTGCTTTAAACTTTAAAAGCCTAAAGGGAACATTAAAAGACACAATTTGGGGAAGGGGGAATGGAATAACTCTGAGTAAGCATTATCATTAACAAAAACGTTTAGGTGGAAGTATATGTTAATTTTCTCAAAAGGAACGAATGTCACTTAACAGCAATAATAGCAAGTGTCTGAATTTGATCAAGTGAGAGTTGTCATTTCGAAAAATTGTAGGACGAAATGCGTCTACAGCGAAACAACTTTTGAGATGAATGGATCGATCCCAACCACCCATCAAACAACCAGACAGAGACTATTGTGAACAAACATAATGTGTTGCAGTTTAATGGTCAGCAGCGTAGAATTTCAAGATTGAAATGGTTTCAAATTCGCTCAAGATTTTAAACATAGAACTTAGGAACTTTCTTTCTCCTTAGGGATTAAATAATTAGAAATGACAGAAATTGCTCTTGTCCGCCGTTCTCTACCAACAATGAAAGGGAAGTTTTAATCAGGAGATAGTTGTGAACACGTAACCTCTAGACTGAGGTCGGAGGCGTTCAGAAAGCTGCTGATCACGTGATCACTTGACAGCTTAAGTGCCGTTTCATCTGCTTAGTCAGCACCGCTGTTGCCAGGTCACACGTCCTTTTTCATAATACACGTGTAATTCTAGCTTCCCTCTTCACCTTTGGCGGCCTTATTGATTAACTGTATAAGACAGGCGGAAACAATCTGTATTTAAGAAATAGTTAGCAACACGTTAATGACGGTAAATATTCTCCTTCTGGTCGTACTCGTAGAAACCGCATTTAAATCACAACATATATAATGCTTCAGGTTTTACTCAAACTCATTTTACCTTTAAATAAAAACGCTATTATTTACTGTGCGAAATTTCAGGAACGCGATTTTAGGTGTCCTAGCCCTTGGTATCACTGTTTTTTTTTTATTAGTGTTTAACGTCCGCTTTTACTACTGAGGCACCGCAGATGGAGTAGTAAATTAAAAACGGTTCATGTTCTGTGTAAGAGGTTTTATTTATTCATGTTAGCTTTGAGTATTTTAAGTGAACTTGCATTTTGATTCCTAATTAGTCTGTTTTTAGATAATGAAACTATGTGAACTATAATTAACTAACTGATGTAAAATGTTTGTCAAAATTTTTAAGGTGATTTCAGAGGTCCTATATTACTAATGCAAAGTTATACCTTTCTCTTAGTAAATATTATAGATACCTCAGTGAAACTTTTACTGCTTATTTACATTATAAACCGCCACGGGTGGCCGAGGTCGTTAAGGCCCGGACTCGTGAAGGGAGTTTTGGGGTTCCATTCCCACCAGGACCGTCCTCCCTGACTGAGGTTTTTCCCAGGTTTTCCTCAGTCCCCATAAATGGCAAATGCCTGGTGGGGCATAAATTATCATCATTTCATCTCATGTATTATTAATGTCCACTGCCTGTGGTGCCTCAGTAGTAAAAACGGGCGTTAAACACTATTATAAAAATTACATTAGAAGTTCTGAGCTCTTATTTAGAGAATATAATATATATAAATAATAAGTTAATAAGTTTTTGTAACAGACACCCTTTTTATAAAAATAAAATTATATACAAAAAGTTTTTATACAAATGACCTGAAACTAGAGCTCAGCAATGAATGTAATAATGTAGCTCAGCTTTGTGAATTTTTCACCTATGACAAAAAAAAAAAAAAAAAAAAAAAAAAAAAAAAAAAAAAAAACTTACATTTAACCTCTGTAACAAAAATTAAAATTAAAAAGAGCAATTATCTGCTTCCTCCTCTGGGCTGTGGCTGGCTGGAAATTCTTTTCTTTTTCTTTGTTGTCTCACCACCTTTCATATTATTACCAGATATCTTTTTCAGGCACTAGAGAGAATGTCAGTAATTTTATCATTCACTAAATTATCATCAGAAATAGGCCTATTATTTTCGTTATCACCACTACCGTGTTTTGAAATACCCATTTCCTTTGTTTTTAAATGTTTATAAGCCCTAGTTAATCTAGACATGATATTACATGTAAAACTGGGATGTATAGCTTGTAAAGCTAAAAATAAACTGAAAACTTTCCTTGCCTCAGAAATTAAACACACAAACTGTTATTGATAGAACTGAGACATTTGATACAGTAATTTACCTACAAAATACACCAAACCATAGCCTTCTATTTTTATGCAAAAGTGCTGAGCATTGATAAAAGTAGTTTGAACATAAAACACATTACATAATTAATGACACTCACAATTGCAATTTTGAACAAACAGTATACCAAATTAAGCAGAAAAATCCAAATAATTATTTGGATCAAAAAATTAAAAATTTAATTTTTTTTTTTTTAAATTTGACCTTAAACTCTGTGAAAGCGAATGCTATTTTTAGATGCACTGTTTTTTTTTTCATATAAACCGTAAACACGCCAAAAGGTGTATCTTTACGAAACATATAATTGAGGATGGTAAAATATCGACATTTTTGCAAATTACAGCGAAAATTTCAAATTGCAACGAAATTGATTAATTTAGAAAAACATACGAAATTCTACTCACATCCATAGAAAACAATGAGTTTTAAATTTTGTTCTCAACTTTATGTGCTTTTAAAAAGTGTTCCAGCTTCACAAAGTCATACCTGCGCAGAGATGATACGCTCGGTGTTTACTGCATACTATAGGGCGAACAAAAGGCAACCTTTAGGCATAATTTGTTTATGAAAATTGAATCTTTATTGCTAGCCATACTTATATTTGTTGTTTTAAAAATTATTAGATTAAATAGTAGATTTGGTTGGTTTTTGTTTACGGACGCTCTTTAATATCTCAGGTCATCAGCGTCCCATTCAATTCAGGACGTGAAACGGCCGACAGATTTTGCTCTGAGCCCTCTTCTTTCAGGCTTGAGGTTCTTTTTCGTACCGTAAATGTACGACACGGGATCCACGGCTTTACTTCCCTTCCGAAGGAAGCCATACTTAGGATTTTTATGCTCGAAAAAATCCATTGATCCTGGCCGGGTTCGAACCCTGATCTTGGTTTTAGGAGGCAAATATGGTTACCACTACACCACCAGGACCGACATCAAATAGTAGAAAAAATATTATGTTGGATAATATGTTAGTAACGCTATTGAAGGATTCAGTTATCCATGAAGAAAAGAAATGGCTCATTTATTGCAAAATGTTGACAGCTTGACTACAAACAAAATTTAAAAGCATATGACCCAAAAGACGCTAGTTAGCAATTTGTGCTTTTTGAATGATTTATTTCATCTATTTGATGTAATCGCAGCATCAATGGAAAATGTTTCAGAAAATTGTAAAAATGAAAGCAGTTTGTCCAGTTTTGAATAATGTACAGTCAGACATTATGGTTAGATATCCTGTTAAGTTAAATATACGAAAATGCTAACAAAAGCATTGAAACTATACAGTCACTCTAGGCACTGAAATTGATACATTTGGAATCTGCCAATGCTCTATTGAAATTTATTTGTGCTCCTTGTTTGTGCAGTGAAGTTCTTTATACAATACATTTTGATAGTAAATGATGGAAGAGAGCGCTATTGTTGTATATACCATGGTCTCTTTCACCGCCACACCGAGGTCGTTAAGGTACGGACTCGTAAGCGGGAGGCCTGGGGTTCGAATCCCACTAGGACCATCCTCCCTGACTGAGGTTTTTTCCAAGTTTTCCTCAGTCTTTATAATTGGCAAATGCCAGGGAGGTATCTTAAACTTAGGGCTGGAACGTTTCCTTCCTTAAAAAATAATCCTTTCCCAAATTATAATTTCATCACATATATCAACACTATTAAAAAAAGTCTCTTTCATAGAGTTAAATTTGGGAAAAATGAATTAAGTAATAATTTGGGAATTGCAATACATAATATGATTAATAAGTGAGTAAATTTTATAGTAATTAATTATTTATTTATGTACATTTTGTAAAATAAAATTGGCATGCTCTGTAAAAGCTTCAACTAAAGCTAAATTAATGCGATAGCGCTGTAATATTTCGCGAAAAAAGCGAAAAGTAATTTTCTTTCCGCAAAATTGCCTCTATCTATATAGAGTAAATGTGATAGGAATTTCCTAGAAGTGATCGCTACATTTCAAGGCACTGATAATGAAAGCAAACTTGCAACAATGCTGGAACGCGTTTCTAGACCAAGTTATGGAATAGCAATTGGCATAGCGCTAGTGTTATTTATATAAGAGAATTTTGGACCTAATATCTAACAAGCGTTTACAAATAGTAGTCAGAAATGGAATTTGATTAGTGATCGCCCTGAGTAACCTCAAGATATCTCAACCTTTTGCCTACATATGAAGTTATGTAAGTTTTTGGGGTTAAATCTTCGACCTTTGGATTTTGAAGTAGACTGTGCAAAGACAATGATACCTACTAGCTCAGTTAGTGTAGAATTATGTCAGTTATTTCTTCAATCTTCAACTTAAAAGTACATCGGATGGGGCAAAAACTTTGTAATCACTATTAAAAGAAATATTACCAATCCAAAGTGCAAAGGATATATATATTCTTGAGCTTGAAAACGTATAGCTTAGATAGGTTTTGACTTCTTTTGAACTGTTTTCGGTCATAATATGAAAATGTTTTTTTAAAAGCACGCATATCTAAGAAGGTACAAAAGTAGCATGCAATTGACAAGATCTTTTTATTTAAATTGGTGCATGTCTGAAGTATTTACTTGAAATATCAAATCTTTGTTTCAAATAGTTTGTGAAATACAGTTTTCTAAAGCAGAAGTGCTTTGGGAATTCGATAAAATGGATATCGTGCGATGATAAATTTATTTGTACAAATGATTTAAAGAAAACAAATTCATACCAAAGTTTGTAACTCTTCTCTTTCATTTCCAACAATTAAAATTATGTTCCGAATTTAAATATGGCCCGCGTGCAACAACTGAATTCATTGAACAAATATATGATATAGTATTAGTTAACCGGGAGTAAAAATGCCTGAATTAACTCAGACTATAGGCGTTTCAAAGAAACGTGTAGGGAGGTATATTTTACATATGAAAAAGCTTTGTCCAAGAGGGTGCCGCGCCTGCTATCAGCAGATCAAGAGTGCATTCGTATGGATATATCGCAGCAGTATTTGGAGGTTTTCAACAACAACAAAACAGATTTTATGCGCCGATTTATATTTATGGATGAGATTTGGGTTCACCATCACACATTACTCTCGATGCAGCAGGTCAAAACAGTGAACACAAGTTGGATGTTCAGCGCCAAAGAGGACAACGTCGGTTCCATTTGCAGGAAAGGCTATAGCTTCATGTCTTTTGGAACGTTAAAGAAATTTTACTAATGGATTGTTTTCAGAAGGTAAAATTCAAACCACAGAGTACTATTCGAGTCTTTTTAACTAACTATAAGAAAAAAAAAAAAAACGTGAGAAAAGACTCGGTTTGCAGAGGAGGGAGAGAGAGAACCACTTTTTAATCGGGGGAAAGAACCTGCTCACAATAATAATAATAATAATTTGTTAGCAATGGTAAATGAAAGATTTGGATTATGAATATTGAAGCATCCACCCTACTCTCCACATTTGGTTCCCTCTGACTTCCATTTGTTTCAAAATCGCAAAATCTTCCTGTTTTTTTTTATATCCAATTAAGAAAAGATTGCAGCTATAAGGATATTGGTATAGCAGCATCTTCGGAAAAACTTATTTACCTTTAGGGAGATAATGTTGAAAAATATCAAATTCATGTAAAAATTTTCTTCCTTCATTGATAGTACAAGAAATTTTCAGTCCGTCTTCGTATTGTAGTAGTAGGTATGTCTTTATTATTATTATTATTATTATTATTATTATTATTATAAAACTGTATATACACATTACAAATATATTTTATGCATGGATCGTAGACCGTACATGCTTAAGCATAACAATTAGAAAGAGGAACTAATAATAATAATAATAATAATAAATAAATAAATAAATTAAAAAGTGAGGAATGGTATTTACAGATATATGAATTGAAACATATTACACATTATTTATAATTATAGTTATTATTGCGTTCTAGCCAGCAAATAAATGCATCTATCTTCGCGCACTTTGGCTAGAAAAATGCCTATATTCAACCAGCATGCCAATCGATCTCTAATTGCCTTAAAAAGTTTTCTGGGAATGGGATTTTTCCCAGGTGTTCCCGGTGGGTACATTCTGCCAGATATGTTATAACGAGAATTTATATCACTTTACCCCAGGTTAATTTCATTTCATATGATAGACTCAAGGAGACTTTCCTGTTACATTCTGCCTTGATTTCCTGCCTGATGATAACCTCTAGCCTTGTTCTAACCTTCTTCCATACATTTTTATTATTTTCATTGCCTCGTTGCCATATTGGACCCAGGTAAATCCCCCCCGGATTCAATTTCCACCTCTGTAGCCGAAAACTCGTATAGTATATGCATGCTTTGTCATGTCGAACAGTGTTGTGTGTTCAGACTTTCCAGTGTGGAGGCTAAATAACAGCTCACATGCCGCGTAGTGGATGTCGTGTCTGATCAAAGACACGTGTCAGTAACACTTATCAGATAATGCTGAGATAAAGGTTTAGCTGGGTATACTGCAAAGTGCAATGTCTACCTTCTTGGATTTTCACATTTTACAAGTCAGTAAGGTGGTCAAAATAGCTTCCAAGTGAGTGCCAAATAAACAAGATAGAGGCATGGACGCGCTACGAAACATGCATCCATCTAGGGCAACACCCTCACGCTGCCTTATTACGACGCTGCAAAACTTCGGAATCTTACTGTCATTTTGACTTTTGGCGTCTTTGTTGTGTCATGCGGTTCATGAGGACTGTACTGTAATGCGCAGTATTATAAATCATTTCTGCAGTATCAGCAGCACCCTGCCCTTGATGATACATGTCCAGAGTGCTGTCGAACGCCTTAATTCTTCGTGATCATGTTACAGTTCATGATCAAGGTCAAGGCCGCTTCATTGGGGTGGGAATCTTGGAACTGACTTCTATTTGATTCCTAAAGTGTTGCTTGGAAATACTTTGCGAACAAAGAGGATATTTGATAACTTTTAGGCAAGAGGTGCAAAGCCTGGGTGACTCACTTGAGGGTGGTATTCATTGCCTTTCCCATCACTGGCAAAGTACCATGGAGAAAGGTGTTGATTAAATTCAGCATTATTTGTACGCACTACTATGGATGCTGTCTTATAGTATGGAACCTGACGTCCCTTCTTTGACAAGACCAATGTAGTGGTGACAAAAATACAGCCAATGGACTTTGAACACAGCTTCTGGAGTTGCAGTGTTGCCGATGATTATGTGTGCACGTGAACCATTATGGAACTCATGGGGAAAATGTAATTCCATTTATGATAATGTCATTTAATGTAAAGTTCCTACAGTAGTTAAATGAACCATTATACTCTTCCAGAACTACATGTGTTAGGTAAATAAAACCAGCTAAGTCGGAATAAAACACATTGAGAAAACTGCACTCTTCAGTATTTTTTTATAATTGCTGAGAAGAGGAAGCGTTCCAGTCTTAAGTATAGGGTGCCTCCCCGGCACGAGAACTGAGGAAAACCTGGGATAAACCTCCTGATGAGAACCGAACCCCACATCTCCCGCTCACGAGTCCGTGCCTTAGCGACCTCGGCTACCTGTGGTGGGTTCAGCACTTGAATGGAATACAATAATTACGCTTTCGTATCTTCCACTGGTGCAGCATTTTAAATTTTTCAATGACAAATCTTGACGCTGTTTAGGACTTAGGAGCAGATGTCACGGAAATCGAGGGTGGTTTGGTAACTTCTTGCAAATGAACTTGCGATGTGTTTTATATTTCGACATAGCCCCCTCGAAGTTTAACGCACTTGCCCCAACCTTTTTCCAGGTTCGCGATTCCCTCATGGAAGTACATTTCTTCGAGGCCCTCAAAGTACCCGTTTATCTTCAGACAGTATTTACGAGTTGCCACTTCCCATATTTAATTACAGTGATTGTAGCATGTAATTTTATGTAATTTCCTTATTACATCATGAGTGTAATGTCATTTTATTTCCTGTACAAGTGTTGAATTATTGTTTGTGATGTTATTTTCTTACGAGAGCGCAGACAGCTACCCCCAGCAAAAAAAGCTGACTAATTTCTGTTGCCTATTGTAACAATATTTGTAAAGATGACGCAAGCAAACCGATGTTTTCGGGAGAAATTTATAAAGGAGAATCCTTGAGTAAGATGTTTATTTGTATTCTGTTAGAGAATTGTAAATCAAGGAAGACGTAGGAAAGGAATAAACATATGGGGGTGAAAAGACAAGGGAATAACCTCTGGAAGGAAGATCCTAACGGTTCCATGTAATAGTATGTGGATTACATGTAAGAAGTCACGTAAGGCATCTGATAAATAATATAGCAGAGAGAAAAAATGAAGGGAACAGATTACCCAATAGAAATAATAAAGATAGTTTTGTGAGACGGCAGGCTGCCATGTTTATTTAGTCTTGCGATTATGCGGCCCAGGGACAGTCGATCCAGATTCTATCAATTCAATTGGTTGGAAGAATAGACAGTCGAACCACACTCTCCGTTCAATTCAGCTAGTAGAAAGCTGTAGTCAGTTTTAGAAGAGTATTCAGTGTGGAAGACAGTCACGGCCAGTTCAGTTCCGTTCAGTGGAAGATCTTTATCAGCTGAGTTCAGTTGCATCTCAGGATTAGTTGACTTCAGGAGCAGCCTTTATCAAAATAAGAAACGTCAGATGATCGCCATAGCTAGTGGGAAAGTGGCACATATTCTCCAGAAAATAACGACAGTACATTTTATGTGGAATAGTTTATGAACAATAAATTGTGTTTCATCTCCCATAACGAGAAATCTTATCAACCTCCTATACTCCTTCCCCTATAGTCACATGACCATAAAAGTATCCAGCAGCAGAGTTTCAACAGCCCTGGCAATACACAAGTCAGCAGAAACTATCATTGGAGAGGAAGAAATGATATTACTCTGAGAATCCAAAATAATCAAATTAATTTCTTTTTCCCAAATCCTTTCCTCCACTCTACATGCTTACGTAATTAAACCCCCCTCTTATTTAAAACCGCTGCAATCTCCTCTACGATCTCTGCATTTGATTTGAATTTGTGTCCAGCCAGGAAGGTTTTGAATTTTGGGAACAGGTGGTAATTAGAGGGAGCGAGATCAAGTGGATTAGAGCGAACTAACGCCATATTTTTGGCCATCACGAATATTTTTCAGCAGTCACTGTCTTCGGTCTCTCCATGAGTGATCCGTAGTATTCTCCAGTTATGACTTTCCGGACCTTCTCCAAGCCCTTCCCAAGAAAACTAAAGCCATCACCCATCCAACGGATGGAACACTTTCGCCTTTTTCGCAGCCGATTCGCCATGTGCGGTTCACTATGTTGACTTCTGTTTCGTTTCCAGTGTGTAGCAATGAATTCACGATCCGCCCATATCCGTAAAATATCGGATGGATTCTAACAGTCGACCGGTATTAGCATGCGATTTCGCTGTTCCTCCGGTAAGCAGATGCGCTTTGGATGTGCAAAGTTTTATTTGTTATGCAAAGTAATAATAAAGTTAATAAAAAAACTCATTTGAGATACCCGCGGCCTCTACAACTAGTGGATTTCACTTTCATTCATTTGTCAACCAAAACAATATCATGGGCTTATTGATAATTTCTGCTTTCACAGCTGATTTTGGAGCTCCAGGGCGTGGTGCGTCTTCGATACTTGTTCTGCTACGCTAGATGAAATCATAGGAAGGGCATGCCTCACTCAATATAGGAAAAATCCTTTTTAATCACACCACGAATTCCAATCTTAACCATTTTTCACTGTCACTCGAAAGTCATGTCAACCGATGAATTAATGTCAGAATGACTTGGCATAGAATTTCAACAAATAGAAATCAAACATTATGACTACTTATACACATGTTGCTCTTGCTCTTTATAGCATGCATACCAAGGTACTTGTTAAACCACCCTCGTAGGCCCTAGATCTAATTTGCTTATGGGAAGATCCCCAGTAAAGCGGCCAAGGGTATCCGTTCAATTTGTTCCTACATTCTTTTTGTATTGACCCTTCTTCTGGATTTAAAACAAATCAGCTGTGGTGTATGAAATTTACATGTATAATAGTTGCATCTGTTGTATTGTAAATGCATTAGCATATGCCTATTCACTGCCTTTAAGCTGTGTTTCGGTTAAATGCTTTATCGCATGCGTAAGTAAGTATAATGCAGCAATATTTCTAATATGTAAAACAGAATTTAAACAATGTCCTTTTAGTCTGCAATGCCCACATTGTCTTACAATTTAAGTATATTCCAATAAAATATCAATAATAAGCTTAGAGATTAAGGATCTTTTATCTAAAATTGTGCTGGGTGTATATTGAGGGTGCTATATTACGTACGTAGAATGGAGGGAAAGATTTTTATAAAGGATTTAATTTGATTGTTTTGATCAATAATTGGAATCTCGGGGTAATTTTCTTCTTCTCTTCGATGATATTTTTCGCTCACTTATATTTTGCCACGGTTGTTGAGACTCTGCTGCTGGATACTTTTATTGTCCTGGAACCATAGGGGAAGATTAATAAGATTTCTCATTATATCGTTCATAGTCTATACCACCTAAAATGTGCCGTCGCTATTTCCTGGAGAATATGTGCCACTCTCGCACTAACTATGGCGATCACTATGACGCTAACGCACTTTCATAGCTCTTAAAACTCTGATACTGAACTGCACTAAACTCAACTAATTCTGAGACACAACTGCCTATTCTTCACTTATAATTTTTCACTAACGATACTCTTCGACTGAACTGAATTCTCTTGGCACAGACGTAACTTGAACTAAACTGAGTCTTTACCGGAGAGTGTCTCTTCTTCCAACCAACTGAGTACTCCTCCAGCTTGAATGAGCTTCCAACTAACCTGACTGCAGATCGCAAAATTGTAAGACTAAATAAACATGCCGGTCTGTTGGTATCACGAAGCTATCTTTATTCTTTCAAATAAGTTATTAGAAAAATCTAGAATGTTTTCTCCCATCTTCGCATCTCTATTGGGTAATCTGTTTCCCTCCGATTCTTTTCTGCTATATTATTGGTCTGATGGCTTACGTAACTTCTTGCTTATCACCCACATCTCTCACGTATTACATGGAACAGTTAGGGTCTCCCTTCCAGAGGTTATCGGCCTGTCTTTTCACCCCCCTAGTCGTCATATTGTTTATTACGTCTTCCTTATCTAACTAAATAACAACAAAGCGTTCAGACAATATAAAAAGAAGCATTTTTCCACGGACCCTGCTTAAGAATGTCTCCAGAAAATATCGGTTTGCCTATTGCTTGGGCCTTCTATACAAATGTGCATACAACAGGAACAGAAATTCCCAGGTCAGATTTTATGGCTGGGGGTGGCTTTCTGCACTCTGGCAATTACAAACAATAATACAACTCTTACACAGGAAATAGAAATGAAACTACACTCATGCTTAAAATAACAAAGTTACATAAAAATCACTCATGCTACAATCACTCTAATTAAATTTGGGGGTGGCAGCTCATAAACACTGTCTCAGCTGTGCTATCAGTTTTGTTTTCCTACGGAGTGTTTTGCCGAGCTCGTTAGCCGGCCTGCCGGATCTCGGTGATTATCGGAAGGGTGAAGCAATAAAACAAATCAACCATACAACAATAGGCAAATCAATTAAAAGGTTCATTACTTTCTAAGTTATTATCAAATGAGTTGACGAAGTTGCCCATTTTTCACGCATTTTGGGCATCTCATTAGGAAATTATGCATCAATCGCTGTAGTTCGTTTTAAGAAAACCGAACAATTTCCTGACAAATGTTATCTTTGAGTTCTTTTATGGTGTGTGGGTTCGTCTTGTATTCGGCATTTTTTTTTTATTTACACCAGAAATAATAACCTCTGGCTGTTAAAACGGGGGACCGAAAAGGCCACAAATAGTTCTGTCTTGTGTAAACACATTATGAATTGCTCATGAAGTTATTCGCAGTGTGAGCAGTAGCAGAGTCCTGTTGGAAAAATGCATGATCACGCTCCCTATCGGTTAATTCTCTGAAACAAAATGGAGTTAGTATGGTATTCATGTAAGTAATAGAATTAACAGTATGCTCAAAATAATTTGGTCTTATGATTCTTTCACTACTGATGACACACCACACTAGACTTTTTTCATTATGGATAGGGACTTCATGTACGAAGCAGGTTCATCAGTACTCCAGTAACGATTGTTTTGAGCACACATATAACCATGGAGGTGGATCCAGACCTCGTTCGAGAAGAACATTAAACGTTAACCTATTTGTTTATTGTAGCATTTTACAAAATCCATCACAAAATGTACGGAGTAACCTGACCGAAGAGCATGTGCCATAGTTATTTTATACAGTTTGAAGTGCAATAATTTAGTAGCATTTTGCACAGACCCATCACTTGTGCAAGCGGAAGAAGAAATTTCCTAAGGGAATTTTCTAAAACTATTACCAATGTCATGTAATCTTTCTTCGGTGAGAACCCCACGCTGCTTTTTGGTTCTTAGGCTGAAAACTTGCAGTTTCTTAAAAATTTGTTATACAGGTTATGGGCTGTTTTATTGCTTGAAACAGTCTTTGAACTTCATGATCTGGCTGAGTTAACATATGAATCATATATAAAGGCACGCTGAACCGTTATAAACACACGAGGTATAATACACTTTAAGTACATTGTCCAATTAATAAAAGAACAAAGCAAACACACCCGGGAACAGTTACTCTACGACTGCGACAGTCAGCAAGGTCAACAAGTAAGCAGGCAGGCTTGGTGCTTCCTTCCATAGTGCGGCAGACGAGGGGGGTCAGCTCGTAGGAAAAACACCGTGCCGCAGGGGAAAGCATCACTAATTGCTCTGTACTATACACAGCTTGCTCGTGGCATTCCAGGAAGAGAGGGAGAGAGTTTTCTGTACAGTCGCGTAAAAAGTAAAAAAGGTTATAAAAGAATATAAAAATGAATTTTAAATTTATTATTTTTCTTCTTTCTTTTTGTTTTATACGTCTAGATACAATATGTATGTATTATTTAGTGAAATACACTCTCAGTTCTGGTTTGTTTAGTTCTGCCGTTGCTCTTCAGCAATTATAACGCTACAGTGTAAAGTTTCAAAACGAAATCTTCTTCCTTACATTCGGAAAAACTATGTTCTACATCATATGACCTCATAAGAGCAAAACAAAAATCACTACAGTCTGTAGTTATATACACCAGTATTCTTGATGGACGTCTTACCGAGTATCACATGTATATTGTAAAATATTTCGTATGCTTTATTTTTATTTACACGAATTTAAATTTTTGTACTGGGCGATGTAACTGGTACTTGATAAATTATTCGTGATATTTGCTAAATTAGTCCTAAGGCTTCAGGAATCTCCTTTTTTGACATTTCTAAACGTTTAATTGTTTTGAATACAGGGACTAAATCATGATATATGAAATCCAAAATTTTGTTGTTGTCTTCAAATCCAGAGATTTGACAATTGGGATGGAATTGAAGCCATCCCTCGAGGTGTTGGTTATCTGAACAACTGTAAAGTAATATTTGACGTAATAAAGCACTACATCTCACAGCGTTACTACAGTCTGGAGGTGGTGAAACTGGATTGGCAATTTTTAATTTTAGCACTCAGGAAGGAACTGTAAAGAATATCTTCTTGCAGCGAGAAATTAGGCAATGTACATTACTAAAGTAAACCCGCATCTCTTCAGCACACGATGATATCCATGGACTAGTCATGTGAAATTTTTCATATTTTAGTAAGTTTAATTCCTCTTACTGCTTTAGTATACAGGCAACGTCTTCAGTTACAAACAGAAGAACGTTTTCCAGCGGGGTATAAATAATCCCTATATTTATTAAAAATACTCACAGTAAATATTTTATTGGTGTGTTTCAATTTCTCAGTGCTTAGTAGGATTTTTTTCCTCCAGACTGATGGTCAAAATAATAACTGCATTCACATTTGCCAGCGGAATCAGGTGATTCATCATCATCTAGATTTTATTGCCTGTTGTCTAATGCACTCAGTATTCTACCGCAACAAATAAGTTTGGCCCTAACCGTGTCAGTAGACAGTATTTTATTGTTATATTTTTCCATGAAAGTTGTTCACTTTTTAAATAATATATATTTCCAGCTATCATTATTTCACATACATGGGTAAGTCCATAAGTTTCCGGCCTCGCCGATAAGGATTATCGCCTTCACAAAAACATTATCTGGTGGCATATCTTATCTGTAAAGTAAATAATTGCAGCTGTAACTTCTGCTCCGCTGTGTTCAGTTGTTCAGATATATTACACAAAGAAGGCTAAGTGTAGAAGATTGTGACATGTTCAAAATGGAATATCAAGCTGTTGTTAAGTTCTTCACAAAAGAAGGACTTACTTCAAATGAAATTAAACAGCGGTTGGACGGTGTATATGGGGAAGCATCCCCGTCATATTCTGTCGTAAAAGAATGGGCCAAACTTTTTCGAATGGGTCGAGAAAGCATTGAAGACGAAAAGCGTGCAGGTCGGCCCTTGGAAGTGTTCACTCCTGAAAACATTGCTATTGTGGAAGGAGAAATTATGGAAGACCGGAGGCTCAAAGTTACAAAAATAGCAAGAGATTGGGTCTTTCTAAAACAACAGTCCTTCGAATTATTCATCAACATTTAAACATGAATAAGGCAAGATGGGTGACTAGCTTTCCTTGCCGAGTCCAAAAGCAGCAACGAGTCATCTGCTATCAGACATTTTTGGAGCTCTGTCGTGGCAACGAGAGAGAAACTCTGCTAACCATTGTTACAGAGATGAAACTATGATCCTCTGCTATGATCCCTTGTCCAAAAGAGAATCAATGGAGTGGCGTAAACCTGGCGAAGCATCGTCTCTAAAGGCCAAGGTCACTCAGTCAACCGAGAAGAGCACGGCCACAATCTTTTGGGACTGTGAAGGAATACTCTTCATTGACTTCAAGGAGAGGAACACCACAGTAAATGGGGAGTACTATGCTAGCCTACTGCACAGACTACGTGCTTCCATCAAAGAGAAAAGACGAGGAAACCTGAGTGATGGTGTACGCCTTCTTCACGACAATAGCTGTGAAGAAACGTGGCTTCATGGAGATCGACTATCCTCCTTACAGCCCAGATCTAGCTCTCAGTGACTATTTCCTCTTCTTAAAACTCAAGAAGGACCTTCGATGAAGGAAATTTAAGTGTGACGAACAAGTGATGGATGCTGTTTATGCCCATTTTGCAGACAAGCTTTCTGACTTTGGAAAGGGGGGGGGGGGTTGAAATGTTAATTCAAAGATGTGAGAAGTGTTTTGCAATACAGTAACTATATTGAATAATTTTTGTCTTTATCGTACCTAGAAAGTGGTTAGGCCGGAAAGTTAAATACCTACCCTCGTAGCTCCAAGACAGGGGTGGACACACCGAGTGAATTCAGAGTTATAGTATGCCCGCAAAGCTCAGAAGTACTGGATCAAAGTGCCTTATTGATCGATGGCATTATATAAACGACTCTGAAGACAATGAAGCAATGCGGGTAGCAAAACTCCAGTTTCATTCGGCGCTGCAACTCCTAATCTCAGATCAATGCCAATTCTCTATTTGAAGGGGAATTTGGAGTAGATTGCAATTCATCTCTGTTCTTGGACAGAATATTTAGATGCGAATTATGTTAACTGTTCCGGTCTATCGCGTTTCTAAGTTTCGAAGTCTAATCATTGTATAAAAACCAGAACTCTGGTAATGAGGGATTGTTAAGTCGCGGAATAAACAACGGATCCGCGCAAGGTCTGTTGCTGACACAGCAAGAGTGTAATAGTGACATGATATCAGTTTCCTCACGAAAATGTAAACCGCAAGGTCCATGGTAAAGCACAAGCGTGAAGAAAATGCACACAGTAACACCACACGAAACTTTTATTTATCAATTTTCTCATGCTTTGTTTACACAAGAAGAAATACACGTGTTACAACTTGTATGCCTTCATAAAATATTATGCACTTCTGGTACTAAGTTTCTACAGTTTTTAATTTCTCAGAATCACGTTTTTGGCAGTTAAATATTCATATTGAAAAAATAGATTGAAGTTTTTGTAGTGTATAGAAAGAGGTACCAGTATGGGACATGAAATATAATTTTGTAGGGCTTATAAAATACTACACAATATGTACCTATCAATATTTTAAAGTTTATGGGATATCTGGCATTCACTTGGATTTTTCCTTATCCATGTTTAAAGACACAGTAAGAAAAAACATATCTAGAAGGCGGAATAACTGAATAATTATTGATTTTATCATCTTGAACAGTTGAGCATCAAGTCGCTCTAAACATGAATTTCTCTCTTATTTCACGATGTTGCCATAGGTTTGAAGGTTATTCCAAACCCGAGGTTATTTTTATGCAACAGAAATAATGATCAAAATCTACTTACTTTTTACATTACAGTTAAAAGTAATCTCCAGTGAGCCATCTTATACAATTAATGTAACTTCAAAGTGTGAAAAGGGCTCCTTTTGCCTAGGTAGTGGACGTGCTTAAAAGCAAAAAGAAAACGCTCTTTTTGTTTGAATAAAATGTTGTCCTCGAAAATTAAGTTCCAATTTCTTATTATTCTTTGAAAAACACCGGCAGATTGTAGTGCGAACATTAAAAGTTGCAATGAAAATCTTAAGTCGGTTAGGTTAATATCCTATAGAATTTATTTGAACACAAAATATTATTTTCCGTCCCTGTCATGAAAGTAAAATGGTAAAATGTTTTAAACGTAGCTTTAGAATCAGCCCCAAGATAGTCACAGAATATACTATCTTCATTTCGAATCTTATGAAATGTCTTCACGCTTTCGGCCCTGGTGGTGTAGTGGTAACCATACTTGCCTTCTAAACCCAAGATCGCGGGTTCAATCCCGGCCAGGGTCGATGGATTTTTTCGAGCGTAAAAATCCAAAGTAATGGCTTCCTTCAGGACGGAAGTAAAGCCGTGGGTCCCGTGTCGTACATTTACGGCACGATAAAGAACCTCAAGCCTGAAAGAAGGGGCCTCTGAGCAAAATTTAACGGCTGTTTCACGTCCTGAATTGAATGGGACGCTGATTACTTGAGATGTTAAAGAGCGTCCGTAAATAAACCAAATTAAAAAAAAAGGTTTTCCGTAACTTCTGAATCACCCTGTAAACTTTGGAAGAGACGTTGCTAAGCCCTCGTTTTTCCTTTTTGAAATTACACTATTTAGTAGATGCTAGTAGACAAAATATGTGTTTTGAAATTTTTGATCTTATTTTTGTTCTGTTTGTGACCATTTACATCAACGTTCCATTTAATCCTCGTCTACTTGTATTTTAGAGGATTAATATCACGTGTTCCCAGTCCTGACTTAGAATTTTGCTGATGCAGTCTTGTTGTGTATTTGAAAGCACTTTTCTTTAAAATATATTTTTGCAGTTTTCCTCAGAAGTTTCATACCGAAAAATGTGTCCTCGCACTGGAAAACAAAATTGAACCCGTTTAAAAGAGGTATGTTCTGTATACACACACGCACGTACGCACGCACAGCATTATAGGTGTTTATTTTGATCAATACAGTCATCAGATAACAAAAGCAGTATTATTTCACTGTCAAAGTTTATATGCTTCCCCCCCCCCCTCCTTCCAAATGAGAAAGTAAAGCTACGGTATTTCAGCACTGCTTTTCCAGGTTGTTTTTCTGTCCAAGTGTTTTTTTTTTTTTTTTCTTTTGCATGTTACAACACATTATTGGAGCATTCTGTTATCTTGATGAATGTATTCGTAAATTCGCTTGTTCTGTGTCAGAAGATATTTTAAACCAATATTGAACGTATTCACAGCATTGTTCGTGAAACCTTCAGCATGTTTGCATTTTGTTTCATTCACTTTTCATTTTGAATATCGTGCCGCTTTCGTGTATAAAATAAATCTTTCTTGACATTTTGCTGTTAAAGTAGTTTTCCTAATTTGTTCACTTTACAATGAATAAGATTGGGTTTTCCTCTCGCCCCTCCGCTTTTCCTCTGTAGTGACCTTTTCTCACAAGAATAGACAAGACAGTCTTTAGTGCTCAATTTTAATGATTGCAGAAACGTTTTTCTTCACAAAATACCGAGCACATAATTTGGGGTAACTTTTTCTGTTCCGTTCTGACTTGCACTGTTTGTTTTATCTGTTTTAACTGCTTTATCCTTCATAATTTATACTGAATATGTGGAGCGTATATCTTAAATGTCTAACACATGTAGAGCTTATCTTAAATGCTTACGTGACACACCAAGGGGAAACTGAATACCCGCTTTTTCTTTCCTTGTTCTTTAACATCACGTTTCTGTCTTTTTTTTTTTTTTTTTCTTATCCCACATAATGACAGAACTAGAGCTACGGTATAACTTTAAAATAAATGAACTACTAAAACAAAACAATCAGCCAATCAGAAAAGCACGCCATGCAACTGCTGATTGGTTAAAGGATAAAATCTTTTTGTTGGAACGAACGATGATGAATTCAGACTGCAGTTTTCAACCTTTAACTTTAGTGATATAAAACAATCTTTTGAGTGAAATGGATGTCACATTCAATAGTCCTTGAAAACTTTGATGATGTGCCTAACTTAAAGAAGGGCAATTTTGAGAGAAAAAAAGTATTTGATTGTGATATAAATTTCTGTTACCTGAGGAACCCTTTTGGTATATTTTAAATGTTTGCTTAGTTGTTTTCTTATTTCTTTTATATTATTTTAGTTATTTTGGTTCAGTTACTTGTTCCTGCTGATTCCACTAGTACCGGAGTGAAAACAAAAGCCACTCACAAAGGTCTGTGCAGGTCCTAATTATGAGAGGATGTCGCCTGTTACCCTGCAGGGATCATTAACGGCACTGCTAGTTATCACCCCCAGTACCTCAGCGCGTTGTCTCACGCCTTAGCTCGTATGACCAGAGCACTTTTTAAGTACAGGTTTATTCAAAATTATTGTTGCAGCTTAAAAAAGCACAGTACTTGATACAATTTTATATAAATTCGTGCGGATATGGTTTTGTTGTGTAGCAAAACGCACAATTTTTATATTAGTTTTTAAATGACCAATATCTACATCTTTTGTCACAATTTTTACCACACACACTTGTCAACGGCAGTGTTTAGAAAGGAACACCGTTGCAGATCCGAAATATTTACAGGTACAGGAGAGACGGCTACATGGCACAAACCCGCAAGTTAAAAAAAAAAACGTACATCCTAGAAAACACAGCTAAAGAGATAGGATTTAAAACCACAACTATAACTCACGACAAATACGGGCTCGAGCAAGCAAAAATCGTACTAAAATTGAGTTGGGAGTCATTTACTTTCCTCTGAATTCAATCACGATATACGTTTTTTCCTATAAAACGCAGGAATTGCTCAGTATGGAGCTTTCAGTCACATTTCGCTCCGGCCCGAACATAGAAAACCAGTTATAGATCATTTACTTACCTCTGAATTCTATAGTAATATTTGTTTTGCAACGCCTCAGTTTCTCACTAGAGGGCCTCATTTAGTTAGCCTTCAATCGCCTTCTGCATTGTTTGTTGAGAAATGGTAATTGTCTTCAAAAACCATAATTTATTAAAATGAAAATAACTCATATTATTCAGTTTCGACACCCCAAAAGAAATTACACCCATTTGTTACATGCAGGCCTTAGGATTTCGATACTTTTTTTAATATACTTAAAGAGAGTCGACCGTTCGGAACAGCCTAATTTACATTTGGCCAGCATTGATGTGACGTCATTTTAAACCGCAGCTTCTGAAGGGCATGCCGCAGCACTGTAGTGTGTTGCGAAATCGCTCGACTCTGCAGCTAAAAAAAATTGTTGGGAAACTATGAACATATTAAAACAGGCTTGTGTATTAAAGAGTTAAGTAATATTATTAATTAATCTTGAAAACAGCAAACACGCAATACAATATCATCAAGTATTTAGAATGCAATTCAGTGGGAAATGAGAGCTTCTTTATTTTTGCACAATTGCTCAATGCGGGAAGTAATCACAAGATACGCACACCCTTGATTTACAGAAAGAAGTCGCGCACGTCTATTATTTTTAATGCAGATCAGGACGGTATGTTGCTGAAAACTCTTGCTTTTATATTAAGGATGTGTCTTATATTCCACATGACAAAACAATATGTCGCGAACCAAAAATGTTTGGGACCCTTGCTTTTTACTAATATTCTTCACCATGTAGGAATAGCAGCTATTAAATATTTCTTACACTCTCGAGCACTCCTCATACCCATCCACAGATTTTATGTGTCACTTGGTCTATCTGGTTATCACTCACAGTGCTTATAGTTCCATAAAATGACCATCTATAGATTAAACACACTGCATGGGTCAGCAGAATTCACTCGGACCTCTTTGTCCTATCCAATGCCTTGGATAGTGCCTTAAATCCAGTGCGCGGGGCTTGTTGCCGTCTCAGGTCTCCCAGATCTGCCCTTGTGTACATCGCATACGATACCATGAGTCTCAAATTTGTCTCGAATGCGTGCAATTGTTACTTGCGTTAGCGGTTCTGTTCTATACACACGTCTTCATTGCCTTTGAACTTCAACAAAATTCTCGGTTTTCCAACACCACTTTAAAATTGCTTTCCGCTGTTCAAACGATAATCTTGTCTCCATTTTGTTGTAGCAATGCTAGCATAACATAATGTCACACCTATTTACAGAACATCATACGATAATCTTGACTTCATTTGTTCATTGTTGATTTACTATAATGTTGGCTTCATTTGTTCATTGTTGATTTACCTGTCACGTAGCAACGCTATCACAATGTAAGTGAGTCACATCTGTTTACAGAACATCATACAATAATCTTGACTTCATTTGTTCATTGTTGATTTAGGAAAATGTTGACTTCATTTGTTCATTGTTGATTTACCTGTCACGCAGCACCGCTATCATAATGTATGTGAGTTACACCTGTTTACAGAACATCATACTACATTACTGTTGTTTTTCAGTCCAACTTTTAAATATGTTAAATAGATATCTGTCTAAGTAACATTTCGTCATGTGATACCTTTATTGAAAATATAATAAAAAATTCCAAACTCCAATGCAGACCCAAAACTTCCTACAAGAAATTCATTAACTTTTGAAATTCTTTGGACTTTATAGTATCAAACCTATTTTGAAAGAATATCAACACTTTATTAATACATTCATCTTTGAAAGATTTTTTGTACCCCGTCTTAATTTTAGAACACCTTATTACCTTAAAAGCACATTTTACCACAATCTGTCTCCATTCAGGTTACCCCATCAATTCGCAGGCTCATATTCTTTCCCAAAATGCAAAATCTTTGAGCTAATTAACCCATTTTAATAGTTCCAGGGCCCCAACTCAGCCAGACAATTTAAGATTATGCGCTTCTAATAGATGATATCATAACTCGATCAGGTGCGATGGTTTTTTTTTTTTTTTTTTTTGCTTAAAAATCTAAGTATGGCTTCCTGTGGAAGGGAAATAAAAATGTGGGTCCCGTGTCGTAGATTTATGGCACGTAAAAGAACCTCAATCCTGAAAGAAGAGACCTCTGAGCAAAATTTATCGGTCATTTCACGCTTTGGATTGAATGGAATGCTACTAACCAGAGATGTTAAATAGCATCCTTAAATATAAGTAATAAATGTAAACTATACAAAGCATTTTATAATGGCTTAACACCTGTTGTTTCGCTCCGTGTGAACGATTATAGGCGCTCTGTTAAAATCAAAGCTCCCTTACTGGTTGCCCAGGATGTCCTGTCCCACTGTTAGGTTGTTGATGTTGCATGTAATTTAGAATGCTAGAGTTGCGGGCTGAATGCGTACTCGTATTTGCACATTTATGCTTACAGGATCTCCTACACGTTTCCCCACAATCTTCCTTCAATCTTGACATGCCTGACAAATTGAAAGTGTCCAAAATGCTTTCTGGTGTACAGTAGAATTGGGAAGGTTTGAATCACTATGGCGTCTGATGTTTTATGTCTACTACATACAGCCCACTAGAGTCGGTCCTGGTGGTGTAGTGGTAACCATACTTGCCTCCTAAACCCAAGATCGCGGGTTCAAACCCGGCCAGGATCGATGGATTTTTTCGGGTTTCCTTCTAAAGGGAAATAAAGCCGTGGGTTCCATGTCGTACATTTACGGCATGTAAAAGAACCTCATGCCTAAAAGAAGAGGCCTCTGAGTAAAATTTATCGGTCGTCTCACCCTGAATTGAAAGGGACGCTGATGACCTGAGATGTTAAAGACCGTCTTTAAATAAACTAAATCAACAACAGTTCATCAGAAGTTTAAAATTACTCCTGCCCCAATAGATGGTCGGGAAAGTAGATCTATAAATTTTAGGCTTTTCACAAAATCGAAAGATAAGAATTTTTCAATTGCTAAGTGAATTATCCTACCCCCTTTTTTTCTCTGAAGCATACATCTTATCGATATAACTGTAAATCGTGTGGGCCGCGTTGCAGAAGGACTTGCATTTGTTTCTAGGTCAGCATAGATCGTTGAACTGCAACGTCTTGTGTTTATATCATACAGCTGACTGACACATCAGATATGAAAATAAGTGTAATGGAGTTTTTCTTGTGTCATATATTCAGCTAAAAACTCATATCACTACTTCGCATTACTGTTGAAATTAACATCGCAAATGCAACTTTTAGCAAATTCCGAACGAACGCAGCTATTACGATTGTGCCCATGAAAATATTTTTGAAAAATATTCTTCAAATCTCTATCAATCCTACCTACTAGGCACCGAAAACACAATGATATGTGTATGTGTTAACACTCTAGCAATTTTGTTTTTTCTCAACGAAACTCATCATATAACCTTCAATTGACGAACTTTTCGTCGTGTTCTTTAGGACCATTAGCGTTAACCTAAATCAAAATTTAAAAATTGCTCTAGCGGCAGTAAATATTTTATCTCATCAAACTCGGTATAAGCCCTTAAAATAAATAAATAAAAATAGTTTCTGAAAATCAGGGAATCGGGCCATTAGGATTGGGGGTTTACCTGAAGCCCAAAATTTACAAATCGCTTTAGCGGCCCAAATATTTGCTTTTAAAAACAAAATTCGGCATATACCATTTAAATAAAACAAGATTTTTTTTTATAAAAATTAGGGAAATCAGATCATTAGGAATAGAGAGATATACTTGAAAACCAAAATTTAGAAATTTTTAGCGTTTAATTTTCTCTATGTTTTTTTTCAAATATATATATATATATATATATATATATATATATAAATTAACACTAATAATAAAAGTAGATAAAGATAAAACACAGAGAAAGAGTCACACTTGAAACTGCTATATTTCGAACTACTGCGAGTTCTTCAATGGCAAGAAGCTAGACCTATATATATATATAATGTATGTAAAAGTGCTCTGTAATATAATATTCAGAGAACGTTTGCGTTACTGTTTTCAGTACAATAACATTTAAATTAAATTTTAAAAGCACTGAAAATCAATGGAACTTTCGATTGTTTATTGTGTATATTTGCTTAGTACATTGTGGTTGTTTTTAAATGGTAACATGCTTTTGTTTTATTGAAACATATGAACATATGGCTTATCTCAAGATAAGTCTATGCTTTCGGGTAATTCTGTCTACTTGGTGAATGTAAAGATGATCTCAAGGACTCAATTCATAAACATGGCTAGCACATTTAAAAATGTTTGAAAATACCCACGCAGGATAACTTTGTGTATCAGTGGTCATGTCTTTGATTTAACTAATAGTATAACATTAATTTTTGTTTTAATCTCAATAATAATAATAATAATAATAATAATAATAATAATAACAATAATGTAGTTTTTTACATATTGCTCTAATGCCATACAGTAAAGCCATGTCTTATTTCATTCCATTAATTAAAAAAAGCCTAAATTGCTTCTTATATTATTCATTTTTAAAGTTATTCTTCTCGGTGAATTCGCTTGTTTACGCAGCTCCTGCGTGACCGACTTTTAAACTGTTCTTGTTTCAACTGTTAAATAAACAAAACTATTTTCATTTACATTGAGAGGCGAACTGACTTCTCAATATCACTTAATGTACTAATTATATTTAAGAGGAATTGAACGAAGGTTATGGATACTTGTCATGTGATCTAGGAAGCGAAGTAACAATAAAAAACTAAACGACAAAAATACATAACGGGTTTCTTCATGCGCGCCATCTTGTGTTAAAAGAAAATCAAGAAGTAGTATTTTAACAGAACAGTACTTCTCTACATATGTGCTGACTGGAAAACCGCGTGTGTTAAAAACAAAGCTTTTCGCATACGTTGTCACATTTTCTGTTGTGCTGTATTCCCCAATTATGACGAGAGTAGACTCCCATGTACGTATTCATAGTCAAAAGAAAGTGTTATATTTTGCGGGTAATTGCCTATGTTACGAATATGTCACACCTCACGCTGAAAACTTTTTTTACAAGTAAAACCTAACTCTGATTTCCATTAACAAAGTCGAAAGATAAGTTGATAATTTTATCACAAGTAATAACACAAGAGCTTCTGAATTGCCGACAAATTCACTAATGTAGTGGGTGTGGAAAACTCAAACCCTCGAGAGATATTAGGACTATTTCACGAATAAAAACAGAATTTAAATATAATTATCATAAACTTAACATACAATATTGTAACAATTTTACAAGTATTATGGATACTTAAATTTTTCAAACCATCTAGTAACAGATGAATGTTGGTTTTCAGTAATGCCAATAGAGAACAGCTGGCTTAGGACTATTTCATAAATAGAATAAGAATAAAAGGAATATATATTTGAAATTCGGGCAAGCTTTATTAACAGTTTTATAAAATGTTATACTTATGAATAACCTACCTATTTAGAAACCGTGAGAATGAAATAATCGAAAAGCTACTTTTACTGATTTACTAATACCAACTGAGAAAAACAAAATAGAGGAAATATCTTACTATTCAGAACAACATGTTTATTAAGATTTATGGTTGCTTAGTCAGATATTATCACATAATTTATAAAATGATTTCAAACTATTTGGCTGAATACGCAAAAACAATTGCTTCAATGAATGCACATTAAGTTAGTTAAATTTACAATTGCGTAAAACACAGAAAAGTGATCAGTGATGCGTATTCAGGAATTACATGGTGAAGGTATAGCATTGGCTACACTGACCACAAGACAAATGCACGTCGCGTGATAAAACTGATTTGATATATTTTTTTCCCCTACAATTTCACTGCGATATCCGGCTGTGATGGTTAAAATTCAAAATTTTGTTTCGTTTCATTGGTCGTTTTTAAGACGTGTCCCTAAGTGAAATAGTCAAAGTAACCAGTATTCTCAAGTTAACCGGGCTACAAAGATACCTATGATCTGATCGAAATAATTCGTAACTGATTCCCACCCGAGGTATTTCCGATTAATAGGGCGGTGAATTTGTAGAAATTAAACATGTAAGAATACATAACATAAAGCAGAACACATAACAAGTAACTTTAAATGTTTAAATCTGACCTAAAATAATTGTTCTAACGTTTATTTGTTAATTATATTTTAGATTTAGATTTATATCAATACAGCACTTAAACATTTTTTATTTTACTTACCTCCTCTAGATCCTGAAATAAATAAAACAGATAAACAAACTAAGAACTTAAGTGTATAAATATTTCATGCCAGAATAAAACAGAAAAAGCAGTACAAAAGTTAAAAAAAAAAACTTATAATAATTATTTGGCACAAAATTTGATAAAATTGGTTGTGTTAATTTATATAGAAATGACATTGAAATCCTGAAAATTACGATCTTCTGTCACTAGGCCGATTATCTTTGAAATGTGATAGCTTCATGAGTACATGTAATTAGGGGTAAAATAAAATAAAATAATTTTATTGTTATGAAGTTCAAATAATAGTAATTCAATGACAGGTATGAGCTTCCATAGTGCATGTCATAATAATAATAATAATAATAATAATAATATAATGAAAGTCAGCAATAAATTGAAGCTGTGTAAAAATGTAATTTGAAACGTTCTTTTCTTAATGGCAATTACTTTTTGAACCGTTAAGCATATCTTACAGAATGTCAACTTGCAATTACTCTTTGCTCTTTTTGCCCCTTTCATGCTGGTTATCTTGAAGTGTCTTCTACACATTTAAAGATAAAGGGGGTTATTTTACATTCCCTTTAACACAAGTACTGTCACTCCAATTTGGAAGGAAGGAAATATTCGAGAAAAGGCAGACACCAACTTCCAGTATTAATTTGAGTGTAATTAATGTTTACTTGTGGCTTCAAAACGCAGGCGGGACGCAGTAGTTTTTCCTTTTGTTTAAATAGTATGTTATTACGATATGTTTTCTCTCTTCAACCACGGGCGTATGAGAGTGAATTATACTTATTAATATTCTACCAGTGTGCGTTCTCTTTTCAGCGGTTTGTGCATCTCTGGTTTATGCTGACGCAAGGTGCTGTTGGCATTTCTAAAAGCGCGCGTGTTAATTTATACCCGAATAGCAAGGGTACTGTTTATCGTCATCAGACCGCTAATTAAATACGTCTGTTTCATGGTGCATATAAATCTGAGACAAAACACTTTCTGGAAACAGTAGATCGAAATGAACTTTGAAGCTGTTTGGTTGAAGTTAAAACATGAACCTTTTGCTTCTACCTGAGCTGTCTAGGTGGAGGGTGTGCTAATGACGGTCAAAGGGCTGAGAAGCTCTGTCTTCCTGAATCGCATAGTCTCTCATTGGCAATTGTACGTGTTGTGATCAGTCGCACCTTTTGTCATGTTTATTACGCTGACTTTTGTATTGTTACAAGTGGGTGTTGGGAAACGAGGAAATATTGTGCAATTATATATGTATGTTGCACATGTTCTCTAATGTTTTTGATTGTTGGTTGATTTGATTTATTTATGGACACTCTTTAACTTCTCAGGCCATCAGCGTCCCATTCTATTCAGGGCGTGAAACGGCCGAAACATTTTGCTCAGAGGTCTCTTTTTTCAGGCTTGAGGTTCTTTATCGTGCCGTAAATGTACGACATGGGACCCATGGCTTTACTTCCCTTCCGAAGGAAGGCATACTTGGGATTTTTACGAAAAAATCCATCGATCCTGGCCGAGTTTGAACCTGCGATCTTGAGTTTAGAAGGCAAGTATGGTTTATCACTACACCACCAGGACCGATTTAATGTTTTTGTGATTAGATAGTTAAGAAATATAGTGCGATCTCTTTCTGCTTTCCATGTTTCGATTAAAAGCAACTGCACTGTAGGTGTTGTTATCATTCGAGAGTAGGAAGTAGCTGGAGTTATGTATGTACCTATAGTCTTGGAAATTCCTGAATTATATTGTGCGGTTAACGTTTATTGTAAAAACCCAGCGTTTTTTTTTTATTCCCCTGTAGTTATACATCCTGTCCTAGCTCTTGTGATTCATTGCGGTTTAATAGGAACACAAGCAACTGGAATACAGTGTATCGTAGCATAAAATTTTTTAACGTTTTAACTTACCAATATTTTTGGCATAAATTGGCATATGCTGGTAAAGTGTCTGTTGACAACTATTGCTTGAAATATGAATAACTATATAACCTTATTCCTAACTAATTGGGAGTGTGGACTGTGATTAAAAACCATCAAAGTTGCATTATATGACAAAACGGAGGCTATTCTGAAGGACCTGTCAATATTTTCCAGTATGTTTCTGAAGACTGACAGAAACTCTTGAGACAGGACAGGTGTTTAGCATCTATTGTAGGTATTCTTTGTTGAACAGCCTTTGTACAACCCCAAACCGCCCCCATATTACTACAGGGAGGAGGGTTTGAGGATCCATTTGTGTATTCTTCCTGCGTCATCCATCTGAACCGAAAACATTACAGTCATCTATTTCGGTACTACCTGGCGAAGTTAGTTGTTTTGTGCAATTCTTGTTCACTCAGAGTTTGTCCCAAGGTATCCGACCGTGATGTTCTTTTGTTTACAAGTATTTCACACTTGTGCAGGTTCAATTTTGCGTCTTTCACATTTCTCGATTACTGCCTAATGGAGTGACGTATATCAAAGCTCTTTCAGTAGTTATCACTTGTTGCTCCTCGACGTTTCCCATATTGATCTTTCATTTTCTTTCTTTTCCTCTTCCTACTCCATGACTGGTCGCGCTATATCACTACTACACACATAAACAAATAATCATTGGTGACTGCAGCATTTAACCTCCTGTTTTGGCATCGTTACTTTAGGTGTACAGTCATTTGTGTCTATTTGCAATACCTATAGCTTTTTCTTGAAACATATTATTGCACTGTTGCATTTTTAGACACGGATTTCCTCTTACTAGCTATTATAATGTAAATATCATAGCTCCTTCCACATTTTTACACTCAATGTGAGCATCAGGGATGTATTTTTCGGAAGAGTAATTTTATATACCAAGTCGATGTCCAAAACTTTTTATTTAAGTTTTGTTTCCCATCATTCTGCAATTTGAAGTTATTAGGTAATGCATGCACAATATTACGATAAAATGCAATTTCTATGCGTGTGTCTAAACCCAAAATGATGTTTAAACCATTTTAAGATAAATATTCATAATTATCAGCAACTTTTACCAGTCCAAATTTCTTTTCAGTTTTCTCTTAGTATCATATCCGTATACCTAGTGTCACAAAATTAGACCGACAAACTTCGGGCTCGGATAGATTATCGTTTTTAAACCACTTTCGGTTAAGGAACCCAGGACTATGACGTTTCGTTTCAGTGTAATAAGGTTAGTTATTCTTTGTATGGTTTTACAGTAAAAGTTGGGACAGTTTGGCATGTGAAAATTAATAAATAAAACCAATAATAATTAACACAGTATTCGTTTCACCCAAGATATCAGAAACAAAACAATATGCAATTGATAAACTGTTACTGAAGTGCTAAATTAACTCCTGAAACGAATAGGTACATCATTCTCATTTCAAAGACATGCTGGAATACGCGACCTTTCATTTCCAGACAAAGCGCGCATTGACATGTCGCACTCTCTCTCAAAGACGCCAGGCACGTGTCTGATTTCATCAGCTGCGCTAGCTATGCTTGCTACAAAACCTGCGGAATCAAAAGGAGGTTCGTAAACGAGGGGCTTTGTGTGTCCCCATAAGTAGAAATAAAGAGTATTAAGGTTAGGCGAGCGCGCCGACCAAGCAACGAGCCCTCCCCGACCTTTCCAGTAATTGCCGTATGCAGCTGTCAGATGACGACGTTTCAATGCCAAAGTGAGCTAGCGCCGCTTCGTGTTGAAACCACATTTACTGCTGATATTGAGAGAAACAATTTCTTGTATCTCGGGCAGAACTTTTCTCAAAAACACCAAGCAAGTGTTGGCGCTGAGTCGTCGCGGCAAAATATATGGTCCTAACAGAAACGAATTTACAATCCTTGTCCACCCATTGATACCAAATCTGAACTGATGTGGCATGTAGTTTTTCAAAGGTCCAAACATGTGAATTAAACAATCCTTCAAGCGTAACACATTCTTCATCCGTGAACATCATGTGTGTTGAAAAGTCTTTTCGCTGCTCAGTTTGTTGCAAATACCATGCACAAAATTGTCGTCGCAATGGATAGTCACTTGGCATTGTAGTATGGACCTTTTGAAAACGCTACAGTTGTTCCTGCAGAATTCTACTGACCGTGGAGCGACTTAAGTTCATTGTCGAGCTATAGCGTGAATACTCGTGTCCTCTGCCGTATAGATCGCCGTCGTCCTTGACCGTTTGTTCATATAACTAATACGCCCAGTTCGCGTAGTCTGCGATCAAGGATGGCAAAGGTGTGGAACTCATCGGTTTGGAAATTGTTGCCGGTAAGAGTCGCAGGACCAAAACCGTAAGCAATTCCTTGTGCCAAATGCATGTCCGTCAACTCATTCCGTTGATAATGTTCCATGTCTGTGTTATAGAAATGAACAGGCTGAGTTTCTACCCAATGGTAGATCGATACTGAGAGCAAATAAGCCACTGCCCTGCCTGGGAGTACGTGTCCCTCAGCTGAGGAAGTAAACAAACTACGGAGAAGCATTTTGATGTAACTCCTTTGTACTCAGAAACGAAACTTCGTAGCCTATGGGTTCCTTAACAAAACATGCTTTACGTTATCTAACTTATCTCATAATTTGTCAGTATAATTTTGGGACAGCCTGTATAATGATTCGTAATCAGCTGCCTGATACAATCAGAATACAGAATTAAATTGCAATAAAACATTTATACAGAGGATACCAAAAAATGCATACACACTTCAAACAAAGAAAAAATTATGTTAACATAACAAAACTGAATTCACACAAATAGAAAATTACGAGCACTAATCATAATCTTGGCTCCATTTTGTTGTCGCAACGCTAGTATAACGTAATGTGAGTCACATCTGTTTTTAAGAACATCATACAATAATGTTGGCTTCATTTATTCATTGTTGATTTACCTGTCACGTAGCAACGCTATCATAATGTATGTCAGTCACATCTGTTTACAGAACATCATACTACACATTACTGTTGATTTTCAGTCCAACTTTAAAATATATTAAATAGATATCTATTGTTGAAAGTGTGTATACATATTTTGGCACCCTCGGTAGATAATAACGACGAATTCACCTTTGTTACCATGTTAATTTATTTTGCATGAAGAAACTTTTTTAAACTTTACGGTATTTGGAAAAAAATAATTATGGTTTCTTTCCCAAATGTAGATACAAATAAAGGAAGTTTCTTTAATTAAGTAAACTAGATTTAGATAACCTATTTTTTTCACCGTTGGGTCCCTCCTAGGATGTGCCAAATTGAGCCCATTCTAAATATAAATGGATGAAATTTTACTGATTTGCTTGAGATCGAATCCAGGTCTTCAGGATTTCCTTGCTGTCTCGGTCACTCCAGTGTGAGAAACAAATGACTGTACCGCATATCATGCCAAAAGAAGAGCTAAGCTAAGGGCCTGTAGGAAGGGAAACATTTGCTGCTGTTGCTTGGTGCAGTCTTTTGAACTGTCCATGATTTCTGTCTAGTAATAAATGTTTATTCCAAGTTTTTGATATATCCGAAGAACAACGCTTGCAAGAGAAGAACATTTCCTTCATATTTTGTTCGTAAATAAGATACGCTGAAATGACGTCTCAAAGGCAGTTGACATGAACGGCACGTCTATTAAGTATTCAGTATTAACTGATTGCTGATAAGTTACGAAACCTTGTGAGCGAGGAAAACTCGTGAACCGAATATATTAATGTGGCGCAAATGACTTTCACAACTTGTTCGAACCTGGCGCGCTGAATTAGCAAATGGACTTGCAGTTATTAGACCTTAACGTTGGAAACTTCACACTCATTTGCCAATAAAGAGAAACCAGTCCCATCTCGTTAAGAGCAGACCGTGATTCATCCCAAACCACACTACAATACAGAGTTTTTCTTTTGCATATCTTATTCTTTGATTTACACCTCAAGCGTTTATTTGATTTATTTGTACCTCAGTTGGATAGCAGCTTAAGATTTGTTAAGATCAGTAATTTTTTCTACATAATTAATTTTAAGTTTCAGCTTTCCAAAATTATATTTTAACTCTATAAAGGTTTATTTGAACGTCTAGTGGACGAATAAAATGTATGGTGTGTCGGGCCTGGTGGTACTCCTAAACCAAAGCTTGCGGATTGAGACCCGGCCAGGATCGATGGATTTTTTTCAGACGTAAAAATCCTAAGTAAGGCTTCCTTCGAAAGAGAAGTAAGCCTTGGTTCCCGTGTCGTAGACTTATGGCACGTAAAAGAACCTCAAGTCTGAAAGAAGAGGTCCCTGAGTAAAATTTATCGGCCTTTCGCACCCTGAATTGAATGATGACCTAAGATGTTAAAGAGTGCCCGTAAACAAACCAAATAAATAAATAATATTACAATAAAGTGGGCATGTCTTTTTTCCTGCTGCGTGTTAAGAGTAATCATATACCTGAAAGACTGAATATGATTTGTATTCATGTTTCTTCGCAAATATTTTAGTAAAAACATGTGGCATACCTGATAAAGGGGAGAAAGGGATAAATCAGTAATGCCTACCGTGTTAAGCCAAGCTTACTTTGTGACAAATTTTTATATTTTTCTAACGTTCTTTCTATAGTAATAGAGAACACATCTGCAAGTTATAACATGGTTAGTGATTTGTGAATTGATTGATTCGATCATGGATTTTGGTCAATATTAGTTTGGTAGAGTTAAAGTTTTTGATACTTTTTAGGGTAATTGGCTAAGTTAGATATAAGAGTTATTAATAGAAACTGTAGTCAAATGGCTAAATAATGGTTTATCTATAAAATACTTATAGTAATGTGTTTTTGGCTGGATATTCCAGTAGGTAGCTTCTGATGAACCGGGGACAGGGGGCTGAGCTAATCAAATGGCAACATTCGGACTGAAGTATTGAGAATTAAAATATTGTATGTAACATGTAAACGTGCAATGGCATACAGTTAAAGTTGTGTACAAATAAATGTGACTGATAGGAGATATATTTAAAAATTGCATAAAGAATTGTTAAATTAATATTCTATTCTCTCTGCAAAGTTTGTTAGTAGTTTGCAGTACAATTAGCATGTTTTCTTTGTGTGTTTATCTAATTTGCATATGAAATAAGTACATTGCATAGTCATTATCTTGTAAAGAACTATTTTGACTTACTTTTCGTACTAGTACAACTTGGATGAGCAACAGCAAACTCACAATGATGAGTATTATATATTGATTACCACCTTGGTCTAGTGGTTAGCGTTGCTGACTGTTGCCCGGGAGGCCCGGGTTCAATTACCGGTACCTACTTAGGAATTTTTTTAAGTTAGGGAAGTCTGGAATGTGGTGCATCCAGCCTGAAGAGGGCAATTTGGATGTTTGGATGGAGAGGTGGCGATCCCCGATCTAGTAAGGCGCGATATAGCGATCAGCGGGATGCGGTATGCTGATCACATGCCCCCCCCCCCCCCTGCAATACTGCACTATACCAATGATATCACGCAAAGGAGGTAGAAGACGCAGAAAGCTCAGACTTACATGGGGCTTTAAAAAGGCTTCTTTGTTGTTGACTAGTACATATAACAATGGTTGGACGAAAAAATATCTGTTTTATATGAATCTGTTAGAAATTAGAGGTTAAGTAAAGAATCTTAAATAACTTCTTCGCCCAATTTTTCAATTCTAAAAAAACAAAAAAGCTGCTGGACAAGAATTTTGCATTCACTGACAAAAGCTCTGTCTACACAATTGTTCCAATATTTTCTTTTGAGTTCCTCTACAGTTTTGAGGTAATACTGTAGACTTTGATTTTTCTCTCTTCTAATGATATAACATTTCGAAACAATGCAGTATAATTTACTTCACTAAAGTATGTATTTAATTAATAATACTGACTCTGCGATAACCTACAATAAGGTATAATAGCACGCATTCAAGTGTTATGTTGCTGTCTTAACCTAAACCGAGTTATGATAAACAAAAAACAAACTATGTTTATTTCGCAATATAAAACTACGTCTGTCTGTCCATATGTTGCCATCAGCGCGGAAACCGTTAATAACAAGCGACTGCGTAACATGCGCAGGCCAAAAATAGCTACACAGTTTTGAAATATAATAATTTCTGAACAACAAACAAAAGTATTGGGCTTTTATAAACGCCGGAGGCAACATCATAAGCCGTTACATATTAAATCAACGTTCTCTTGCGCTTAAAACGTTCAGCATTTTCGTTGGTTAAAAGGCTGTAATGATCGAATATTGTTCTAACATACTTGAAATTTTCAACATACGCTCTTGAAGGTGGAGTTTTAACTTCCATTTGTACGTTTTTATGAATCATCTACAGAATATGGTAACGATAATAAAAGACATGTAGGTATATTTTTCTCTCGAGTACCGCTACGGGTGGCCGAAGTCGTTAAGGCGCGGACTCGTGAGCGGGAGGTCTGGGGTTCGAATCCCGCCAGGACCGTCCTCCCTGGCTGAGGTTTTTTCCACGTTTTCCTCAATCCTCAAAATGGCAAATGCCGGGGAGGTACAGCGCTTCTTTCCTTAAAAAAATCCTTTTCCAACATATCATTTCATCTCATTATCTTCAGTGTGGTGCCTCAGTAGTAAAAACGGAGTTAAACACTATTCAATATATATATATATATATATATATATATATATATATATATAAATGGAGTAAGCAGCCACAATTATTACATCTTATGTTAGTTTCTTTACTTATTTTTAAGGAACATTTTATATTTTAATTTTTTTTTAACTTTTTCCAATAACATGGATAATTACGGCAATTTTTTATGAGTGAACATTTATATTACTTTTAAGTTGTGGAAGATATAACATTGGTAATATAATATTCTAGGAGAGCAGTTCTCAAACTTGGTCCATGAAGCCCTCCCACCAAGTCGCATTAGAATGCAACTTAGAGCATGCATAGATACAACAATGCATTGCGAGAGAACGAAATATGCAAGCTTACATGTATTTATTGCTGTAAAGTAAATTAGAATTAAAGTGAAGGTGACAATTAGCTCCGGAGGGAGCTTTCAAATAGGTAAGCGGACAACATAGACGAGGTAGAACACTAGCAGTGAACTGCGATCGCCTACCACTGAAATTATCAGAGCAGGCCATGAGAGTATCAGAATGCACATTTCTCCGTTAAGTTGGATATATCACGTCTCGTAAGTGGAAGGTCAAGGTTTAATATACGGTTTCGATGTAATATTTTTGTTATAATTAGTACTGTTGTGTAATGATTAAGTATATACTACAACAAAACGGGAAATATTGAAAAAAATTGCATCTATTTGTTGATATATTCAAATTTTGTTAATTCGGGAATACATTTAAAATATATGGAATGCATGTTTAAGATTTTTAACTTTTGAGTTAAATATTAGGAGTCCGACATTGAAATATCTTTATATGGCCTGCGGCCAAAGAAAGCTTGAGAACAGTTATTAGAGAATTCACAATTCAGGATTCCTACCCTTAATGAACGAGTTGGTTAGTCATAGTTTTAAAGAAAATAAACACACACACACACACACACACATACACACACACTCACTCACACTCATATATATAACACTAATAATAAAAGTAGATAAAGATAAAATACAGAGAAAGAGTCACACTTGAAACTGCTATATTTCGAACTACTGCGAGTTCTTCAATGGCAAGAAGCTAGATTGAAGAACTCGCAGTAGTTCGAAATATAGCAGTTTCAAGTGTGACTCTTTCTCTGGGTTTTATCTTTATCTACTTTTATTATTAGTGTTAATTTGTTACATTGTTAATAGTGTTTCTTTATTTTTGTTTCATATATATACATATATATATATAAATAAAAGAAATAACTAATAGTTCTTAGAGGTTGGAGCAGAATAAGTGACGATAAATGATGATGAATACAGGCACGGAATTTATGGTATTTTAGTAATAGAGACATTTCTAAAGATTTCTCGGACTGATTGTTGGAATCTCTTAAGATATTGAAGTTGAGAATACAAACTCAGCGAATATCCCTTTTTATCGGATTCCAAAGGAGTATAAGATTGCGTTGTACCCGTGTTATAGTTATTATACACATTAACGCTCTAGCAGTCGCAATTTTTGTTTTTCCCAACAAAACTCGGCGTGTAAACATCAATTAACAAACGACTCATCCAGTTCGTTAACCAGAAAAATTGAACCATTGGGGATGGGAGTTAACCTAAAGCGAAAATTAAAAAAACATTTAAAAATCGCTCTAGCGGCCTGTATTTTTGTTTATCCTCAACGAAACTTTGTAAATTTCTTAAAATAGAATTGATAAAAATAGTTTCCGAAAATCAAGGAATCGAGCCATTAGGAGTGGGGGTATACCTGAAAACCAAAATTTAAAAATCTCTCTAGGGGCACCAATATTTGTTTCTTCATAACAACATTCGGTATGTACTATTTAAATCAAATAAAAAATACTTTCTGAAAATTAGGGAATTTGGACCAATGTGAGTACAGGTGTATTGAAAACCAAAATTTAGAAAGAGCTCTTGCTTTTAATTTTCTCTATATTGTTTTTAAATGAAAGGACAAATTAATTCACCATATAAACTGCAGCTATAACATTGCATATACTTTATATTTAACAAAAGCATTGTTGTGAAGATAGCAAATGTGAATAGTAATGTAATATGTGCGTGAGATTTCTATTTGTATGTAAGAGTGCTCTGTAATAACATTCAGTAAACGTTTTCTTTTCATGTTTTTACTATAATAATATTTAAATTAATTTTCAAAATCGATGAAGCTATCGATTGTTTATTGTTAATTGTATATATATTTGCTCAGTACATTGTAATTGTTTTTAAATAATAACGTGGCTTTTTTCTATTGACATATATGAACTCCTTAAATACACAATGTAAGTCGAAACTTTCTGTTATTTCTTCCTATTTTAGCGAATGTAAAGATGATATCAGGGACTCGGTTCATAAATATAGCTTCATTTAAAATTGTTTAAAAATACCCACAAGATAGCTTTGTCTATCAGTGGTCATCTATTTAACTTAATCAATAGTACACCATTCATTTTTGTCGTTTAATAATAATAATAATAATAATAATAATTATAATTATAATTATTATTATTATTATTATTCTAAAATTGTGTTTCTCTTTTGTGATACAATTGCAAGAATTTAACTTTGTTCCCCTAATACCACACAGTAATGCCATATATTATTTCATTTCATTAATTAATAAGGCCATAATTTGGTTTTCGCATTCTTTTTTGAAGTTACTGTACTAGGTGAGGAATTCGTTTAGTTTACGCAGATTCTGCTTGATAGACTTTTGTTTAATTTGTATCTACACTTGAAATTGTGCTATTCTGGTAGTTGTTATAAAGTCGGTCCTGGTGATCTGGTGGTAACCATACTGGCCTTCTAAACCCAAGATCGCGGGTTCAATCCTGGCCAGGATCGATGGATTTTTTCGGAGGTTAAATCCGAAGTATGGTTTCCTTCGGAAGGGAAGTAAAGCCGTGGGTCCCGTGTCGTACATTTACGGCACGATAAAGAACCTCAAGCCTGAAAGAAGAGGCCTCTGAGCAAAATTTGTCGGCCGTTTCACGCTCTGAATTGAATGGGACGCTGATGACCTGAGATGTTCAATAACGTCCGCAAATAAACAAAAAAAAAAAAAAAAAAAATATATATATATATATATATATATATATATATATATATATATATACTCAACCGAAGCTCCGCAAAGTGTTGTAGAGAATGGCCAGATAAAAGGTTTCCATGTTCTTTAGTTTAGTTCTTTATTTCAATAATCAAGAGGTTTTATGCGAAGTAGACCAAAATCAGAAAGACCCTAAAGTAATGAAAGAAAAAGAAAACAGGTGATTAAAAAAATAGGAATATTTCAGGTACTTTGCTGATAGATATACATGAAGAGCATTTAGTTGGTCATGGGAAGAAGGTGCCTAGTTATATTCATGCTTATGTCAAGAAAAGAATTTCAAAAGTTAGCTTTTGGTTTGGCCGAATGGATAAGACCTCATGGAAAACCTGGCTGGTAAGAACTTTTACTACAACTGTTCAAAATTCATCTTCGATTGACATAGCATACTTCTGAATCCACAAGCAAACGAAAACAGCGCAGTTTGGTAGATCGAAGATTAGTTTGTTCTTCAATAAACTTAAAAGTGTTACTATAGAAGCACTTGCCGTGTATAAAACACTATAAGATAAATGTTTTGTTTGAAATAAAAACGGCGGGTAGATAAACTTCAGTTTGAATTGAGGGTTCGCTTGTGAATTTAAATATGTTATTTTAAACTTATTCATCACCATTGTCTTTGTATAAGCAAATTTACAACTTATTTAATTTTATCTAACAAACCTTGAACCCCGTGTCTTTGGTTCATCAACAGTTTCCCATTGGAATATCCAAAGATGGGCTCCGGTTCACCAAAATATTATTTCACTTTACAGTTATAACTTTATAGTAAATTAAATTTCATTCATTATATAGCAAAAGTAAACAAACAAAATTATAAACTGCAATTTTACATGTTTAAGAATGTTTTCTCTACTAAATGCCAAGCTCGTCCAATCCTTCAATCCAGGCCTGAATGTTTAATGCATTGTATGAATGCTTGTGGTCAATTTATTTAATCAGTGTTCATCTCCCTCGACTCAAGATTATGAAAGCGAGACAGCAATTTAACCGAACGGATGAATGAATGAATGGAGAAACCCCGTGATTCCTCCTTTCTGTGCTTCAAGTTTTAGATGTGCGTAACGACCGCAAAGAACAAGGTTGTTGTTTATGCTTCCGCATGTAATGTCCACTTGTTCACACGAACTACAAACTCCAGTCATTGTTCAAGGAGAAAACTGAATTAACAATAATTGATGGTACATGCATTGGTTGTTAACAGTTATATGACTGAACACTAAACAACATATATATGTACATAACAGCTATAGTTACATACAAAATTATTTATCATTCACACAAATAATTTATATAATGCAATGACATCATTATATACATGATAAGCACGTTTCTTGATACAGGTATATTGATGCAATTCATAATAATTACATTCAGATAATATTTTTTGTAATTTTACTTTTATGTGTTTAATGATATGTTGATGTTGATGGGGAATAGTGGTTGAGTCAGAAGAGGGTGTTTTGTAACTTCTTTCTTTACTTCGTTCCCTTTAATATTTTGATGAGATCTAATCCATGCTTTATTTCATTTATTAATATAGGTTTTTGCAATAAGATCATACAGTAGAGCGACTTGCCTCCTTGGTCTAGTGGTCAGCATTGCTGACTGCTGACTTCATAGAATTTTTCTAAGTTAGAGAGGTCTAGAACAGGGTTCACCCAGCCTCACTAGGACAATTGGGAAGTTGCCTGATGGCAAGGTAGCGTTCTTCTATCCAGGGAGCTGCGGGATATCAGCAGCTGATCACATTACTTTTTCTTACAGAAAGTATGAACCTAGTGTACCAGTCATGCCTCCTTTCATGAACGGCGGCGGTGAAAACAGATCCAATTTCAGTCAACAAATGTAGGCGGAGAATTATTATGATGTCCATGTCGGCGTGCTAGCTCAGTGCTTAGAGCGCTGTGTTACGAACGGGAAGGTAATGAGTTAGTTTTTTTTTCTCTCTCTTTTCTTGGTCATTTTTATGACCATTATATTCGCTTATATTTGTTGAAGGCTTCACATAGGATTGGGCTCGGTTTTCTCCGCTGCCGTCCGCTGCCGCTCGTGAAGGAGGCATGACTGGTGCACCAGGTGCGTACTGTCTATAAGGGCAAGTGATCACATTCTCTCTGAAATACCCTCTATGTAAGACATAGGTGTAGGAAGCAGAGGTCACTGAGGCAGGCCAAGCCTCACCCCGGGTCGTAGCGCCAAAGAGAGTCCGGTGCCAGCCACTACTTTTCCTCAAGGTGTGAAATACATGAACTAAAATGTTTTCCCTTTAAGTCTAATTTATTATATTATTTTTAACCTTTGGCTGTGCGCTACAATATCCAAAGATTCAAAAGGTGTGCTTTACTTTTGGTAATATGCTTACCAATAAAGAGCCAAACATTAAAATCCGTAACTGTCCGCCGCTACTGGTCTCTCCTAAGAGTGCGTGTTTTATAGTTTGCTTTTATTAAATGCTTTTTATTAATATTATTGAGTATTGGAAATGTATTCTTCAAGCTGGATAAATCATTGGAAGGACTACAGCAATTTTTGCATAAATAAGCTAGATTAAGTACACAATAAACTATTGTTGTCTGACTTCCTGGACCGTTTTATTTACGGAGCGAGACGCAGGAGAAAGTAGGTGGAGTCTTGCGAGTCTGCTGCGCATGTGCGGCTGAACATGTATACTACCTTTCCTTTAAGACATCTTGGGTCTGTTATTCCTATGACAGTATGGAGGCATTTCAAGCTTGGACAAGCGACTTGCAGGATCCGCATAAAAAAAGAGTTATCCACAGCGGTGTATTAATAAAATTGTTATTGTGATCTACTTTTAAATACCTTATTCCATTGACCTCAGGGGAAGGTTTAGGTCTATGTTTACAGCACGTTAATACAACACCGTATCGCCATGAGAGTCCGAGGTGGCGGCACTAGGGAACTCAGGTGACAGAAAGTCAGACAACAGCAATGGAAACAATAACAACAGTTCTAGTTCCATTTATGGGATCAGATTATTTTCCCATTAATTCTCCAAAAGCAACCTGATGTTTACAATAACAGAGGATGCTAAGAGAAAACATTCGTAATTCAAAACGATTTAAGTGACCCACAGCAACCCTTAAAGACCTTTTTCTCAAGAGAAATTCAGTGTGGTAGCATACGAAAAGTCTTACATATAGCGACTAGTTAATTGTTAAAACACAAAATTAGGAAACAAAGATTTATCAATATGCAAAATTGAAATATTTTTGAACTCTTAATGAAGTAAACTGTTATGAACTAAAGTATAAACGAGAACTGAGCCTAATCTAGTTGAATTTGTTCTTCTCAGTTTACCTCTGTACATTACACTTAATAACCACGAGCTATTACTGTTAGTATTTTCTTTTTCATAGTATAAGTACGCCAGTTTGAAGCATAGTGTAAATACTACGCACATATGTTACAGTGTCGAAAGGCAGTAATATCAAAGTATTTATTTTTATGAATAATAGCAAATATTTAGATGGCCATCTCAAATCATTAACTTTTAATACTTTGGTATATCTTCATTTATTAAATTATTTCAGATTAATGAGTATAACATTCGAGCAGTATTTGATGCTTAATACCAGTGGTGACCGCGCCGACTCAAATCCGTGGTATATTATGTCCGCAAAGCACAGCAACGAAGGATTTCAGTGCGTTATCGATTGGTGGCGTTATGTTTAGACCACTGTGGATTGCTGTCCGCTGCTTAGTAATAAAGCAAGCAAAGTTGTAAACCTCTTAATTATGAGGCGTTCACCACCCCTGCTCAATACTAAAATCTGTAATTACAGCTTGCATATCCCCGTTTTTATAATTGCTTTGTTTTTGAATGACAAACCATGCTTTGAACATTATTTTTATAGTTGTTTAATTCCAAACAACTGCAATTTTTCATTCTAACATAACATTCACATAGGAAGAAAAGAGAAGGCTTCTAACGTCTTCCACTAGGGCTTCATCCTGAGCAGCAAATTTGTCCAAATTTCCCCCAACCTTGATCAATCTCTCCCTTTTGCTCTTCCGTCAGCTGTTCACAAACCTATAGCCTAGTGGTGAATGATGACTGTCTCTGTAAGCAGTAGCATTTGCGTCCTGGGTTAGATTTTCTGTCAGGTCAAGTTGTTTAGGTAAGGTTTTCTTTACTCTGATAAAATGAATGCCAGATGAACTCCGAGCTCATTTGCGCTATCATTAATTTCATTCATCACTACAGACCAACATTACCGATGTTCGTGAGCAGAAGGTCTGGGGTTCGAATCGCGCCAGGACCGTCCTCCCTGACTGAGGGTTTTTTTTTTTTTGTCAGGATTTCCTCAGTCTTCATAAATGGCAAATGCCAGGTGCCCTAAACTTAGTCGTGGAACGTTTTATTCCTTAAAAAATCCTTTCCCAATTTATTATTTCATCTCACGGATCGCCAGTGTCGACAGCCTGTGGTGCCGCATTAGTAAAAACAGGCGTCAAACAATATTCAAATGTCGACTCTGGTTTACGGAGACATGGTTTGTTTCTACTACTAGTGTGTTTTCCCATAAACTAAACAAGTTCACAACTTGAACTCAATAAATTAAAAGGACTCTGATTATTTCGCTGCAAATTGATTTTAATTTGTTTTGCAATTGTACATTTAAGCCAAAGGAATAGAACAAAACCCAGTAACTGCGCTAGATTGTGAAAATCTGACTGTGACACATCATTGAACACTGTCATTTAATTTTCATTCCCCTCACAGCAGAAGCCTGAGAGGATGCAACCTGTAAAGCATGTGCATTTACTTTCTTGAAGGATGACATTATCATCAACGTGCCGTATTTAGCAGGAATAAATCAATCCTCTCGATATTTATCGTTTTAACGTCTAATCTTTCTCAAACCGAACCTTCTTTGACTCTGCAAACGAAAACTACGAAAAATTAATGGCTATAGTAGCAACAGCGTATACTTCAAAGTTTTTGCAATACTACGAGCTATTGAGAATTAAGGACATTATTATTATTATTATTATTATTATTATTATTATTATTATTATTTTACCGAGTGATTTTTAAGAGCAACATCACATTTTTCCAATCAACTTTGAACTCTTGGAATTTTCTTATTGGAACTTTTTTCTTCAGTCGCACTTTGCAATTAGTAATGGAGCATGTTCGTTCCTTTAGCTATTTGCAAAGCTAAGAAACCAGCGATTTTAACGCCTTAAACAAAACTTCCATTAAAAAACAAAGTACTTCACTTCAAAACTAGCACATACTACACACAGGGAGCTCTAACAGAATTCACATTGCCAAGAATTAATTAATGGAAAGCATACATGGACTACTTGACAAAGATTTTACGGTAATGTTGGTCGCTGGGAGAAGTCAATGAAGCAGATAGGAGGAAAAGTAGCTCCGTGATCGACTCGAATCCGCCCACTCGAGAAGTAGTCACGAAATTTAGACTGACAGCATTAGCCATCGACCTCGATATAGATTCCCATTTTAGCGAATTCCGAAGGACTGTAGTAGCTATTGCGGCTGTACCCATTAAAAGATGTTTGAAAAATTTCTGCATCGATCCTATCTACGAGGCACCAAAAAATGACAATTAAAATCGTTTATGTGTGTGTGTGTTAGCGCTCTAGCGGTCGCAATTTTTGTTTTTTCTCACCATGTAATCATCAATTAACAAACGATCATTCGAGTTGGTTAACCAGCACAGTTGGACCATTGAGGGGGAGGTTACCCTTAAACAAACATTTAAAAATCACTCTAGCGGCCCCCAATTTTGTTTTTTCCCAACGAAACCTTTTATATGCCATTAAAATAAATTAATGAAAGTAGGTGCTGAAAATCATGGAAATCGGGCCATTAAGAGTGAGGGAAAACCGAAATTTAAAGAGTGGGGATTCAAATGAAATTTAAAAACCGCTCTAGCGGCTTGGATTGTACGTTTTTTTTAAAGGAAACTCAGTATATGTCATTGAAATAAAATAGGAAAAATAGTTTCTGAAAAAAAGTACAATGAGATTATTAGGAAAGGGGGGTTTACCTGAAGCCCAAACTTTAAAAATCGCTCTAGCGGTCTTAATATTTGCTTCTTCGCAATAAAATTCGGTATATACAATTTAAATAAAAAAAAAATTCTGAATACTAGGGAAATTAGATATTTAGTAAGGGGTTTGCTTGAAAACCAAAATTTAAAATTCGCTCTTGATATTTAATTTTCTCTGTATTGTTTTTAAAAAAGGTGGGAAATTAATTTCTCAGTGAACTGTATTTACACCTATGCATATAGTTTATATTTAACAAAGGCATCGTAGTGAAGATAGTAAATATGAAATATTAATGTATATGTGTGTAAGAATTATATTTGTATGTAAGAGCGCTTTGTAATAACATTCAGAAAGCGCTTGGATTACATGTTTTTACTACAATAAAACTGATACATTAAATTTCAAAGTCACTGAAAATAGGCGGGTACTTCGGATTGTATATTGTTGATTGTTAATGTTTGCTTAATGTATTGTAATTATTTTTAAATAGTAATATGTTTTTTTTTTTATTGAAACGTGAACATTCTCTTAAATTCTTAATGTAAGTGGAAACTTTCTGTTATTTTTCTTTATTTTAGAGAATGTAAAGATTACATCAAGGACTCAGTTCATAAACATGGTTACATTTATAAATGTTTAAAAACATCCATACGGTATAACATTGTCTATCGGTAGTCATATATTTAATTTAATTAATAGTATACTATTAATATTGTGGTTTAATCTCAATAATAATAATAATAATAATAATAATAATAATAATAATAATAATAATAATAATTTTAAAATGTGGTTACTCTTTTGTAATACTTATAGATTGCAGGAATTCTAATTTTGTTCCCCTAATACCACACAGTAATGTCGCAACTTATTTCATTTCATTAATTAATAAGCTGTAATTTTAATTTTATATTCATTTTTAAAGTTATTGAACTTGGTGAGGAATTCGCTTAGTTTACGCAGCTTCTGCATGACTGACTGTCTTCTGTTTCTTAACAAAACACTGGTACGAGAACGTAGGGCATTTACTTCGGGGTAGCAGTAGGATTTTTTGTGTCGATACAATTAATAAGATAACTTTAACCTAAATGTATTTTAAAATTGTTCTTCGTTATTTTACAGGTAAGCATTACTAAATGGAAAATTGGACAGCTGCTGAAAATTACAGTTTTAGACAGCAAATACTAAAAGTAGTTCTTTTAACACAAAGTACTCAAACTTAATACTCAGTGATATAAAAATGTTATAACACGTCATTGTTTGATATAATCCCGAATGTGGTAATTACGTGTTTTATAATATTTTACATAATAATTGAAGAACTTAGGCTTTCACGACCGTGTCATCTAGGCAAACAGCACGGCTGTGGTGCTTTACTGGGAATCTTCCTCTTCCTTTCCTCATACGTTTCGTCCACGGCTGCGGTGAACATCATCGTAGGCGTGCTTGACGTAATCTTCTCGGAAACACAGCGGCGGTTTGCCTATTACATAATAACTATTAAACTGATTTCTAAGATTTATTTGTTAAATGGCCAAGTTAGCAACCCTGAAAACATGACAGGCTGGAAGAAAATAACAAATGATTTCACCACTGCGCATGCCCAAATGCATGCAGCGGGGTAATGTAAATAGTAACTTAGTATAAAGGAAGTGCAATAATATTTTGTTTTGTAATTTTACCCCGTCAAATTTATTTAAAAGTTACTAATTTTCTAAGAGATATAAGTAATATTATTCATAGATTTAGATAACGTTTGTTTCCTGTTCCTTCTAGTAAGAAATACACCAATTACTTATTTGCCACGAGGAGCGTTTTGGAATAACTGGTATAAACTTTAAGGTCTGTCTAAAAATGTAGTGTGATACACGTGTTAACCCCGTCTCCCCCCTCATTTCGCAAACTTACTGCTCCCTACTTTTAACAGTCATATCATAAATTACTGTAATTTAATTTGTAACGAAACAAAGGTTTAAGATTGCATATGAATAGTGCTGTGATATTAGATACCGCTGAAGCTGTGGTAACAAATGTTTTTATTATACATTTTTGTATTGCATATATTTATTTGTTATTTTTTAAAATAATTGTCATCGTTCGTTTTTACTGCCAAGGCACCATGGTTGTGGACACTGGTGATATATGATATGAAATAATAAATTAGAAAGAATTTTTTTAAGGAATATGCGTTGCAGACCTAAGTTTAGGGTGCCTCGCCGATATTTGCTATTTATGAGGATTGAGGAAACCCCCCCCCCAAAAAAAAAAAAACTCAGTCAGGGAGGAGGTATAGCGGGAAGAACCCTAGAACTCCCCCTCACGAGCTCATGGCTTAACGGCCACATGTGTCAGTTATTTGTTAATGGTATAATCCAGAATTATAACGATACATTTTTGTAACACGTCATTTCACTAAGTCATCCCCATTTTTATTTTCATTTGTAGTGTTGTAAACAGACTTTTCGATTACCGCAGTATTTGCAAGTAGATTATTTACACTGTAATATTGTAGACGCTCATGTTTTAGTTTTGTTGTGTTCAGGAGTAAACACTGTTTATGTCAAATAGACTTTTGGCAGTGTATGAGTCAATCCTGAAACATCAGAATATGAGCCTGTCGATAATAATCACGATACTTTAAAATAAAGAAAAAGAAGATTAAACGTTAGTGTTCTTATTTATGCATACGTGTTAGACATTTGCAAAAAAGATCGTTGTTATTTGTCGATCATTCTTTGCTACTGGGTTATGAAGATCTAAAGAAAGTTGCAAAAATTGAATATCGTGAAGCACATGTAAAACCTTCCAATCACAAGTCGGCAGCTTACCGGCCCGATCTCCTTAACCCCCACCCCTACCACTGATAGCATTAGTGCCGCGAACTCTGGGCACAACACTCCACCGTTTTAAAATTTGAGTATTGCAAATAAAATATACAAATTCTGTATTCACCGTTCTTTATGTTATTTGTAATAGGTAAGTATCATAAAGATGCAGTGTTGTGGAGTCGTGAGTTCTCGGCTCAAGATGCCGGCGATAGGCAGTAAGCGGCCGACATGCGAATGGAAGACATTAAATGTGCCTCATTGTAGATGAATATGAAAAATACTCGAAAGGGTTATATTTGGAAAATGGCAAAGTAATAAACATCTCATTGATCATACTAGAGTAGGTCCATAAGTTTCCGGCCTAATCATTTTCTAGGTATGATATAAAGACAAAAATTATATTTCACTTTTCAATATAGTTAACTTTTATTGCAATACATTTCTCACATCTTTGAGTTAACATTTCAACCCCCCCCCCAAAGTAAAAGTTTTTTCTGCAAAATAGGTATAAACAGCATCCATCACTTCTTCGTCATACTTAAAGTTCCTTCCTCGAAGATCCTTCTTGAGTTTTGAGAAGAGGAAATAGTCACTGGGAGCTGGATCTGGGTTGTGGATAAACGATCTCCTTGAAGCCACATTTCTTCACAGCTTCCTTTGCAACAAGAGCTGTATGCACAGGCGCGTTGTCGTGGAGAAGGCGCATACCACCACTGAGCTTTCCTCGCCCTCTCTCTTTGATGGAAGCATGTAGTCTGTGCAGTAGGCCAGTATAGTACTCCTCTACTGTGGTGTTCCTCTCCTTGAAGTCAATGAAGAGTATTCCTTCACAGTCCCAAAAGATTGTGACTGTGATCTTGTTGGTTGACTGAGTGACCTTGGCCTTTAGAGGCGGTGCTTCGCCAGGTTTACGCCACTCACTCCGTGATTCTCTTTTGGACAAGGAATCACAGTAGAGGACCATATTTTCATTGTAAGATTTGCAGAACTTCTCTTTCGTCGCCACGGCAGAGCTCCAAAAATGTCTGACAACAGATGACTCGTTGCTGCTATTGGACTGAGGAAAGAAGTCTAGGCACCCATCTTGCACTAACCTTATTCATGTTTAAATGTTCATGAATAATTCGAAGGACGTTGTTTTAGAAGGGCCAACCTTACTGCTGTTTCTGTAACTTTGAGCCGCCGGTCTTCCATAATGTCTCCTTCCACAAGAGCGATTTTTTCAGGAGTGAGCATCTCCAAGGGCCGACTTGCAAGCTCTTCGCCTTCAATGCTTTCTCGACCCATTCGAAAAGTTTGGCCCATTCTTTCACTGTAGAATATGAGGGGGATGCTTCCCCATATACACGGCCCAATGGCTGTTTAATTTCATTTGGAGTAAGTACTTCTTTTATGAAGAACTTAAAAGAACTTAATAACAGCTCGATACTCCATTTTTAACATGTCACAATCTTCTAGTCTTCTTTATGGAACTATATCTGAACAACTGAACACAGCAGAGCGGAAGTTACAGCTGCAACTATTTACTTAACAGATAAGGTATGACACCAGATAAGGGTTTTGTGAAGGCGATAATCCTTATGGAAACTTATGGACCTATCCTCATACGTAGTTATTGAGGAGTTAAAGGTGGAAATAATGAAAATGTTATAAATGAGAGAATTAATGGAGATCGGCAATATAAAAAATAAATTGTTATTTCGAGTAAGGTATTTTAAAAATACTTATACAGCGCAATTATTCAGAAACGTAGCTTTTTAATTGGTAAGGCAAGTAATATTCAAGGAGTTTTAGCGTTTTTTCTGTTTTCTATCCTATACCCAAGCAAAAAATTTGTAATTTCAGCATTAATGACAATCGAACGAAAGTACATGACTGAGAAGAAACTGTGTCTAAGCCTACAAAAGGAAGTATTGGAAAATGTTCCAAAACAGCAGCTGATGTTGTAGTTCATCTTCCCAAATGTTGCCTCCAAAACAACACGTATTGGATTTAATTTGTTTTTGCAACAAATTTGTGCAATAACAATACATGGTTGGCATTATGCTAACTGTAATGACAACTGGAAGTTTTATTTTTATTTTTTAATATGAACAGAAATCCAGGGCCCTATTCCACAAAAGTATGGTATAATGCATACAAGGGTATTGTTAAAGAAGTGTATTATTAAAGAAGTTCAACACTTGTAAAGTATTAGTAAAAAGTTACAAGTGACGTCATATAAGAACAAGATGGAGGAACAGCAGTTTGCCATATGTTGCCACTTCTTGAATTAGGTTATGTTCACTCCTTAGTGATTTTTAATGTGCAGAGCAGATTATTGTCACTCCTGCTAAATGACTCTTGTGTTTTTTCACATATAATGATAATTTAAATACTTAAATATGCATTTACCGATATTCAATCGTAATAATCAGCTTTAAGACGATGGTCCCATAAGGCTACATTTACTCATCTTCGAGGGATGACAGAAGAATCGCGCTTCCCGATTGCTGTGGGTAATTTATTATAAACGAACAAATGGGAAAACTGTGTCGAAAGAGATTGTTTTAAAAGAGAATGAAGAACGAAAATAAATTATTTTCGTGCATGTAGCAAGAACCTTTAAACTACATTAACTAAGATGCTGGTCTGCATTTGAAACAGGAAACGTCAATATCAGTCATAAGCCGTACTTAACCTAACTTTATCATTGTACACAACTACTTATTTATTCTTTCTTTATACACACTGATACTAATAATTATCATTAGCACATTTAGGTCAACTGAATCCCAAAATCATTAAAATGATAACACATTTTCCAATATTTCTACTCTTGTAGATAAATTTCTATAAGTCACCAATGCCCGACTAATACTAACACTTCTGCGAAACAGAACAACAAAACATTACTTGTACACTTGTAAGTATGGAGTTGTAAAGTTCAAGCGTAGCAGAAAACTTTGTGGAACAGAATTTTACTAATAACTACAAGTTATAAGTTCATACACTTGTAATGTATTAGAACATACTTCTGTGGAACAGGGCCCAGGAGTTTCGCTAGATCTGCTTTGTAGTTCGTGTTTTTCTTAAGGTTATATAGCATAGCTCTTTAGAACTTTTGAAATTAATTAATGCGTGTATATTTTAGGAATCGAGAGGTGGCTGAACTCATAAAATTGAAACCGCTTGCTCAAAGGTCTCGACAGTCAATAGGGCATGTAAAACATCCGTAGACGGAAAGGAAAAAGTGACACGTGGATCAGGAAAGTTGGTTACTATGGAAATCAGTAACGGTCATCGAGCCGTTTTCTAGGTCAGGGGCATGCTACCTATATACTATGTTATAATTCGTGTTTTTACTAATCCTGAAAACCGGTTGCGTGCAACTCTGATAGTGACGTGTTTCTTATGTATGTCAGTTTGCGAAGATGACCTTGTGGCGCGGAGCTAAACTGATGGAAAACAAGATTAATACAAACGAATGGATTGCCGCAAAATACGTAGTATACAGAGGGTGCCAAATATGTATACACGCTTTAAGTAAAGAAAAAAAAAAAACTGGATTCACACAAACACAAAATGATGGGCACTAATCATCTTAAACTTTTGCAGTTACAACAGTTGCTCAAAATGCCCACCATCGGCTTCGATACACTTCTGAATACGTTGAGCAACGTTTGCGAAAGTGTCCTCAGCGATTGCAGCACATGCCGTTTCAATTTCTTCCCGAAGTGCTGGTTTTCTACGGTATACAACATCCTTAAGAGTTCCCCATAGGTAGAAGTCCAACGGAGTTAGATCCGGAGAACGCGGTGGAAATTCAATTAGAACTCTTTGTCCTATCCATTGCCTTGGATGGCGCCTTGGATCCAGTGCGCGGGGCTTGTGCGAGGTCTCCCAGCTCTGCCCTTGTGAACATCGCATACGGTACCACGAGTCTCAAATTTGACTCGAATGCGTGCAATTGTTACTTGCGTTGGCGGTTTTGTTCTGTACACGCGTCTCCATTGCCTTTGAACTTCAACAACATTCTCGGTTTTCAATAACACTTCAAAATTGCTTTCCGCTGTTCAAACGATAATCTTGGCTCCATTTTGTTGTAGCAACGCTAGCATAACGTAATGCGAGTCACTTCTGTTTACAGAACATTGTACGATAATCTTGACTTCATTTGTTTATTGTTGATTTACCTGTCACGTAGCAACGGTATCATAATGTATGTGAGTCACATCTGTTTACAGAACATCATACTACACATCATTGTTGTTTTTCGGTCCAACTTTAAAATATATTAAATAGATATCTACTGTGAAAGTGTGTATACATTTTTTGGGCGCCCTCGGTATACAGGTTTGACTGTTTCCCCGGTGAGTGATTTAGAGGGTCTAGTTCCTGTAAAACTAGTAATAAAATAAAGTAAAAGCCGATGTATATAGCTAACATTAACACACACTGGTTTCCTAATGCTAACCTAACCAGTTATTCGTTATTGTAGAAAAGTTTGCCGTAACTTGAACATAACCCAGGGGTTGAATGTTTAAAAGGTACAATCCAAGTAACTGATGATATCCAACACTCAACAAGTAGGCTACAATATATGGAATATATCATTCGTTCGGCACCATAAAAGAAAAAAAAAAACAAACAAACAAACATCATTTTGGCCGTCCTTCATGGTTAGCAATGAATTACGTATTCATTAATTTCACAATTTACTTGTTCTTTTGAAATAGCGTTGGGTCGTGCTTATTATTATTATTATTATTATTATTATTATTATTACTTCGTTAAATTGTTTGAAATATTGTGCAAATTAAGTGCTTTTAAAATTATTGACAATACAAAAATATGCTCAAACACTAATGCCTTCAGCTTCTATAATGCAGTTAAACAGAAAAAAGTATGCATTCGGTTCAAATAACACAATGATCTTCTTAGAATCCATTGTTGGAAACGTGGATTGAATCACTAGAAAAATTGTACAATACGTGTAGCATTTTATATAGTTACTGTGCATTTTGAGTTAAAAGCTTATTAAACAATTTCCTTTACATAGTACGGACTCCAGTATTTCATTTGGACAAAACCTTTTATGTTTGAAATGCTTTCAATGAATTCTGTATCAAACTTGTGCAGCATTTCATTTGGCATTTTAAACGTTAAGGATAGCTTACTTACAAATAAAACGTTTGATGTAATATTTCATTTAAGCGATTTAGTTGAACAAATTAAAAAAATCAGCTTTATAAACTTTGTGTTTTAATAGTTCATATTTAAAGAAAAGTGTTATACATCCAGTGGTAAAATCATCTGATTTTTAATTTTGAAAGTGTGTTTCTTTTTTAAAAGTTCATTATCCATCCTTGGTGCAAGCAAAATACGAGTATTTATACGTATTTTATTTTATTTTATTCTCCTCGCTTAAATACTATTATCAATGTACAATACTATGCAAAACGTGATTTACGCATAAGTTCACTGCCATGTTCCAAATAACCTATAAAACGTGCAAGGAATTTTAGAATTTATACTGTGGTATACAGTATAGCTTACTTCCCTCTCTCTCGAGTCCTTTATACGGCGACGAAATTTTGTTTGGCAACTGGCTTCTTTTCTGGCGTTATTTGATGGTTTTTTTTCTGGTTCCTTTAAAAAAAAAAAAAAAAAAAAAAAAAAAAAATGTAGTTGCACTTCGCAAACGAGGAGCGCGATATTGGGCCAGAAAACAGGACTTAGTAAAAGCCTCGCAACTAACAGGATGTCCAGTAATGGACGAAATAGAAATTGAACAAAAATTGTTGAGTGAATGGCAAGACTCATGGGATGTAAGTACCGTAGGTCCAAGGACTTATTCGTATTTTCCATTAATTGAAGAGAGATTAAAGATGGAATTTTTCACTCCATCCCGAGGTCTTGTACATTATCTAACAGGGCAAGGCCCATATCGCGAGTACCTCTTTAGGTTCGGCTTAAGTCTGGATAATTTATGTACTTGTGGACAAATTGACACTCCCGAACATTCCCTCTGGGAATGTGATCAAACCAGAGACCTTAGAATACATTTACAGAGACAAATACAAGACAGACAGATATATCATATATTAAGAGACAAAAAGACCTGGACGAATATTAATATTGTGCCTGACTCCTTTTCGAGCTTTGCTTTGAAAAGTTTTAGAAGTCTTGTACAATAAAACAAGATTCAATTTTTTACGTCAATTGCACTGTGAGTTATGACTTTTTGTAACCCCGACAATGATTTAGAATGACTGTACAACAAAGAATGGGAGAAGAGCCCTTGGACTAAAGGTAATTTTATTTGAGTTTCCATTATATTCTTGCTCAATTATGGAATTTTTGAGTATTAGAAAAACGATTACTTATTCACAGACCAACGATTATATTTCTAAACCATACACTGTCCCCCCCCCCACAATACTCGCTATTTTCACTCATTTGACGTAATATTTAGTTATTTTTGATGACAATGATCAGAAATCATCTGGCAACCTTGACGGGGTGTATGCATCTTTGGCCCAGTCGGTGTGGTGCCTAGCATTGAATGAAAATGGGTCGTTGTTATAGAGTTTGAGTCTCGGTGTGTACTATTTAGCTCATGTCTTCATAAAATTAATAAATAAATAAACAAACTATTCCGCAGAACCCGAAACTACAATCTTCAAAACCAGAGTCTATCACCTTATCCACCATGGGGACTGCTCCCCTTACATAACAAGCTAAATCAGTTAACCGTTGTTTAGTGTCGTACTATCAAATGATTTGTCAAGATTTTTATTGCACTATGTCTTGAAAATGTTGATATATTTTCAGGCAAAAAGACACTTAAAATACCGAAAATAGGCATTTATTAAAATTGAAAACGGAGTAATATAACTCAAATTAACGAAGATGGGCATTTAATAGTTTCTTTATCACACAATTAAAGTGTTTAAGTTTCATTTTCTTGCTTACAAGCAACCACTAGATGCTTTTTCAAGGTATCAACTGTCATAGTCATCCGCTTGTCAGAGAGAACATTTTTCATCATGAAAAAAGAACGTTCTACTTTCTCGCATATTTAAAACAAGCTATTTCGGAAGGACTCATAACAGCTACAACAGAACATTCACCTTTCAAGGACACCATGAAAATATTAATCAAGACAAAATAAAGTCCTTTTCAGTAGTCCTGGCGAATGAGCAAAAGATGCACAGTGGTTTCTGATCGAGTTCAGTTTCTGTTTATGTGTTTATAGGGGAATCAGGTTATTAGCTCTCTTATTTCCGTACCGAATTGTAGGGACAGCTGTACCGCTCTCATCTTTCTCGCTCGCAATTGTTCGTACATTTATGCAGCTGAGAAGTTACCTCACAACAAATTGCTTACAGTTGTCTCGCGCAGATAGACATAAGTTCATTCGCCAAGACTATTCAAAACTACAGTACTTTCCCCATCATCTCTATTTTCTGGTATTCGTATGCCCGAGGTAACCGTGCGCTGCTTTCACTAATGAAGGTTCTGATATTTTAAGATTAAACGAATGGGTTGAGGAGAAAGTTTTTTTGTGCTTTAAAAATATTAAATGTATAACAAGATTCCCAATGAGGTGAACATCCCATTTAATTTATTTAATAAAATTTTAACTTTTTGCACTTCGATATATTTAAATTCTTTATGTGCTTTTTAAAATGCGTAAATAATCGGAGAAAAACGACTCTTAAAATAGGCAACAGAAGCAAAAAAGGGGGGGGGAATAAAACATTAAAATCGGGATTTTCTCACTCGCGAAGCACTTATGAAGGCATTCGAAAATGCTTACCCCATTTTTCCTCTTGAACAACAAATTACTATCTCAAATTGTAAAAATCCTCTACAATATCTGGCATCATTGCAGTGTATTTGCTTAGCACCCGCATATTTGAATATTTAGCCCTAAATAGCAGTACCGCCACGGGTGGCCGAGGTCGTTAAGTCTCGGACTCGTGAGCGGGAGGTCTGGGTTCGAATACCGCCAGGACCGTCCTTCCTGACTGAGGTTTTTTCCAGGTTTTTCTCAGTCCTCATAAATGGCAAATGCCGGGGAGGTACCCTAAACTTAGGCCTGAAACGATTCCTTCCATAAAATCCTTTCCCAATTTATCATTTCATCTCGTGTATCATCAGTGTCCACCGCCTGTGGTACCTCTGTAGTAAAAACGGACGTTAAACACATTCATTCTAAATAGCAGTAATTAGGTTTTGTGTTTATCTTCCTGGTTTCCATCCTTGAGGTTGCTTTTTGCGCCGTTTCAAGCGAAAGCAATGCCCTGGGTCACTCCGGCCCCCATTTCGATCCACAAGGAGTTACGCAAAGTGGAGCAAAGCAATCAAGGTCGGCCACATATTTGGTCCAGTTTATCTTTGGGTCAGTAAACCTCACAAATCCAGTTTCCGAGGCCTACTTCCCTAATGCAGAGCGCGCATCTTCCTGTCAACCGCATTTTGTCATTTCGTTGCTGTTCTAGAGCTCCTGGGCTCATAGTTAATGAGATGTGACCTCAACGCTTTAGTTTTCCTTGTTGTTATCGACTCATTTCCTTTTTGCTGCAAGCGCATTGTTTAATGCGGGGCATTTATACTAATGCAGTTTTCTGCCTTTTCATTATGTGCCGCTAACACAGTAATAACGTAACAAAAATGACAAAACGTTCTACCACTTTCCTAATGAATGGTATTGCTTCTTTCCCTGCTAGAGCAGACGTCATAACAACTCAATTCAATAGTGTCACAACTCCAAAATGTGAAGTTTTCAGGAAAGGAGTTTTCAAGTTTGAATATGATGCAACAATTATTTGTATACATTTTAGTTATTTTTATAAACGCACTTGAAATACTTTCTCTTGTATGTAACAAAATTAACTATACAAAATTTGTATGTCGTTGCAATAATGTTTCTATTGGTTCTTTAATTGCAACAATGGGAATAACTGCAAAAACATTAAAACTTACATGTAGGCAATATTTATCATATTCCTCCTCCGATGTTATTAAACACTTCAAGCAAATGCCTATTTTTTTTTTTTTTTTCGGTATTAGATATAATGAAGAAAATCAGAATATTTATGGTTTACCGCACAAAATGCTTAAAATGCGTACTTAAATTATGCATATAAATGCCTATTTTGACGCGAGTCTGTATTTCTTAGTTCTGAAAATATGCATATTTAGGTATAAAACTGCCAACGCAACCAAAGTATATGTATATATACACAGGTGAATATCTAAAATTTGGACCATAAATATTTCTGAAATGGAAGGTGCTCTTGATATGCTGCTTTCACAGTGTTGAAGTTTAGGCAACAGCTCATAATTGAACCCTTTTTTTTTATTGCTTTTTTTTTTATGGACGCTCTTTAACAGCTCAGGTCATCAGCGTCCCATTCAACTCAGGGCGTGAAACGGCCGACCAATTTTGCTCAGAGGCCTCTCTTTCAGGCTTGAGGTTCTTTTTCGTGCCGTAAATGTACGACACGGGATCCACGGCTTTACTTCCCTTCCGAAAGAAGCCATACTTAGGATTTTTACGCCCGAAAAAATCCATCGGTCCAATAATTGCACCCAATACGCAGTTATTAATAATTATTAAAATGTGTATTTCTTGAATTTTTTTCAAATGGGAACAGTGTCTATTGAGATAAAAAAAAAAAAAAAGCAAAGGAAATTAGAATGCCTTTCCCCTCCCCCTGAACTCTAATGCAGGTAGTCTACGAGCTAACGTAACATTTTAAATTTCTACTACTAATAATAGTTAGTCTGGGGTTCGAATTCCGCCAGGACCGTCCTCCCTGACTGAGGTTTTTCTCAAGTTTTCCCCAGTCCTCATAAATGGCAAATGCTGGGGAGGTAATCTAAACTTAGGCCTAGAACGTTTCCTTCCTTTAAAAAAAAATGCTCCTTTCCCAATATATCATTTCATCTCAAGTATCATCAATGTTCATCGCCTGTGGCGCTTCAGTGGTAAAAACGGGCGTTAACACTATTAAAAAAAATACAGGCTACAATGTTCGTATGTTTACTTTTCTTATTTAGTGTGTGTTTTTTCTTCTTCTTCTTTTTCCCTGAATTTTCACAAATGTGTTACATTTTGTCCTTATGTGTTTTTACTTTACCTGTGTCAGCACTCTCTTAAGAAATAGAAAACTGGCTTGGACAATTTGTGTTCAAAATGATGACCCCAGTTACAATACAAGCTTCCAGTCTGTCATGGTAAGATAGCTGCACACGTTGTAGCATTTCAGTAGAAGTTTCAGAACAGCAGCTGTAACATGCCGTTTCATATCTTCTGGTGTAGTCTGTACATCCTTGTAGGCAGTGTCTTTTAACTTTCCCACAGAGGAAATTATAAAGGTGTCAAATGTGGTGAACGGGCAGACCAACATCCGTTCAAACGATTTTGAAACAAGGCATAGTACATCTATTGGGATATTTTTCAGCTTACACATTGCAAGAAAGTACAGCACTCTTTCTACATTCTCCATGAGCATGTAAAAATTTTCAGCATTAGTAAATGTCATCTTCCATCAATTCCTGTCGGTCCTGGTGGTGTAGTGGTTACCATACTTGCCTTCTAAAGCCAAGATCGCGGGTTCAATCCCGACCAGTATTGATTGATTTTTCGGGCGTAAATATCCTAAGTATGGCTTCCTTCGGAAGGGAAGTCAAGCCGTGGGGTCCCGTGTCGTACATTTACGGCACGAAAAAGAACCTCAAGCCTGAAAGAAGAGGTCTCTAAGTAAAATTTATCGGCCGTTTCACGCCCAGAATTGAATGGGACGCTGATGACCTGAGATGTTAAAGAGCGTCCATAAATAAATCAAAACAAAATATCCTAGTGAAATGTAAACAAGCACACGAACATCGTAGCCTAGTAACTAAGCAGTTAAATGGAGAAGATAATGTAGATATTTAAATGTTTCATATCACATTACTCATAAAATACTTTCGCTAGAATCCTGCAAAAAAAAAAAAAAAATAATAATAATAATTTCCTCTGGTTTTATTTTCTTGATGTCAATAGGCATTGTTATGTTTGAGAAAATGTAATTTTTTCAATAAATACACATTTTAATAATTATTAGCATATGTGTATGGCCTGCAATTATGAGCCCTTCCCTAAACCTTCAGTTCTGTGAGAGCTTCACATCAATAGCACCTGCCATTTCAAAAATGTTTGCGATGCAAATTTTAGATGATTCACCCGGTATATATATATAATGAAAAATAAAATAATACAATGAAATGTAACTAAAAAAAGCAATAACTAGATAAAGAAGAAAAATTATATAACGCTAGGAAAGTCTAAAGATTTATTATCGCAATATTTCAAACAGCTCGTGTCCTAAGGTAAGAGGACAAGTGGACATAGTGAAAATAAATATTGAAGGCGTCATAATGCATGGCAACATTAAGCAAGCAGCAAGAGCGCGTGAGAGATAGAGAGAGAGAATATAAAAAAAATTAATACGTAAGATTTAAACCAGGTGGTATACACTTTTTATGCAAAAATATAGCTGCCATTTCTCTATCTCTGAGCAAACTTTCACAGCTATGAATCAATAACGCATCAATAAGTGTTAAGATTAAATGCATCATCAAAATCCTTACAGTGAGACAAGGCATGTTGGGCAACCGGCAAGGTAGACTTGGTTTTAACAGAGAAACTTTATATATAATTTAAAATTTGAGTGAATGAATTTCATCTGGCCGAAAGTTAGAGTTGTTTTTGTATGTTCTATTATTTTTAAAACTAACCTAACCTAGCTTAACCAATTAAAAAAGTAAAATTTATTCGATTAAGAAGAGAGTAGAAAGATTATGAAAATTAAAAAAACTGATAACATTTATTCTGAGAGAAAAAAAAAAAAGATTAAAAAATATCCATTAGGAATCGAACCTATGAACTTCACATCAGTGGCACGACGCTCTAACGATAACCTATTGAACTAACAGGGGTTCATGTTCGGAAAGGAGATTATTCACCTAAAGTAATAGCTAGTACTAAAATCGTAATTAGTCGGTAGTCTTCGCTTCGTTCTGGACTGCCGGGCTGGAGATGCCTTTTACTTTTAAGGATAAGTCAAAGTTTCAGCGATCCGGGCATAGAGGCTGCAACTTGCCAGTATAGGCTTCAGTAGAGTGCACATAAATAGGGGACCGCGATTCCTTATAAACTTGTTAACTAAACTATGCTTTGAAAATAATTACTGCAATTATTTTGCAATTCTAGTGTCTTGTGTTTTACTCAACAGCATTTAATTTAACTGTTTTTATATGTACCATTGATTCACCCAGAACAAACACTTAACCTGTCTGGTATATTTGCATCCCAATATACGTTATATAAAAATTACAGAAGAGCACACGGCTTCTGTGGTCTAGTGGTAGCGTTTGAGACTAATAATCCGAAAGTTGTGGGTTTGAATCTCCGTCAGGTAAGATTTTTTTTTTTTTTTTTTTCGGAGTTTTCCCTTACCCTGAGCAGGTGAATACCAGATAACTTTAAGGCGCTCATTTGCGCCAGCATTAATTCATTTCATTTCACTTATACCTACAGACTTAAACGTTGTCCACAACCTACGAACGTCGCGAAAAGATCATTGCAATGAAATCGGTAATAAATAATATATTAACAAATAATAAAATAAAATAAAGCGCAGTTTGCTATCGTAAGCATAAAAACAGAGCGCACTTTGCTAAGAAATAAAGTGTAATTAGCAGAAATAATGTTTGTTTGCTAATTAGAACCGCCTCTACCGTCATTACACTGGCGCTTGAGTTAACGATCTATAATTACACTTTTTTATTTTACAAATAATTACCAATAATAGCAAGAAACACTGCTCGTGAAGTCATAATGACAATGCAATTACAGCTCGCTAAAACAGGTTAAATCAATTTTGAACTGCTAATTGGTTTACAGGAAATGCGAGCGTTACTGTTCGTAACAATATCGGCTATGTTAAAACTAAATTGTTAATCTAAAATGCCTTGAGGCCTGACCTAGGTAACTTAAACACATCGCCTGATAATGTACACTATCATTTTTAAGTATTGTTGGCGAGCACAGATATGGTTTGGTAACCGCTGCTCTAATGAGAGTTGGCGCGATAAAATTGCCGTGCCCTTTCAGATAACTTATCTACATTTTGGGGCATGCACCACACGATAGAATTGATTTGCATACTATGTACACTCTTCCTGTTTTAACGACTTTGAAACATATCAGTAATTTCATCTCCCATCCCGACCGAGAAAGTATGTCATAGTTAATAATTAACTCTTGGTTCGAACACACCAAACACATTTAAATCTTATATAGCAAACATGCTGACTTGATTATGATGTACTAAAGTTTTTATTTCAGACAAAAATTCTTGTAGTGAATTGCACAACTCAAGACGGTTTCGTTGCTATTAGGTAATACCACGTCCATCTGTTTCAACATGGCATGTGAGTAAAGACAAAACGAATGTCTTAGGTAAGTTTCCACAGTCCCAATATGAAACGTTATATTATTCAATTCAATGCACCAACTTATGCTGGTGTAATTTCATACTTCTGAAACTTTGTCGCTTATATGAGGTCTGTCCAAAAAGAAACCAAATTTCGATATAGCCCGCTGATGCTGTACAGTGTTTTATATTTAAGTGAGGCAGTGCTCTGTGCTTGCGGAAATTTTCTGTTGTACAGTAAATGAAGATGAATATTCTGGAAGCTTGTGCATTAAATTTTGTTTCGACGTTCTAACCGTAGTTCCATGTCTCATCAAATGCTATGTCCTAATTTGATCGACTCAAAAGATTTTGAATGACTTCAACCCGCCTTTCTTTTAGCGAATTCCTAAGCAATGTAGGCGTTGCGGTTGTACCCATGAAACGCTTTTTAAAAAATGTCTACCTACTGGCACCGCAAAAATTACATATACAATACAACAACTAGAAAAGCAGAAAAGGGTGAAACTTTAAGAAAAAGTCACAGATTTTTAATCCTTATATTTCGAACTACTTGATATCTTCTATGGCTTCTACGGCTTGTATGACTTCTTCTTTCTGCTTTTCTAGTTATTGTTATTTTAATTACATTGTTAATAGTTTCATTATTTTTCATTTTCATGTGTGTGTGTATGTCTGTTAACGCTCTACCGGTCGCAATTTTTGTTTTTTCTCATGAAACTCCACGTGTAACCATAAATTAACAACCAGTTAAATTGGGCCATTGGGAGGGGCGGTTAACCTAAACAGAGAGAAAAAAAATCGCTATAATGGCAACAATTTTTTCCCCTCTAGAAACTCAATATATTTCATTAAAATAAATTAATAAAAATATTTTTAAAACTAAGGCAATCCGGCCATTAGGAGTGACGGTATACCTGAAAACTGAATGGCAGTCAAAGCGAAATTTAAAAATCGTTCTAGTGGCCGCAATTTAAAAAAAAAATTTAAAGGAAACTCGGTATATGCTATTAAAGTAAAATAATAAAATAAATACTTTCTGAAAATTGGTGAATTCTGATTAATAGGAATGGGAGTTTACGTGAAACTCAACATTTAAAAATCGCTCTAACGGCACCAATATTTGCTTTTTCGCAACAAAATTTGTTACATAGCATTTATGTGAAATAAATCAAATTTATTCTGAAAATTAGGAAAATCGGATCATTAGGAATAGGGGTATACATAAAAAGCGCTATAGCGTCTAATTTTGATTCTATTGTTATAACATAAAATGACAAATTAATTCAGCATATAGACTGCATACTTTTTATATTTAGCAAATACATTGCCGCGAAGATAGCAAATGTGAAATATTAGTCTAATAATGTGTGAGAATTATATTTGTATGTAAGATCGCTCTATGATAACCGTAAGAAAACATTGGTGTTTCATGTTTTTAATATAATATTTAAATTAAATTTCAAAACCAATGAAAATCGATGGAACTTTGATTGCATATCGTTGATTGCGTATATTTGCTTAGTACATTGTAATTGTTTCTGAATAGTAGCCATTTAATTTTATTGAAACATGCGGACGACTTCTTAAATACACAATGTAAGTTGAACCTTTTTGTATTTTTCTCTATTTTAGTGAATGTAAAGATGGTATCAAGGGCCCAGTTTACAAAGATTTAAACATATTAAAAATATTTAAAAATACCCACACGTGTTAACTTGGTCATATCAGTTGTATATTTCATAATTTATTTATTTGGGGGGGGGGGTTATCTCAATAACTTTTAAAATGTGGTTTCTCTTTTGTGATGCTTAGAATTCTAATTTTGTTCCTCTAATGCCACGCAGTAATACCATAACTTATTTCATTAATTAATAAGGCCATAATTTAAATTGTGCATTCATTTTTAAAGTTATTCCAGTTGCTGAGGAATTCACTTAGTTTACACAGCTCCTGCATGACGAGCTTTTTGTTCATCTATCAGCAATCTGGAACAAGTTTTGCAGCAACTCAGTGCGTGTGGAGTTTTTCCACCAAAATCCTGTAACAACGACGTTTTGTTAGTTCCTTCTTCATCTGCTATTTCACAAACGGTCAACCAGCGCTTTCTCAACATGACATTCAGGTTTTGCAACGTCTTAAAAGGATGTTCTGCCTGCTGTGAATCACTCGTAACATGCACAACAATGTCTATGGCTCATACTTTCCTCTTCACAAACTTGTAGTAACATTTTAGGGCTTCTGTAAACATCTTGCTCAATTTGAAACAAAGTTTTATGTACAAGCGTTCTTTCAGAATCTTTTTCTTTGCACCAGAAAAACATCGCAAGCACAGAACACAACTTCATCTTAATGCTTGCAGATTGAAAATTAAACAATATGGAGTGATACAATAAACGACATTACATTACGTAGTATTCCGGATTTGAAGGAGCTGTGAGAGACATGCATTTCCTGTTGGTAGCAGGAAAGAGCGTGTGTTGATCATTAACTATAACAGAAATTCGCGCGCAGTACCCATTGTTGCACGTGCAGCTAAACGTTAATTGTGACCGTGCGCTCTGTTTTAAGCTGGTGGCTCGAGAGCCATGATTTTTTTTTTTTTTTAATTACAAGTGCAATCTGCCCCACCAAGAATGCCTGGAAAAATCATAAAACATTTTGTTAGATTTCTCCTTTGCCTACAAGTCTTTTAACTGGTTTTCAGAATTTAGGCGAGTAACACAGGGCGTCCAACAATAATAGTTACAGATAAAAACATCGCTCCTGTAGAACGATTCGCGAGATCTATTAGGGAGATGGATCGTTTCAGTTGTCAGAAATTCTGCCCAAATGCCTTTTGCGAGAAAGCCAAGTTATCCTAGCAGGAGTTTTTTTTTTTTTTTTGAGTAGTGTTTAACGCCCGTTTTTACTACTGAGGCACCACAGGCGGTGGACACTGATGATACATGAGATGAAATGATAAATTGGGAAAGGATTTTTTTTTTTTTTTTTTTTTTTTTTTAAGGAAGGAAGCGTTCCAGGCCTAAGTTTAGGTACCTCCCCGGCATTTGCCAGTCCTAGCAGGAGAGTGATAATATCTAGATAGAAGGTGAATAATAGTATAATATTCAAATAATGAACAGAGCTTACAACAAAACATGCTGCTTACAAAGCAGCATCAACAATGATTATGAAACACGCAAAATGTGCATTTAAATTTGAAACAGCATTTGTGACCTCCCTCCATTAAAATATTAATATAACATATGCTGTAAACTTTCATTATATGTTAAATCATTTAATCAATAGTATAAATATTGCGTAGATATTATAATGCATTATTTTATAATAAGAATTTTTCTGATGTTAACTGTTTGCTAGAAAGGAAGAAAGAGTTACAGAAATGCTAAATCACTATTGTAACCAAGAGGGGAAAAGGAGAAGCAACTTTGTCTTTTTAACGACCCAGTCGCGAGTGAGAGGGAGTTCAAATTCGGACTTCGGTCACTTGGGGGCGCCGATTTCTCCCGCCGTATGACATTATTTAGTTTTAAGCGAGCCAATCGTTTATGTATATTTTGACTTTTTGAAGTGTCGCGAGCGGTGTGCGTTTACATTTGTGAACCGCTTTGGCGTCGGTAAGCCACGCAGTTAGGAGTTTTGTAAAGAGGCAGTTTCTCTGCTCTCGTATTCTTTTCTCAAGTCTCCTTACGTACGGTGTACGAGGCGCATATGTTTAGGTGTTTTGTCTATGAGTTATGTCTCATTTTCTCACGTTATTGCACCGCCACGGGTGACCGAGGTCTTTAAGTCTCGGACTCGTGAGCGGGAGGTCTGGGTTCGAATCCCGCCAGGACCGTCCTCCCTGATTGAGTTTTTTCCAGGTTTTCCTCAGTCCTCATAACTGGCAAATACCGAGGAGACACTCTAAACTTAGGCCTGGAACGTTTCCTTCCTTAAAAAAAAATCCTTTCCCAATATATCATTTCATCTCGTGTATCATCAGTGTCCAACGCCTGTGGTGCTTCAGTGCTAAAACGGGCGTTAAACACTATTTAAAATTTTGGAATAGATATTTAATATGTTGATGATTCCGTCGCTTAGAAAATATACACTTCAAATTTTGTGGAAGTCACGGATCATTTACATATAACAATTTGCAGGCCGGTGACCCTAACGCCCAGGTGAAGTACGTAAGACCATACCCGGATTACAACTACCGTCTACACCGTGAAGTAAATTTAATCAGGTTGAAAGTAGGCCAAGATCATAATAACGAATCCGGTTATTCTCAGGAACACCAGATGTTGTAAAAGGACATTACGATCAATAAGTCTCAGTATATACAATGTTGCCTCGTGTGATTATTATGACAACTAATATCCTCTCCCAGCCCTGTTGAGCGGGGACTTAACAAAATAGCTAGAAATACCCTGAATGTTGTTGCTAAAGCATAGGCAACAAATGAGGCAATCATTATCTTCAAGACCTGGGACCCACAATCACAAAATCGCTTCAAACTAATCTAATCACGGAATGATTTTGCCTCAAACAGGAATTTCGGTTAAATTTTTCTGCAGAATATTGCAGACATTGCTGACGAAGATCATAAAAGAATTCATCTATGTAATACTTTGTTTGGCTGATATACGATATATATTTTCAACTCGTATATACATACATGAGAATTCTGTATTAAGTGTTCCTCTAAATGTCTCATTTCTTTAGACAAGTGATTTCCAAACTGTGCTCTGCGAAACATCTCCTAGTGCCTCCTGAAGAGATTTGACGCGGAAGGATTTAAAAGGAAACTCAAGTTTTGGGTAGAATCAAATGTATTTAGTGAAATCAGAGTAGAAAATAAAATGTTTGAATGGAATCAACATTCGTGATGAAAACTTAAAGTGCTTCATGGCGTAAAATGATGGAATCTGCAATACAGAATGGATATGAACTCTGCCCACAAACTTTCAGAGTTTTCTGAGTGTTTTGATGCAAGGAGTCCATGGTCTCCGGTAGCTATGTCGATGTGTTAGACATTGGACTGTGATTGATATATCAATTAACTACTTATTACCTTCTGACGACCGTATCATATGTGCAGAACTTACAAAACACGTACACTTTTGTTACTGGGTGTTCAATTGTTCTGCTACTGTAACTGTGCCGTACAGACCTGCTTCTTTACAGCAGCTGCCATGATTACAAGTTGTACAGCGACGCGTCCTGGACTGTCGCAAGCGCTCTAGCATCCCTGGAGTTCACTTCACTTATATGCACGTTTCCCCCGCTCTTTAACCATGGGTCAATGGATACGTTTTGTTAGCAAACAAACACGCATATACAGAGATAGGGTAGTTGGGGTAACAAACCGAATGAAATGCAATTATTCAGTAATGCGTCGCCGGAGACAATGGGTATATAAAAACACTCAGCAAACAAATCTCAACCATCTCTCAAAGTTTGTCGGTAGAGTCCACAAACATCCTGTATAAGCAAGAAGGATAACAGTTTATGTTAAGATCTCTGGTTGATAATCCTGGAACATCAACACTTTGTTGTTCATAAGAGTTGTTTGCGCTGATATGCTTCAGTATTCCTGCCATTCAGCCGGTTGCTGAATCCTGTACGAGGGTTACCTTTTCACTTTTTACAAACGACAACTTGGTGCGCAATTTTTATTATGAAAACAGTTGCATCTTACAAATTGACCGAGTAGTTTATTTATAGCGAGCGTTTAAACAAAGCAATTTTGCGAAAAAAAAAAAATGGAAATTTCATGTGAAGGTTTTCGTTGGATGCTTTTTTATGAATGTAGTAAATGCCTAACTCGACAGTAATGCATAGAATCGCTTTTAGTAATGAAGCACCATCAGAAAAGACTGTTTACAGTTGGTTTGCAGAATTTCTTTGTTGCTGTGCGTCCGTCAATGATGAATTTCGTGAAGGTCGGCCATTCTAAAAAAACATCGATGCTGTGCGAGAAACATGATTGAAGAAGATCGGCATGTGAGATAGAAGCATCCTTAAGCATACCGAAGACTGCAGTATATTCGATTTAGATGTGGAGGAACAGGTCTGTTCCCGATGGATTCTGCATAATTTGACCCCCCCCCCCAAATTCATATTAATTGGTGGGAAGAAATGCTCAAAAATTGCACCAAGGAACTGCAAAATGCGTATATAACATCCTAACAGGTGACTAAATTGGATATATTTGTATGAACTGTTTGGGCGTTCCAAGCTGAACCGAATCCCAAAAGCACTTCCAAGAAAAGGTTTATTTCTTCGGTTGTACTGCACATGTTCTGTAGAGGATCGAAGAACGCTGAATGGTATACAACAATTTGTCAGATGTCATCGACAAAATCGGGAAAATCAGCCGAAGTTTGTACTACTCTTCGTCATGCCAACGCCATCTCTCACACAGCATGTCGAACAACTGGGGAGAAAAACCTCGAATCAATGTCTCATTGCCCATATTCATCTGATTTATCGCCTAACGACTTCTTTTTGTTCCCGAATGTCAAACAAAGATTCATGGAAAGCGATTTTCATTGCCTCAAGAAACTGTTGAAGATTTTAAAAACCATGTTTTTGAGATAACCAATTTCAGAGAGGAAAAAAAGTTTCGACAATTGGTTTGAACATCTGCAAAAGTATACAAATCCTAAAGGCAAATATGTTGAAAAGCAATAAAGCGGTTTGTTTGTTTCCTAGTTTTTGTGACAACTTAAAGCAACCCTCGTACACATCCCCGACTTAAAAAAAGTAATTCAGGCGGCATTTGTTTTCCTCTATTGAATGTGATTCAAAAGAAGTGCACATGTTGTTTTGTGTATTGCATCTATTGCTCTGCTATACATTTTGTACAGAATTCTTATGTACATTTTTTGTATTTTTTTGGCCTATATCACCCAGTCGAAGGTTTTGCAGAGATAAATGCTTTTCATACCGTTTGTGAGCAAAGTCTCTATACAACTTTTTAACGGAAAATTCTTGTTCCAGCTGAAACGCTTGTGAGCAGAATAACTTCAACAAAACATATCTCTCTTTACAATTTTGCGAACACAGGGAGTATTACGTAGTTATTATATACACTTTTTACACACACTGAGGCCCGTTTTCTGAAACGCCAGATTCTTTTCGATAGGCTATCGTGTAGATAAACGTTTCTGAAATGTAAGATAATTGTTCCATAACTTTATCTGTTCCATAAGTTAAACGTAGAATATCAAACAGATAAAATATCTGACGAAAAATCGACATATACCTCTTTGGTATTTCTGATGTGATGACGGAATTATTTTAAATTTGTAGAGTTGCAACTCGCAAATTTTTATCTAAGAAAATGGGGTAAGTCTACTTGTAGAGCTATTGGCGATATCTTCGCGCACTTGATATCTGAGGGAGAACCGGAAAAGAAATGAATGTCCAGTTTTGAATCTTTAGCTTAGTATGCATACATTAGCGCCATCAGCTCTTTTATTATTAATTACATATTTCTTCTGATACTTCAATTAATAGATTCCTTTCAAATTAATTAAAATCATTTTCACGTTTAGCTTTAATTTTGCCTTTGAATTAATAGAATATTTAAGAGAGTTTAACGCCCTTTTTTACTATTGAGGAGCCATAGAAATTGTTTATTGATAAATTGAGAAAGTATTTTTTTAAAGGAAAGTAGCGTTCCAGACTTTGGGTACCTTATCGTCACTTGCCATTTATGAAGACTGAGGAAAACCCAAAGATCAAACAATCATTCAGGGAGGACGGTCTTGGTGGGAATCGAGCCCTAGATCTCCCGCTTTGTGTGTTTAACGAACTCGGCCACCCGTATCGTCCAGCATTTTAATTTATCTTTTAACTTTCTTGGTAAATTCCAGGAAAATAATTTCTTTGCTTCGATTTTCTTTAAAATAACATCTTTTGACGTTTGCACAATTTTTGCTTATGAAAATGTGATAGCAAATATATATATAAAATCAATAGGCATGATAAAATAAAATGTGTTCTAGCGTAATAGGGAAACTCCGTTCTCCTTCCACTATGCTTGAATTTATAATTAATTCTTGAAGTAGTTGTTAAATCGTTAATTTATTGAAATTTGTGAAATAAACTTGTGCAAGAAAATGATTCTTCCCACGTTATGTTTTTATATTAATCTTTCCAACACGAAATCCTGCGGACTTATAATTCAGTACTCTGCATGCTGCAATGTGCTATTAGCGGAGAGTGGCCGTCATTAGAGAGTTTTTGCCATGAGTGAATTTGTTACCGTAAACGATAAAGTCACGTGACTGAAAACGGTAACACGGAATAACGGGGTTACCTTTAAAAAGTTTTCGCCCAGATACGTTAACACTTGTGGAGGATTTGCTTCAATTCGCCACACTGAGAGACATTGAGGACGATCTACTTAAGAATGTCCTTTTACACAACCTCTTAACGGATAGAAATGTTCAGAGACTAAGTTTAGAAAACCCAAAACTTGATTTAGGTGCATTAATAGATGATTTGCCCTGTAGAGTTCCATTAGAATAATATTATTATTTGCAGACCTAATATAATTTGTTAAAAAATAATTATGACTGTGTTAATTACCTTGGTGTAAGTGTTACTAAACTAAATGTGCAGGTGATATTCTCAGCATCACTTCCGTGTAAAATATTTGCCGATTTATCCCATAGAAGAAAATAAGGGCGTCCGCAAGTGGAGGGTTACAGAGAGCAAGTTGCTCCCCTCAAAGTTTTAGAAGTTAATAAATTTCCATTTAATTGCCAAAACACTGATATTTTAGAGTAAAGCACTTAAGGTGAAAATAACTGATCATCCAACATTTTCTTTGTGATGTCAGTTTTAAAAATTGGATTGTTTAATTGATATTTCAAACCTGATAAATTTTAATTATCATATACTTTCAAAAATATGTTGCCCCTCCCTCAAAAATATTTTGCAGACGCCCATGGTAGAAAATGGAGGAATTACCTACTACAAATCGTAGCATTTGGAGACATTGGACATGAGTTATTGGAGGAAATGATGTTATATAATATTCACAGAAGGAGAAATATCCAGCAACGGAGCATGGTGAATCCAAGACTGGATTTAGTTCAGTTAAGTTCAGTTTAGTTCAGTTAATCAACAAGCCGAATCTATTTCCGATTTGAGAAAATAGATCTAGACGTCTAGCAGATGCTTTATACACTCGTACCTCCAAGAGCTAGGACAGAACAACGATAGCCCTAAATATAACTTGGCTGTATCCGCTTTCCTGCAGAGTTTCAATAGATGATCCACTGCTCTTTTATTGTACACAAGGAAAAAATTTCCCTGTGTTGCGGTCCATAAATTCTTATTATCATAAGCATTAGAGGCAATAACTTCTCGTAGCAAAATAAGTTAATCTTTTATGTTGAATCGAAGTTTTTGGTACATGCTGAGGTCTTTCCTGGTTTTCAGTACTCATTTTTTACCGTAAAGCCTCACGTTAAACTTCCATGAATGTCGGGTCACCTTATCGGATTTCACTTTACGGGAAACTGACACAAGCGCAGAATACACACCATGTGACTTTGTCGTTTGCGGTAACTCAAAGTAGACTGGGCCAAGCCTGTCCAAAGATACCGCGACACATGGTGCGTGAGTCAAACAACGTGCAGGGAAGACACCCTCCAGTCGACCAAATGGTAGACAATGATGACGTTCTTTTTGGATGAATTTGGCCCACTCCTCATGAGGTGCAGCTGTGAATGCCGTGAAACTCAAAAGTTGTGGCACAGACGCCCAGGATTGCTCTTGGATGGTGTCGTTTCTACTTCCAATGATGTCCGTACCAAACGGCAGCAATCAAGGTTGAGATGCTGATACACCCAACTTACAGCCTTGACATTTTCCTCAAAGGCAAACGATTCACATCGGACCAAGACGTGCAGGATGCAGTTCAGCAACCCCTTTCACAGTGGGATATGTCTCAGAAGATACGGGTACTGCCCCTCGCTGTGCTTTTTCACCAGGTGTTCGGATTTAAAATAGCTGGCCCTCATACTTTTAAGTTGCAAAATGTATAATTCATCCCAGACAATGAAAACTGTTTATAGATACGAAATTAACATGCCGGTTTGTATTACCCTGATGAGTACATTGTTTATAGACTATTGGATTCATTTGTTTTTCTGAAAAAGTACAGTGGAAAGAAAAACCCATTACCGATAAGAAATTGATGGCACAGCATTTAGTAGGACAGTCAGCACTGAACTGGAAAACAACGCTCCAAGCTAACATTACCTCGTTTGGAAAAACACAGCAAGAACTTTCGGATCTGACATGCCTTGAGCTCATTTCATCTCTGCTTCTCACACAGACATAAACTCTCTCTTTCTTTCCGGCCCGTCTGTAACATATACCACGTTATTAACAAACCAGAAGACTTTCGAAAGCTCCATGTGAAGAGGATTTAAAGAAAAACAATTTATTACCAAACCAAAAAGACTAATTCAACACAGAGTTCTAATGCTGGTACCCTTTCCACTCTTGACCTTGGTTTTTATTTTTCGTGGTTTCCCTTGATCACTTAGACGTTGGGTACATTTATATTCTACGAATTTTCCGCTCTCCCATTTTCTTTCACTTTATTCTATATCTATAGCATCAGTTACAGGGTCGGAAACTTCAGGCGAGGCGCCTTGTGGTGTAGCGGTGGCCTTGAGGATCTTTAAGAACACCCTCTGCTCCCCCCTAGCCGAAATTGAAACATAGATTCGTTGTCATGCTTGTTACTGAAATAAACAACTGGTACGGATTCATTTTGTAAAAGCGAACACAGTAGACGGGCATCATTCAACGACCACTAGTTGCTTTTTAGTAAACAGCTCCCATAAAATGTTCCACGGTATTACAAATATCTTGGTGCATCTCATTTCATGCTTAAAAACTAAAGTAATGTATCCTTTCTGTTGCACCTGAACTCAACAATGAGGGTGATAGTGACAGTGTCTGGCAGTAAAACTGTTATCTCATCGCCTAAACACTTGGCACAATTCCTTTCAAACATTTGTAGCAGAATTTATGACACGACTAGGTGTATATATATAAATTAATCCCTACAGAGTCCCAGAACAACGTGTCCATCATATTTCTGTTAATGGTTTTGCCTAAAAATATTTTATCTCGAGAAGTTTTGTAATATCACTTCATAATCTTAGATCTCAGGCTCAAAGTGATTAGCCCATGTTTCCTCTTCGGCAACAATCGCCACCTTCAGCCTCTTACGAGTAAGCAACTGAACACATGACTTCTCTGTTCCTTATGGTCGACAGTTAGGTTTCGAGGGACCTGTTTAGCACGACTGTTTGAATATTCTAATTGGTGGGTAATTGATTAGATCTGCCGACAGAAATATAAAGTTGAATAGCCAGTTGCTTGATTGCTATTCGCTGATCTACCCGAACAATGCAAAACGAGCTATTTATCTTCTATTCTTGAAGAAAAACGAGAGAGGGGATAAAACATCTGTGATTATATTTGTTTAAATTGTTTACATATATGTATTACTTTTAAGACTCTTAGGTTGTGCTCCAGTTTACACATAAGGCGGACTGTACACTTCAATTCTTGTTTTCAATGTTTACGTGCACTACAGCGCGCTATTCTTCGACCAATTCCGAGCTTTGCTGACGAAAACAGTCATGATGGACGCTAGCGCACCTATTGAGTTGCGAAATACTAAAAACAAAGGACCCAAGAGCTCCTATTTGAATAAGCATCCCTTGGAAATAGCTATCTTACGTAGACTTGGCACAATATTACATTTTATCTACAGTTGTGCTAATAATGTACAAGGTGTGAATAACGATTATTATCTCACAATCGGAAAGGACAGTTATCGAGAGAGATTCCAGTCTACCAGATGTGGCGTGTGATAAGAGTGTTGTAAATCTGGGATCTCTTCTCTTTGGGTCTTACAGTAATGGTAGGATTGTTACATAAATACTCCCATTTAAAAGGTTGAGAGATGTTATTTTTGTATTATGTGACGTAAAGTTGGTTTATTACGCTTTTTGATATACATTCTTAAGTCTACTGGAGGCTTAGATAATACCAATATTATTAAAAAAGTTAATTTTCATACGTTTTAAAGGAAAATATATAGTGCTCGTATCTATATAAGAAAATAAAATTCCAGTTGTGGGAAATGCTTTTTCATAGGTGCTGTCTTTTGATTTCAAGCATGGGTATGAGAAGGAATATTATCGAAAATAGGTGCACAATTCACACAGTATTTCGGATAACTAAGTATCCTTCTTCGCAGTGTACAGGTCACCTCTTGAATCATCTCGTTGTACACTGGGAAGAACACTTAGCTATCCAGATATCGTGTTACATATTTCTACTCGTGTTTTATACTCGGTTACAGCGCTTACATAACATTTTTTTTTTCTTGTTTCCGTTAATATGTTTTATATTAGCTTCTCACATCGAAACAGCACAATTATTAAACTGAACAAGGCCGCCGCAGAGAGACTTTCTTGTTTTTATGCATTTCTCTGTAATGTATTTATGCGTTTCAAAGCCGAAAACGGGCACTCGATTCATGGGATATCGTTGAAGGAATGGTTTTAACAAAGACAAATTATTAACTTCTTGTAGTCCACAGTGGAGACTATTTATAACTAAAAACTGGTGAATGTTCCTCCTAAAAAGCTCACGACCAAACTGACTTCTTAGTTCAGCTTCAATCTTACAAAATAATATCCGTATACTTTCTGTAAGTGAAAGAATTGTTGTTCGCGGAAAATTTAGATAAAAATATAGGGATTTAGAACATTCTAGGAGCTCTAAAAACGATACTCCTGACAGTTAAACGAAGCTAATGTGCTATATACTTTATGATAAAGCGTATTATAACCGTTGTGTAATGTCGACATACCTTCTTGTTTTCGATCTTTCCCCCCCGAGGATCACGTGTCCTTTCCACCAAATTAAATTTTCAAAACAGCTGATACGCTTTGACAGCAAGGTTTCCCCTAAGTTACTAATTTCCTTTGAATAACGTCTGAACACTTAGCTTGTAACAAGTTAAGCATTCCATTTGGGGTATAGCTAAAGTTTCAAGTTCACTGCACTATTGCTACTTGGACAATGGATGGTTTAAGAAGTAAAATATAAAAACATGTCTTTTGTTTCATCTTTATACGTTCTTGTTGTTTTACTTTCTATTCTTGTGCACTTACTTCCAAGGAATTATTATTATTATTATTATTATTATTATTATTATTATTATTATTATTATTTAGACTTGTTAGACACCCGATCCAAAAACTGTACTTTTAAAGCACCATGCTGTTAATATTACTACAGTAGTTTTTTTTTTTTATGGGCTCCGTAGAGTGGTTGTATGCTCTCGCAGAAAGAATTTGCCCATTGTGCGGAGAAAGCGATACCTGGAGGCATATTCTGGTAGAGTGAAGGGAAACAGATTTTAAGAAATAAGCATTCATCACTACAATTTCTGAATGCCAATAGAAGTTTAAACATTTGCCAGGGAGTGTTGGTGCATGCGAAATACTCAAACAATTTGGAAATATTTCTGGAGAAGACCCAACAAAGAAGATTAATGGCAATAGTGAAGAGGGGGGAATTGGAGAGGGGGTGTGAGTAAATGGAAGGGGGACTCAAGAGTAAAGGTTCCATTCATGTTTATTTATTTATATATAAAATTACCAGCAAACGTAAATATATTGGTGTGTGTGTGCGTGCGTGTGTGAGAGAGGGGGGGGTCATTTTGATTTTTACAATGATGATATTAGCATGTACGGCTGTAAGGCCCATGCGACAATTGAATGTATTTTAAAACGGGTACATTAAAACGTCAATTTATTTATTTATTTATTACTTGAGAAGTGCAGTGGCCGCAACAGAAAAAAAGGAGATAAGAATCGCCACGGGTAATGTTGATCTTTTTATTTTAGTGTTTATATTTTTACTGAAAATGTAAAATGATATTTATTCAAAACTGAAATTAATAAACACTAAAGCCCGTGTAATAAAATATGTGAAATGTATGACCCTCAGTTGCAACACACGCCGGCATCTGCGTTGGAAAGTCCTGCATTTCCTCTTAACTTTTCTTCCGGCGGTTGGGAACACGCTTCTTGTCATTGAGCCTGTCTCGTAATTTTTTTACTTTCCGCGTATGCATAGGATATTAAAAACCCGTTCTAGAATGTATTTATGCAGTGGCACAGCTAACGAAGAATTGACACACCATTTACAAACAATGGCTGATAAAAATTCTCTTAAACTAATTACAAGCTACTACTTGCACATGCATTATACGGTCTTAACGACTGGCTTCTCGCAGTACGTGCCGGCACATAACAGCAATGCATATAAGTTATAACTTCTGAAAATGTTGAGATTTTGTACTCCAGTTTACAAACAATTCGTTGTTCAGCAATAGATCTTTGCATTTTTTTATCGTCTAGTGAAGTTCACTTAGGCACTATATGCGCGGATAGAGACGTTCTGCTTGTACAGATAAGAATCAGTAGATAACAAACTTCGAGGAACTTCGATCTCTCTGAACCTTTACATGCATCGTTAGTCGAGGAGTAGCCTCTACAATCCGAACTCAGTTACGCGGAAGACTTCAAAAGTGAAGGACTCAGTCGATTTAAGTGGCTCGTGTCGGAATTCTATTCCAAGACCTTCAAAGTCAAGTATATGCCTTGTTGTTACGTATTCAAGGCCATAGCTTGTCTGTTAAATAATTATGTTAATATGAAACTGATTTGTTGCGCAACTGTTAATAAATTACACCGCAATGATTTCAGTGTTTTTAGAGGGTTCTTAGATATGACCTGCCTGTTCATACTTCATAGTTGCGGCATTAAGTTTCTAATGAACCAGTATGCTACTGATAAACGAAATACCACACAATAACGGACAGAAGTTATGGAGATGTCTCTAGTGCAGTGACACACGCGCGCGCGCGCGCAGAGGGTGCCAAAAATGTATACACACTTCAAGCAAAGAAAAAGCTATGTTAACATAACAAAACTGAATTCACACAAACAGAAAATGAAGAGCACGAATCATTTTAGACGTTTACAGTTGCAACAGTTGCTCAAAATGCCCACCATCAGCGTCGAGACACTTCTGAGTACGTTGAACTACTGATTGAGCAACGTTTGCGAAAGTGTCCTCGGCGATTGCAGCACATGCCGTTTCAATTTCTTCCCGAAGTGCTGTCAGTGTAGCTGGTTTTCTACGGTATACAACATCCTTAAGAGTTCCCCATAGGTAGAAGTCCAACGGAATTAGATCCGGAGAACGCGGTGGAAACTCAATCGGACCTCTTCGTTCTATCCGGTACCTTAGAAGACTGTCATCAAGGTACGCACGCACATCTCGATGGTAATGTGGTGGTGCACCTTTCTGTTCGCAGATCTGCCATCGCTTACGGTACCACGAGTCTCAAATTTGTCTCGAATGCGTGCAATTGTTACTGGCGTTGGCGGTTCTGTTCTGTACACGCGTCTCCATTGCCTTTGAACTTCAGCAACATTCTCGGTTTTCCATTGCCACTTCAAAATTGCTTTCCACTGTTCATTTTGTTGTAGTAACACTATCATAACGTAATGTGAGTCACATCTGTTTACAGAACGTCATACTACACATTACTGTTGTTTTTCGGTCTAACTTTGAAATATATTAAACAGATATCTAATGTGAAAGTGTGTATACATTTTTTGGCACTCTCGGTATATACAATAGCGGTGCAAAATTAGTGTCGCAAAGTAGTGCTGAAAAGTTTCTTAGCAGCGTAATCTTCAATTATTTTATTTCAGTGCCGCTAGCCGGCTACTTTCAGTTCTAAAATTAGTTAGGCATTACGGAGTATAAAAATAGACTTTTTATGATTTTTTGATTTTACTTGTGTTAATATTAGTAAATATGAAGAGTTAGAGTATTCTATTGTTTATTGAGCAAACATCTGAAATCGTGTATACATATAAAACTGTGGGAGACGTTTTAAACGTTGTGTGTCAGTTATTAAAAATAATTTCACAAGAAATGGAAGAAGCAGTGAGTGTTGTATGTGCATTATGATAAAAAAAAAAAAAAAAAGAAATACAAATTATTTATGGAATTGTGCAATAGTTTTCAATTTTCGTTGCTAATTATTAATCTTTTTTATTTACTTCCCATAGTCTATAGCAACCAACACTATTAAGATGAAATTCAATCACTACCCTAAAAGCAACTTCATAATAGCACACTTATTACCGTGGGAATTATATATATATATATATATATATAAGCATTTAATGTTCTACGTCGATTGCCGCAAGTCTTCGCATTGATGGTAATTATATTGTTGAGAACGAGGCCGTTGACCTAAAGCTGCCTTGCGTTTCCTTTCTCAGGGAAAACATTGAACAAAAATACACCCATGTAGCCTGAAGCGGAAATCGAAGTTAGATCTGCTAATTGGTACGATACATGAGTCATACCATTAAACGAGTTCTGAGAAAACTTGTTTCTTTCTAGTATTTAAACATAAACAGAAAAGTAATTCAACTTCTTAAAGGCCTTTTTCTTGGGAGAAGCTCAAAGTTAAATAAGCAGATTGTCTCGAAAGGGTAATTCTGTGTCTAGCTCACATTTACATTGGCAGTGTTCCCATACTGCCCACATTGCTGTTAAACACTGTATTTATGATCATTGTCACCAACATGACCACATTGTTCGCCAATTAAACTGAGATTTCATTTAATACCGCCACTTGAACGTGTCCAGTAAGCATATGCATCTACAGAGGCATCTGGTAAGCAATACTGGTACGTACAGGGTGTCCCATAATGAACGCAATTTTTATTTTAAAAATAAAACACACCATTTATTTGAAAAGTGCTAATATTATTAAGTCAATAAGAAGCAGAAACACTGTCATTAAACATGAAACAAAGCTTAAGTCGAAAGTTTTTCACGGCTTCATTGGCAAAAATCTCAACGATTTTAGAGCAAATTGTTACTGAATTACACCCGTGACATGTTCAATTTCTGCCTTGAGTTGAGGAATGGTTCATGGATTGTCCACACAAACAAAAATTTACTCGCTGCAAACTGCTTCTGGGAATGATTAATTGTTGAGAACGGCGGCGAATCGACTTTATTGGGTTCGTAGCAAGGCTCTGTCTGACAAGAACAACATTCTGTACTGATCGACGAAAATGAGAACGTTGAAATGATTTGATGTTCACTGTCGATCCTGTACCTTCAAATTTCCTTACCAGTCTCTTCAATGCATTGCTGACACGTTAGTCGCATTTCGTGCACCAAAAATTACACGAAGTCTTCAAACGTCTCTGCATAACATTCACCTTACTTAAAACTTTAAGAATCTAGACGCGTTGAGCTTTCGTGTATCGCTTCATTTCGACTGATAACAATACACAGAAATGACAGTCGTTAATCGCAATACAAACAGATGACAGTCTGTTAAAATTCATATCCAGCAACCTAGCAAATCGACAGAGGCGCTCAGTTTAAAAATTGCGTTCATTATGAGGCATTCTGTATATCTGATGTACCCTTATTTAGCTATGGCGAATTTGAAACTTTTTTGCCTCCTTTCTTTCTTTTGAGAGCGCCACCAACGCGAATAGTCTCCGTTACCATCACATTTCTAAAAACAGTGTGTTTATTTTGCTAATTGAGAAAAACATAGTTAATTTCCCATGGTAGTCATCGACGTGGTTAAAATACTCCTCTCAACAGGGGCTCAGGTAACTTAGTGCGTACTGTAGTTTTGGATAGTTCTGTATCGATCTGCGCGAAACAATTCTAAGCAATTTATGGTGGAGGTAACTTCTCTGCTGCATAAATGTAATAAACAATTGCAAGCGAGAAGGATGAGAGCGGTACAGCTGTACAATAAACCGTCCCTACAATGTGTTCAGTTCGCAGGTAAAAAGGCACTAACCTATAAAAGCATAAACAGGAAATGAACTCGACCACTGCCCGTCTTTTGCTAATTCGCCAGGACTATTCAAAACTGTTTTACATCTTTTGTTTAGCTCATGTATTATATTCTATATAAGGGAGCTATCCAGCTGACTGTATGGCTAATGGATAAGGCGACACTGTATGATCCCAAAGATCGTAGATTATTTATTTATTTTATATTATAAAGTATGTTCATACATAAGATGTAAATCATAACCAATGAGATTCGAACTCGATAATAAAGACGCCAGTATCGTATCAACAGCGCCAAAGACAAATTCCTCAACTTCCGTCCGTTATTGTGTTGCATTATTTTGAATATATGCTTAATTACTTGCGTACTGGTTCCTTAATGCCATAACTTTGCAATTTGAATGGGCAGACTATAAATTCTCTATCTCAAATTTCTTGTCTGAAAGCCTTTCTCAGACAAGTTCAATTTCTGCTGTTTCTGAAATTAGTAATGTAGTTCATTACATCCTATCATCTTTACTGTCACTGACTTCTGACCAGCAGCCGGCGTAAACCTTCCGTATGATACTTTGACTTCATATACAGTCAAGTTGTTTGAGTTACGGCTCGCCTGATCGCTGCTGTTTACTGGGGATGAGCAGCCGACACAACCGGTAAAAGGGAGGTAGAGTGGCTACGCATATTACATTTTTACTGAGAACATAAAATGATGAGCACTAGCATGCGTCGTTAGAAATATTGAAAATGATGTTCCTCAGCGGCAATACATTGCCTGTGTCTGCTTAAGAAATTCGAGAATGTCATCTAATTTTTGTTCCACAAGAACACGGAAGATTTAAAACACGTTTCTAGTTATTGAGAGCTATCGTCTATCGTTACTTTTTAAGAAGTTGGCGAACCGCTTCTGTACTTGGAACACGATTGCCAGGACACTCTCTTTGCCTTACCACTTCTCTGCAAGAACCGGTTATTACATACATATGTATCGTACATACAAAAACACGTTCAATACTGCATAAATAACGAGGAACAATTAGCACACGATTTACAAACAATGAAGGCATCGAGTAACACATGCACGCACAACCACTAACTGCACACGTATTATATGACTTTTTTTTATTAGATTTATTTACGGACGCTCTTTAACATCTCAGGTCATCGGTCTCCTTCCAATCAGGGCGTGAAACGGCCGAAAAATTCTACTCAGAGGCCTCTTCTTTCAGGCTTGAGGTTCTTTTTCGTGCCGTGAATGTACGACACGGGACTCACGGCTTTACTCCCCTTCCGAAGAAAGCCATACTTAGGATTTTTACGTCCAAAAAAATCCATCGATCCTGGCCGGGTTTGAACCCGCTATCTTGGGTTTAGGAGGCAAGTATGGTTACCACTACACCACCAAGGCCGACTTAATATGGCCTTGACTGACTTCTCCAATTACACAGCTTCGTTTGTCTGCCCGTAACTAAAATAATCTCACGGTACATTTCGAGCTGGAATCTTGTGTAAGCTTTAAAAAACTATTAAAATATATGGTGTGTGTTTTGATCTACATATATTAGGATTGGGGATGGTGCCTGTGTTCAGTTTTCTATATTGGAGTTCCGGTTTGAAGCTTCCATTTGTTTTTTTCTAAAAGTATATTATTATTATTATTATTATTATTATTATTTATAGGTTGATTTATGAACGCTGTTTAACATCTCAGGTTGTCAACGTCCCATTGAGTTCAGAACGTGAAATAGCCAATAAATTTTGCTCAGGTGCTTCTTCTTTCAAGCTTGGAGTCCCTTAATACCGTCGGCCGTAAAAATCCTAAATATGGCTTCCTTCGGAAGGGAAGTAAAGTCGTGGGACCCGTGTCCTACATTTACGGCACGAAAAAGAACCTCCAGTCTGAAAGAAGAGGCCTCTGAGCAAATTTTTTCGGCTGTTTCACGCCCTGAATTGAATGAGATGCTAAAGAGCGTCCGTGAATAAACCAAAATCAAAAATCAAATTTTATGTGCCATGAATGTGTAATAAGGGATCCACGGCTTTACTTACCTCCCGAAGGAAGCCATACTTAGAATTTTTACGTTCGAAAAAAAAAAATAAACAAAGTAAAACTTTGATCCTGGCCGGGATTGAATCGGCGATTTTGGGCAAGTGTGGCTACCACTACACCACCAGGACCGACTCTCAAATTCTATTTCCTGTCAGGATCGAGTAGTTTGGATTGTTACCAAAAATATGCCCCTTCAAGTTTAACGTATCATTCTTTCAGTTACTTAATGCAATACACAGTTTTGCCACAGAATTATCAAAAGTGATGACTTTGGTTTTTGTTTCACAGGACGAGGCTGGTGGCCCACGCATATGGACTGTACTTCAAGGACCAAACGTACTATCGGGTATCGAACTTGGACGGGAGAATCGAGAACGCGGACCACAGACTGACGGACGATATCACCGCCTTCACGTCTTCAGTGGCACACCTGTACTCTCATATCACCAAGCCGCTGTTCGACTGTTTGCTCATCGCCATAGCGCTCGCTCGCACCACCAAGCGCATGGGAGCAGCTATCGTACCAGGTAAAGGATGTGTCACGCGTGACTGCACTTTTCATCCTCACTTTGTTGCAGACGAAACTTATTTTATGTCTAAAACAGGAGCGGCCAGGGCAGGTACTGAGTATGTGAACCGCAGATCAAAATATTATGAACCTGCCTGCATGCACTCGCTTTTTTATTATTTATTACATACAATACATAAAATGAGAAAACACCGTTTGGCATTCATTTCATAATGTAGGTAAATTATGCACAGAAGTTAATGCGAAACCTTAAATTGCTTCGTTTATTTATATCTTTAGCATTTGTAGATTCGAAGAATGAATGAAAGTGTTTAACGCCCGTTTTTGATACAGAGACACCACAGGATGGACACTGATGATACATGAGATGAAATGATAAATTGGGAAATAATTTTATTTTTAAGGAAGGAATCGTTCCAGGCCTAAGTTTAGGGTACCTCCCCAGCATTTGCCATTTATGAGGACTGAGGAAAACCTAGAAAAAACCTCAGTCAGGGAGGACGGTCCTGGCGGTATTCGAACCCAGACCTCCCGCTCATGAGTCCGCGCCTTAACGACCTCGTCACCCGTGGCGGTAGATTCGAAGAAATACACAAAACTTTCATTCTGTGACTTTTTTAAAAAAGCCATTTTATCTATACATTTAGAAAGCAGCTTTTTTATTCAACTTATTCGGACATTTAAAGCATAAGAAAACAGGTTAGATTTATCCTCTACTCTTAAATGCAGAGGATTAAAAACCTCATCGTGTAAATCTGCCACTGGGGCCTGACGAAAGCTATAGCGCGAGTTCGTCATATGGTTACAAAAATCGTAATATTTAAAAAATAGACTAGAACCACCAACCAAATTTTCCATAAACCAAAAGTATATAAAATAACATAGTTCTTGGCACATTACTTCTTATAAATCGTCATTTACCTCCCACTTAAACCTGTAAGTAAACTTTATAATCAATGTTTTTAAAAACATTTTGCAATGGACTTTCCATGTGGGCCCAAACTTTTATAAATTACTCCAAAAAGGAAAATTAATAATTCCAATATAATTGGAAATCTGATTCTGAAAATTCATAATATTCAACACTTCATTGATTAAAGAAACACATCTCATTTGTATAAGCAAATTACAATCGGCGCGAAGATCAAGATAAATAGCTTCAAGTAGCTGAAAGCTTTCTCATGCAACTGTAAGTATGAGATAACAGCTTGTCAGATATCTATAGTTTTTTTTTGGGGGGGGGGTTCATTTTGGAACGCTCTTTAACATCTCAGGTCATCAGCGTCCCATTCAATTGAGGGCATGAAACGGCCGACAAATTTTGCTCAGAGGCCTCTTCTTTCAGGCTTGAGGTTCTTTTTCGTGCCGTAAATGTACGACACGGGACCCTCGGCTTTACTTCCCTTCCGAAGTAAGCCATACTTAGGATTTTTACGCCCGAAAAAATCCATCGACCCTGGCCGGGGTTTGAGCTCGCGATCTTGGGCTTAGAAGGCAAGTATAGTTACCACTAAACCACCAGGACTGACAGATACCTATGGTAAATATTCGAAATGGATGATAAGTGGACGTTTACTTGCAGATTACAGCTGTTCATTAATTTGCGATTTCAGTACAATTTTGCACAAAAAAACGTTCTGTTTAGTTATATGTCTCATGCTGCGCAATAGCATTAAAATGGTGAATATATCAGTTTCCCGTATAAAATAGAGTCGTGATAGAAATCCTCACAGCGGAAGAAATTAGTCGAATTGGGATTTACACTCGACTCAAAGATGTATGTGATGACATCAATACAGTCAGAAGATCAGCAAAACATGTTCGGGTCAGGGAAACAAACAAATTGTATTTGCATATCAAAAGCACCTGGTATGTAAGTAAACACATACGTTTCACGAACAGCAGCGGAGGGCAGCAGGCGGATAGTCAGCACGTGTTCATGTCGGCCTGAAGTTCAGTTGGCTACAGCGCCATGCTACCAACGGTTCGTTTCTCCCAGGGGTAGCCTTTTTTTTTTTTTTTTTTTTTTTTGTCTGCATAATTTGTCTACACTTTTCTTTCACTATAATAAATGTTACCTTAACAAACAACAAAGCGACCGCAGACAAGGGAAGCGATTATAATACCGAGATGGACTGTTTCCGAATCTGTCAGCTTCAGCTTATCATCAAGGATGCGCTCCTTGGTCGACGTTTTGCTGATGACGAATTGAAGAAAAGTATTCGCGCTGATCTCGGAAACCGCAGTAAGGGTTTTTGCAGCGTCCCTTGAGGTGGCGCAAGTGTATAGAAACTGGTGGCTAGGTAGAAATTTGATAGCATGTTCATGAAAGATGGGAGAATGTTTCAAGTAAATGCTGTAAGATTAGCTATTACAGTTCTTGAGAGAGACAGAGAGAGAGAGAGAGAGAGAGAGGAGGCATTACTTTCATAATGCTCCCAAGTTTTTTTCCTTCACCGCACATGGCAGTTCAAGGATTTTCTTCTGGTTAACTGACTTTAAGGCTCAAGCGCACATTGACATCCCGAAGATAATGGAAGGCCTTAAATCTAAAACCAGTCCATAGAATTCATGGTCTCTGATCTCCAGATCACGAGGCTGCTCTGTGACAACGGAAAGCAAAACGCTTGACCCTTGTAACGTCATCGTCACTGTTATCTATCTTTGTGTAAACATGCCCCATAGAGAATGGCCGGATATGTTCCATTCCTTTTGAATTACAATTATGCAAATAACGTCATGTAGTTCTGTATTGGAGGAAGTACTTTATACAATAGCAGTACATGAATACGCTTAGCTTTAGTAGAGCAATTAATCATTTTTTCTATAGATATATTCTGTGTTTTCATGAGAGATAACATGGTATTCAGTATTCTTAGGTAAATAAAAGTTTTTCTGCATTAATATAAATTATAGTAACCTATCTCTGAGATAAATTAAAAAATGCCGTGTAAAACAGGAGCTCGCTCACCACATAAGAACTTAAAGATTCGTCAGGAAATTGTCCAGGTTTCTCAAAATGAACTACAGTGAGTAATGAATAATTTCCTAAATATATGCCAAAAATTGTGGAGAGTAAAGGCGGGCAGTTTTAGCATCTCATTTGGTAAAGTATGAGCCTCTTGAATTGATTTGTGTACACACACGCACGCACGCACACTACTGCATGGTTTGTTTGTTCTATCATTTAACCCTCCCCCTAATCACCTAGGCCCGGCCAAAGAGCGGCGCGCCTGCCCATATGCAAAACACTCCGGGGGAAACAAAACTGATAGCAAGGTATATCCTGAATTTCTGTTAACTGACCTACGCTCGTGGAGCTAGTGGGTCATTTTCTTTCAGCCCTGGACCAAGAAGTTCCACATCATCCTTTCAGATTTAAATTGTTAATAAAATAATTTTGTGTCATAATGTGAATGTACCTTGTAGTTTGTCCAATCAAAATCTTCATATAACTGGATTCAGAATGCAATATTGTCTCAGCCCACTTGTTAAAGCACTCGCTTTTACATCAGAATAATTCTCAATATAACTGTCTGGACATGGGGACGACCTTAACTCGCTGTATCGAAATATATCTTCGACATCCTTTATTTGATTCGTTAAAATAAGAACACAGGATCGGAACCAAGATATCTGTCAGTTCTCAGTAACTTCACTCGAAACATCACCTTATTGTTGCCGGTCTACCAGGTGGTCCATTGGAGAGTATGGCGACACGTCCTCTCTGTTCTAAGTATGGCTTCCCCCTCGGAAGGAAATTAAAGTCACGAGTCCCATTGTCGTAGATTTACTATACGCAAAAGAACCTCCAGCCTGAAAGAAGAGGACTCTGAACAAAATTTATCGGCCGTTTCATGCCCTGAATTGAATGGGACGCTGATGACCTGAGACGTTAAAGAGCGTTCGTAAATAAACCAAATTAATCAACAAAGTCCTCTCTCTTCCTAGGCTGAAGCTCCACTCAGAGTCACTACACTAATGCCAGTAGTTACCTCACTGCGCATGCGCAACACTAGTCCCCCTACACGTTCACGTGTACTTCACATGATAACGACTTTGCCGCTTTAATCTGAATCAACTGGTTAAGTAGAAAGTAAAAAATCGATCTTAACAAAAGAAAAATCAAGAAATTAACACAAATGTGAATGTTGTTCGTCAATAAAATCACTTTTCGTAATTAGCACAAGTGGGAGTTTTGGGACGTAAATGAAAACATCATTTTCATGTTTTCATGAAAATGATATCAGAAATATTACGGTGGCCGAACACGGTGCTTTTAGCCAAAAGAGAACAATAAGCTAAGCTAGTTGTGATAATTATAGGAAGCGGGGTTGAAGTAGAGCGCCACCGGCTATTGCACACTTAGTAACCGAGATGTAAAATACCATGTGAGCGGACAAGATTTATAACTACATCCTAGTCTTCACAAAACCAATATTTAACCTAAAATCCCAATGCTTTCTTATCAACAATTAAAACTGATCTTTTTCTACACGTCACACGGTAACACACGTCTCCCCATTTTGCATGACTAGCCACTCTAATGCTCAGATTTCAAACGACTCAGCAGTAAACGCCAACATATTTACAATAATAATGAAAATAACGACACTGTTCTGTATAACATAAAAATAAAAACAATGCATTTATCAAACTTTGGGCATTTAAGTAATGTAATCCTTTTATTCAGAAATGCATTTATACTGTTCGTCATATGTGACGAAAGCATACTTTCTTGATTGCCGCAACATGCCCTTACCAGAGATTACGTCACAGTAAACTTCTGTGCGCGGTCACGGTCTGCGGCAATTAGGTCATCTAACACATCCTGTCCTATTGTTTTCATATAGTGGTACGCGAGTAAGTCACTGACCGAACTTCTCTACCTTTATATTCATGCACCACTTGAATCTTCTTATTTATACTGAATACATTTCATCTATTGATTAGTTCAGGGCACAATTATACTTGGGATGAAAAACAACGACAATGGTTAGAATTAATTTGTTTGTCGTATTTTGACTCTGTTGCTTTTGGACCCTCTTTAACATTTCAGGTCATTAGCGTCCCATTGAATTCAGCTAGCCAAACGACCGACAAATTTTGCTCAGAGGCCTCTTTTTTCAGGCTTGAGGTTCTTTTTCATGCCGAAAATGTACGACACGGGATCCACGGCTTTACTTCTCTTGCGAAGGAAGTCATACTTACGATTTTTACGCCCGAAAAAATCCGTCGGTCCTGGCCGGGATCGGACCCGCGATCTTGGGTTTAGAAGGCAAGTATGGTTTCTACTACACCACCAGGACCGACTGGGACGCAGGATTAAGTTCATAAACAAATAAATTTAAATGCCAGTCATGAAACACTTTTAGTATTTCATGCGCTTTAATTTAATTATCACTTGTATTTTTATAATAACTATGCCATAATTTTGAACATGGATACATTTTATTATAACATTACAGAGTCATTTTCATGATGTAATAGCTAGTTTTCCCATAAATGTCGACATCGCATATCTCAGCCTACCTTATACACCATTGGTTTCATATAATGACACATCTTCCTGATATAAGACGTCACGTGACTGTCTGATTTCTTGCAAATGCAGGAAACTTATACTGAACCATATAGGGGGGGGGGGAGCCGAATTCCTCAGTCCCGAACGGCTGCTGGACTCAACACAAATGTATGCATCACACGCTCAAATATACTGAAAGTAGTGAGTAACAATTTTTAAACCTCTTAATATTTATTTTTTAGATAAACCAAGTACATCATCGTAATCTACAGACTTTTCTCTTGCTTTTCAACACATTCTCCATTTCTTTGCACACATTTTCCATCTTTCTGCAAGTTTGAAAATACCCTTAAGATAGAACTCCGGTCCAGCTGCACGAAGACACTGACGCACTGCTTTCCGAATATCCTCCACCGTCTCGTAGTGTTGGTCTCGCATCTGTTTCGTAACAGAACCAAAAACATGGTATTCGGGGGGTGCCACGTCGGGACTGTAGCGAGGATGTGGAAGAATTTCCCATCCAAATGTTCTGATCTTCTCCATTGTGTCACGGGCAGTGTGAGGACGCGCATTATCCTGTTGCAGGATGATCTTCTTTCCAGGGCGCTTATCGCGCAATGCATGACGGAGCTTCCAAAGTGTCTGGATATAGCGGGCAGCGTTTATGTTTTGTCCAGGTTCAAGAAAATCAACCAGAATGCAACCCTATGCATCCCAGGAGACGCTACCCATAACCTTCCCAGCAGATCGCAATGTCTTCGCTTCTTTTTCGATGGCGAATCCAAATGGTGCCATTCCATACTCTGGCGTTTTGTTTCAGGCTTGTAATGATGGAACCTGTCACAATACTCGTCAAAAAACACCACCCACATAAATGGTTTTGGCTGATGGCTATTCTCTGAAGTTTGTAGTCATCAGTCAATAAACGTGCGACTCAACAGACACAAACGTTTCGGTAACCTAAGCCTTTTATCATTTCTTGCACTGCACATGTCCTACTGCAAGTTTTGCAGCGATATCATCTACAGTGATACGCTTATCTTCTCAAATGAGCTCATCAATCCTTTCCTTATTGCAGTTTTCGGCGACCGCTACGAGGCTCATCTTCGATACTCGTTTTCCCATCAATGAAATGTTTCACCCATCTCCTAACACTGCTAGCATCCATGCAGACATCTCCATATGTACGTTGAAGTCTGAGGTGAATTTCAGCAGCAGATTTTCGCTCTCTAGCAAGGAATTCAATGACACTACGCTGTCGAAATGAAACATTGATGTCCACCATTTTGGGAATACTGCCTATGGTTACGTGATAGAAGATAATGGCGTCACAATATTGCAACATGTGTAAAGTCTGTAGATTACGATCCTACAGTCATTTTTGTTACATTGTTGACATTTGAATTTTAACAATGGGTTGCCCACGACTTTCAGCATGACCCTCATATCTATCTGCATGGAAAAAAGTGAAACAACTAGATTAACAATATTTGCTCTAATGTATTTGTTAAACACAAGCTATTCAATAGGCTCATTGTGCTTACGAAAGAAAAACTCACCAGCAAAATGAAGAGCATTCGCCGTAGGCACAAAGCAAGCTTGGAAATAACCAAGGACATCATTACTGAGGAAGAGTGTGATTGGAAGATCCCAACCTCATCGAAAGTGGCGGTTTATTTTGTGTGCTGAGTCAATTTCAAGCCAGCTATGAACATCCTATAAGATATGCTGAGATATTAATGAAGTTATAATAGACACTGAAGATGCTTGTGTTGTAAATGTAGAGGAGAAAATACTAGCTCAAGTGTACAAACAAGAAAGTTCCAACTGTTATGTGCTCCTATCAGAACAAAATGAGAAAAAAAAAAATTGCTTGCGAATTTTTGGAAATCATTAAGGGAATTTCTGCAATAAATGAACTTAAAGTTGTGAAGAAATGCACGGCGTCCTTAAAAATTGCATTCCCCTTGCAAAACCTAATGCAACGGAAGCCAACATCACGCTTTCTTTGCTGCAAGATGGAAAAGAAGTCATTAGTGCCACCACAAATTAGGAAATGTCTCACTTATATTCGGAATACATACAAAACTTATAGTGTTAAAAGCACATGCCTTTCTCCATATCATTATTGTTTCCTATAAATGTTACATTACTACATTAAAGTTTCATATTTCATTTCGCTGTATACAGAATATAACACGTACCCTGCAAAGTTTAGGCGTACGATTACTGTTGTGTGTGTGGGGGGGGGGGGTGAGTGTGAAACATTGAAAATGCATTCAATTAATCACATTACAGTTTCTTTCATTTCAAAAGATTAATTTTGAACAATTAGTAATCTGAATTATACTAACAGTAAACTTCCTTAACCCTTACTACATTGATTTTATATCCACGAGTTACTTTGCTTGGTAAATATTAAAACTAAAATCATCTACATTAGAAAATATCATTCCTAAGCCACTACTGATAGCTACAAATCTAAATTTTAAATTACTTTCCAGATTAACAATCACTAAAGTTATATATTTGTCAACTCTAAAAAATATGACAACAAGATTCTTCCATTAGTCAACTAACGTTTTTTTTTTTTTTTTTTTTTCTCCGTGTACAATACTTCTTATATATAATGCATCTTGTCTTCTTGTCATAGAAGGACTCCACGAGTCCGAAATATAGCGATCTCAAGTGTGACTTTTTCTTAGTGTTTTATCCTTTTGTACTATTATAATTAATGTTAATTTGTTACATTTTCATATTGTTACTTTATTTTTATTTTTCTTTTATATTATTACTGTTAATTTGTTACGTTGTTAATGGTGTTACTTTATTTTTCTTTTATTGATATATATAAAGTGTATACGAATATATATATATATATATATATATTCGTATACACTTTTTGATATATAAAGAATTAACAAACCCTCACTACCTCAGTTTCCTTTATAATTTCCTATGGAATGATACTATATTTTCAATATCAGTGGGAATTAGCATTCATTCCATTTGAATTCTTCAAAACAAAGTAACATCGTCATAGAAACGAGTACTAAGAAACCATGCATTATAATACGTCATAACATCACATTTTGCAACGTTTTAATATTTTTTAAAAGTATTTCAATGCTAAAAATTGCGTAAAACGTATGCAACACATGTATAATCTTTATTCTGAACACCCGTGAATCACTTCCATCCTCGCGCTAAACATTCACTCGCGTCACAATTACGAAGGTTGTACAGTAGTTACACAAGTAACTATTTTGATATGCTTTAACTTTTAAGTTTTTTATTGTACGAACATTTGAATTGGTTTCCTTTTGCTCATTTATTAGGTTAAATATCCAGTTTCCTCTATCTTGAACCCTTGTCAAGGTTAGGCAAACTTGTAGAATGCGTAAATATCTAAGGTTCACGTATTCGCTGTTCTTCTGTTTGCTCAGAGTTTCTTATGTATGAGACAGATTGATAATCTCAAGAATTCATGCAGGCAGTGTGGTTGGACGAGTTTTTCTTCCTGCGTCACATAATGCTTTAATAGGCATGGGCACCTTTATGTGTGGATCACCTTATTTACTTCCCTTTACTGTTGGGTACTTTGCTTTCTCCCTTCCCCTTCTCTCTTTCGCTCACCTTAATGAATGGATTTTATCGCATATCGTTGAACGTTAAATTTAAAAGGCAAAATACAATGTATTTAAAAATCCTCTCATTCTGTAGCATTTGTAAATAAACATGTCACTAGAGGGCGTATATTTCTCTGAATGAACAAGGAGTGATGCTCAATTTCATCAGTAGCAGCCAAAAAAGTTTAAAAAGGGATAAATACAATGAGGTTATTTGAGTTATGGGTCCCTTAAGCTGTATGAGAAAGTGCACAACATGCAAAAGGGAAAGTTAATTGCCATGCTAAAGCTAATATATTTATTTTAGTATTTATATTTGTACTGACAACATAAAACGATACTATATTTTAACTAATAATAATAATAATAATAATAATAATAATAATAATAATAATAATAATAAGCACTAACTTGTGTTACAAGAGATATTAAAAATAATATCCCTCGGCGGCAAATCAGCGGGAAATATTCTGTATTTCATTTAACTTTTCCTCACTTGTGATAATACAGCGATTCGGGGACACGTTTCTTCATTGAGAGAACCTCAACAACTTGTTTAACAAGTTGGTGACCAGTTTCTCTATCTGGATAAGGTTGCCAGACATATTATTGCGAACTTACCGCTTCTGTGCAAGATCCGTTTTCACCGAATATCGTACACATAAAACACATTCTTCAAGCATATATTTATGTAGTGACTTAACCAACGAAGAACAATTAGCACATAATTTACATACAATGAAAGCACCAAGTAAAACACGAACTCACAACCACCACTTGTTACCTGCACATACATTCAGCGACCCACAGTTTGGCAATCGCTCGTTAGATTGTGCTTATAATATTGCCACTCAGCAGTTGACCCAACAGAAAGCGAACAAGAGAAAGGGAGGTATGTAAACTCTTTTGATTAGGTAAAAGTGTGTACATAATTATTTAAGCAGCTATTACTCTCTTCATTTACACGTAATTATAACAGCAGTAGCATTACTACTACTTGTGTAAAACAACAATAATATTTTCACGAAGCGCACTGCTACTCTGTTTTTACAACTGAACCATATTATTTTTATTATTATTATTATTATTATTATTATTATTATTATTGCTTAAAAGTTGGCATTTCGATAAAGATTTAAGTTGACAAATCACATGTAGTTTGGTTTTCATTAGGGAAGAGCGATATCTAAAATACTGAGTGATTCATATAAAACTAACACATTCTTTCTTTATTTGTTTAAAAACAAACGAACAACAGCTTGTTATACCTCAATTGTAGAGCATCTTTGGGAGGCTATTAATTTCTATAGAAAATGTCATTCCTTCTGTATAAGGCATGTTCCATGTTACAGGCCGCTCATTCAAGGGTTGTACTGTCAGTACCAGTAATCTCCTGTGTAATGTTGTGCTTCGGATCGTTCAATGTCTCGGGTGAGTGGCGTAAACTCCGTCTTTTAAGTAACCCCGTAGAAAGAAATCCGGTGTTGTCAAATTAGGAGAGCTCGGTGGCCACAGGTTCTTGGAGATTGTCCGGTCGGCAAAGAAACTTTCAATTAGCGCTATAATTGGTTTGATGTGTGACGTGTAGCGCCATCTTGTTGAAAATATCTGCTGTACATCGTCCAGTTGCTCAACGGTACTCTACAGTGTCCACAGTCTAAGGAAGAGGAAGAAGAAGAAGGAGGAGGAGGAGTAGTAGAAGAAGAAGAAGAAGAAGAAGAAGAAGAGGAGGAGGAGGAGGAGAAGAACAAGAACAAGAACAAGAACAAGAACCCACCAAACTCCGAATTTAACTGATGTTTTTAATGAATGACATGTGAATTTTGAACGGCCCAATAGTGAGTTCTGTTACTTCCCACAACCGCATAAACGAAACCATGCTTCGTCTGTTTTGAAATAACCAATGAAAGAAATGTGTTAGTTTTAAATAAACCACTCGTTAATTTGCTTATCGTGTCATTGTTGTGGAACTGTGCCGTTCTGTAACTGCAGCGATTATTTTTATAGGTCAGTTATGCAAACTGAGATCGCCAGTTCACAAGCTAATACCGCTCGTCCATAGCGAAAACGAATGTGGTAGGACGCACAATCTCAAAAGTAAGGGGACAAAAGTGCTTTTAAAAATTTATATGAACAAAATTTAAGGAAAACAATTACTCATTTTAGTCAATAATCTGGCAGGTTTGGGGAATACTACTTAACTTGACAGATTGTTATGCTGTTCGCCTCTCAAGATCATCTGCCGCGTATTTCCTGTGGGCGCAAAACTGTCACATGCACCGCATTTCTGTACGCTCTGCTTTGAAACAGGGAACGCCAGTTTTGCGGAAAATTGTCAATTTCACTCTCTCTCTTAGCAACACAGATGACGTAAAAATCCTAAGTATGGCTTCCTTCAGAAGGAAAGTAAAGCCGTGGTACATTTACGGCACGATAAAGATCCTCAAGTATGAAAGAAGAGGCCTCTGAGCAAAATTTGTCGGCCGTTTCACGCCCTGAATAGAATGGGACCTGAGATGTTAAAGAGCGTCCGTAAATAAACCAAATAAATAACAATAAAGACTGACCAACCGCTCCTAACGCTGCACGTTACTCTTTCACGCGTTTGAAAATACATTGTTTGGTCACAATTACATTAACATTTTAAAATTGACCATTCAAGTTACTGCTATGATGATTACAATTATTTTTGTTTATTTCAATCACAACTAATAACACAATCTTATATTAAAATTCCTTGTATTTCTTACATTTCAACATAAAAGTATAAAAGTTATATTGTTAAGTTTTCTTCTAAATTATATTTGTACTTGTACACTAAAACAAGCAACTTGCAACTTAAACCGGTTTTACATGTACACTTATTCATAAATTAAACCAGACAGCCCATTCTTGCGACAATGTGGACATTTCAACTGCAGAAATCACTTTAATGCAGAAGAGATGCCAACTTAAAAGGAAAGAAATACGAGACAGTTAAACAAAATTTCAAATACCTGCCGAACTGGGTAAATGATGATAAAAAAAAAAAAATAAAAGACATATCCTCCTTTTGCCAACGGATGGTAGCTCTAACCATAAAACATTTCCTTCATAAAATGAAATCCGCCACAAAATATTATTTACAAAAGCTGCGTTGGTAAAAACAATATTTACTTTTTTCCGTCAATGAAGAAATAAACTACAACAGCAGAAAATTGTAAAAATGGGCAATATAGAGTACAAAAAGTCAAAAATAGACCCTTTAAGGTTGATACTGTTGACGTCACCAATACAATGAGCATTTTGCCACAAATCTTGCTCTAGTCATGAATGTAGGGAATCTAAGATATTGCCCCCTTCCCGTTGAGCGTCCTCTTTGAGTTTTGCAGCTTAAATGATGAACGGATAACCTTAGCGATGCATTTGTCATGTACGCGATGGTTCGAATTTCCTTTAAGTGAGTGACAGATATTGAGATCGGCATGGGACTGGTCGGCCTTGGCTCTTCAGGGCTGTTTTGATCAACAAACAAATTGCGTAGATTGGTTTTTGCTGTCATTAAACGTTAATTTGAAGTTGTTTTCCCTGTATTCGGGAAACAGCGAGCGAATATTCAGTATTTCAAATGGGGCCAATAACAAAAAGCTTTGGCGTTTTGAGCTAGTTTCGTGATAAATTAAAAAAAGCACGCACAATGTTCTTGAACATTATAGAAAGTCTTTTGTGCTAGTGATTGAACAGAAATCCTTCATCGCCACAATTCATATTGCTTTTTAAGCACACATCCTTAAACTTCTCAGAAAATTAAGAACTTCTCGAAACTTGTTTATTCAAACGTTTTGGAATGAAATGTTTAAAGGGTATGTGATATTACCTCCATGTTCTCCATAAATGATTGCACAGTTAAAATTGTTCGCATCAAGCAATTCTCGTATATCATTTAGGTACTTAAAAGCTGTCTACTTACTGTTTTAGACTACTTATTACAAAACAGGGACCTAATAAAGTAAGAAAATGCTGTATTTCGCCATAAAATAAAACACTCCAGAAGTACTATAGTAGATGTACAATAGGAAAAGGAACTTTTAAAATGTATATTGACGTATTTATTCAAGATTAACAGTATGTACGTTATTTTATGTAATGCACCATTCAGGTGCATAAGATGCAGTTAAAGGGTTGTAACTAAACGAAGTCTCAAAAAGTGTATTTAGCAAGTTGGCAATACTCGCCGGCTCGCGCATTATTCTAAGTTGCTATGGAAGCGGGGCAGCCTCTTTAATGACACACATTCCTCCCCGCCCTAGATGCTGCCCACTGTCCGATTCTCAGTTTTGACTGTACTTGCTATCTCGGAGCATAAAGCAAGTGTGTACCGTTGCCATGGCTATCAACAGGTCGCATGCGCAGCCAAATTCGATCTGGCCGGATTGGGTATGGTGTAATAGTCAGCGCGCTATTACCAATAAATTCTATGTTAGAACTCAGAAATAGTTTAAATTTGAGTTAAAAGGACAAAAATATGAAATTAATAATCACGTGTATGGTGGGTAAAAGATTAGTTCAGCTGGCATTTGAAAAACCAATTCCCGACATGAAGCTCTCTGCTGGAGCGCAGTTTTGACCGCATTCGTAGAAAGTGAAATGAGCTGCGCTTCAATACACTTTCAACAAAACCCACAATTGAATTTTTAAGTTGTAGAAAGAACCTGCATGCTTATGAAACTTGCTATATATAGAGTTGCAAGCAGGTAAAAGTATAGACCGAGGCGCTGTTTGGAAGGGGTTTATTAAATTGAATGTCTCATGAAATTTCATTCGTGTGCCACACATTTTACGATTAAACGAGAAAATCCACTGATAACTTTTAAACTTGTTTTCATTAATCTTTCATACACATGTTAAGGGGGGAGGGACACGGTGCTGCAAGATAACAAACAAAACGCTCGGACTTGACACCTACCAAGTATTCTTGCTTACGGATTAGTTTTAAGAGAGGAAACCTTTCAGGCATTTAGGACTTGCTTCGTTGCCTGATACGGCTGTGGTATTTATTTGGGAGATTATTAGATTCAAATATAAATTAACATTTTGTACAATAACATGAACATGTAGAAGAAAGTCTTTTGAGTGTTATCATCTAGGTTTTCTGGGTCTCCGCTTTAGGTTTTTAGTTTAAAATGTATCTTTTTAGGTTTTTGCCCTACCGGCATTTTTAGTTCTCTAAGCCTTCGTTTTGGGTTTTTTTTATACAAAGAGCGTTCAGTAAATAAGCTATCACACCGCAAAACCGGTTGCGTAAAGGATCGTTCACTCCGTATTTACTTATTTTACAAAAGCATTCCTTGTTGGAAAACTTAACGTCAGAAACGCATATAGAATACATTTTTTACTGTTCCTTTTTCTTGTCATTGCGGTAGACATATGAATCATTTGCAATTACCTCGTAACACTTTTTTCTATGAAGCAATTTTCTTTCCTCGTTAGAACGTGGCGTTTTTTAAGCACACGTGAGTGAAGCTAATGCGTACTTTTCTTTCTGTGGTAATGAACAAATGACCATCATTTCTTCATGTCAGGATTGCGTATTTTTTAAGACTATAGGCATTGTTTAGTCCGTGCTGAACAATTTATTACCCATTTAACAAGTATTATTTAGATGTCATAATAACACGCTAGGAGAGTCTCAATATTTTAAAGAAATAAGGTATTCATATCATTCCTTATTTCACATTAGATATTACATTTTGAAATATCTAAAAACTACTTGATGGGTTTTCTTTAAAATATTACGTACAGCAATGCATGGAACGTAGATAATTAAATTTCTATCTTATAATTTTATGGAGAAATTTTATGAAAAGAATGCAGCAAAAGAGAAACCTTCACATGTGTCTATCTGAGTTAAAAAGTGAAGTGGCTTCATATAAAATGATAGGTCTAACATAGGAATACAAAATACTTTCTCTCGCGAACATGTGGGGTCATGGCCCTGCGGCCGACAAAATTATACCTGGGTTCTACTAATCAAAAGACTAGCGCAGGTACCAAACCAAGCCATCGGGTGAGCATAGGTAAGCAGAAATATTAGATAGAGCGTAATGAAACCAAAGGCACCTAACCGCTGAACAGAAAGAGAGTGGAATTTGTGTATTACTGTAATTCACTGTAAACTGATTATGGAATAATAATAATAATAATAATAATAATAATAATAATAATAATAATTGACTTTACTTTTCTAGTGCTCAGTGTTTTAGATATTGGCAACTCATCTTAGTTTTTGCTTGAAAAAATCGCAGTTATTGAAAAAATGATTGGAAGAATGAAAAAGAAAGATTCGGGATTAGGTGCCTATGAATTATTTTGTTTTGACAGCTCACATAGAAGTTCACTTTATTACTTCTTGCCTGCATCTTTCCCTGAAGTATTGTGATATATATTCTTTAATAATAAGAACAAATTGCTACGAGTAAAAAAGATTTAAAAACGTTGAAAACTGACACGCAAAACACCTGATTTTAACATAACATATCTCTTAGACAAGTTGAGAAACAACTATGAGGATGGTTTGTTAAATAACTTTGCATACTAATAGAAGACAATAGCAACCCTCTAGGTCGCAAGTCATTCTTTTTTAATTCATTGTATGATAGTGGAAAATAGATAAGATTGGAATTCGTGGTGTGGTTCAATTATTTTTTTCTGGAAGGAAAAACAGCAAAGGAAATTCGTGAGAGGATTTGCTTACATTGGATGACACATACCTTTTCTATGAAACCATTCGATTTTGGGTAAATGAGTTCAAGAGTGTCAGAACACGTATCGAAGACGCGCCGCTTCCTGGAGCTCCAAAATCAGCTGTAAGGCTAGAAATCGTGGTTTTGGCTGACAGACGAGTGAAAGTAACAGAGACCATGGCATCTTATAATTGGGGTTCATTATTTTGCATAATGAATTATGCATGCATTTTGCCCAGGATGGGTGCCGCATTAAGATTCCAACTGATTTTTTACGGTCTTATGTCAAATTTTACAGTGCGCTTTCACCGTTGTAATCATTTGCTAAGCTAACTTCTAAATAAGAGTTTTATTAAATAGGGGAGCTTATCTGGGAATAAACAAATTTAATTATAAGAACCACAAAATATATTTAGAAAAACTAATGCAACTGAGCAGATGCCCTGATTGCAGTTTGTAAAATATCTATCGCATTTCAATGGTATCTAGTCAGGCAATGGCGTCACAGATAGTTGTTCGAACCCGGCCAGGACCGATGGATTTTTTCGGGCGTAAAAATCCTAAGTATGGCTTCCTTCGGAAGGGAAGTAAAGTCGTGTGTTGTACATTTACGGCACTATAAAGAACCTCAAGCCTGAAAGAGAGGGCTCTGAGCAAAATTTGTCGGCCGTTTCACACCCTGAGTTGAATGGGACGCTGATGACCTGAGATGTTAAAGAGCGTCCATAAACAAATCAGTTAAAAAAACAGTTGTCAACTCAAACGAGAGGACAAAGCAAATAGTATGAGCTAACCCAATACTGCAAACAGCTTGTTGTATCCATTGGTTTCTCCTGGCTTTCAGTTTAAGTGGATGTCTTCATTGTTTTTCTTTTTATATTATTAAGACTTTAACGAGCTTTTTGAAGAAATTTTAATCACGTGAAACACGTGTTGCTTTTATTACGTTTAATCCATTCATGTATTATACACCCATAATATGTTTACACAGTTTTTAAATAATTAAAAATCTCTGACAAACTGCAGCTTCTCATATTAGCCTGCAGTCGGAGTAATATGAGCAAATAATTAGGAATATATGAGCATTTATATATTATTTATAAAGGAAGAATATAAGCATTCAGAATATTTCATTAAAGTTTTTTTATTTGTATAAGTGATTTTCTACATTCAAGATGAATACAATGGGCAGTTTAACTGTGAAACTTAAAAAACAGTTATAAGTGAAGACATCTTTGTTTTACTTATAGTTTTCACACAATATAATTCTCAGCCAGAAGGTAAACACAATTTTCATCAAACCATTCTTTGCAATGTTCAAACCTTACGTTTTTCAATATTCTTCAGTAAAACTTCGATCACATAATGGGGACATGCATTCAACATCGTTCAAAGACTTTACTTTCTTCTTTAATGAATTTCTGAGCATTGTGCGTTTACACTTTTGTTTTGATTTCATACGTTCAGTGCTTGAATGGAGTAAGCCGATGAAAGCTCTCCTCAATCCGTGCCTCTGTCTCTTGAAGAAGCTTGAAGAAAGGAAATTCTTTTTAAAAGCCATATGTTCTTTGGCCTCTGAGGTAGTAATTTTTATTTGTTTATTTTATATATATAGAAATAGATGGACCTGCACAGGCTCTGCTGCTGTGGAAAAATATTCTGTTGGTTTCGTCTGTTCTGAGATTGGTGGCCTTTGTTGATTATCAGAAAATCACCCTTACAGCGTCGATAGCTCTTTACGTGAATTCTGCAAACCATTTCTGTCCGTAAATTTGAAATAAAATTTGTTTTTATCAACAAATAAATTAGTTTAGGTAAAAACATATGATAAATACCCAATTTGGCCCATACACTTTCATAGTTTTATCATAAATTTAAATACCTATTGCTACATATTACAAAACTTGCTCTTGAATGGGGATATCGAAACAGTTGGCCTATTCCCCCTGAATGGATTCATTTCTCGTTCGACGCACGTTTTCTGTCTTGAGGCCAGCACATGTCAAGCTAAATATAACGTTGAACTGTGTATATAAAAACAAAGTATAAAACATTTGTTTGCATATAGGCATCACGAATCTCCGCTTAACCTTTGAGAAATGCATTATTTTGACCTTAATAATAAGGGCAATTAGCTAAATTGCTGAAATTTCTGTAATTGACATATGGACACTTAGCTTTACAACAAATAATCAGCTTTTGATGCGCTCTGTTGCTACAACAAAGGCGGGCACAGAAGCAAAGTTACCAACATTCATATCACAGAAATAATATTCCTAATGATGTTTCAGCCCGCAAACCTTCCAATTGCCCACATTTGCCCGAATTCTCCTAATAGCAATTTATACTCAATCTCTTCATTTCTTCGTACGTATTTAGTGTGGAATGTCCCTATAAATAGATGTGCAATTAAGGGTCAAGTATGCAGTTTCCATGTACCTGCCTTATCATACACTAACACTGCATGAGAATGATTGTGTAAATGCTTTATACTAATGCATAAGGTATAAACCGAGAGGTGTAATTACATTACATAAGAAAATCGCGACCATCTCTGTACCTATAACACTGCTTTCTGGAGCGTGAGTAGGCAATGCACACTTCCTTATTATAGGAGTGCATGTTGGTCCACCGGTAGGAGAAACTTAATTTCACTGTCCGTGATTGCTCCCCAGAGTGAAACTGCTGCAGGTATGTAATACCGACTCTATAGTTCGCGAATCAGTGACCAATCCCATCTGGAACCACAGCTGCCTATCGCCACAATTTTATCCTTTCCATTTTATCAATTTCATTTTATCGCTCCTTCGTTAAATTGTTTTTATGTAGGTTCACCAGAACAGCGCATTGAAATTCCTTATAACTCCTTTGGCTTAAACATCAGTGTGCATTAGGAATCAAAAATGTACCTGGCAGGCATTTGAAAACGTTTGACGAGGCTTCAGAGCATAAATTTGCTTATAATTCAAAGTTTTAAGCCAAAAAATGTTAAGAAAAGTGTTATTTTATTTTAATTTTAATCATTGTACCTTAAATTAGTACTGTAAGCTATCATGCTTCAGCTGTTTTCAGTTTGTTACTAAAGAGTTTAAACGAAAAAAAAAAAACAAACAAACAAAAAACAAACAAACAAACAAAAAACATTATATCCCGTAAATCGTTTTAATGTCGACCTGCATTTGTTCGACTATTAGCGGAAATTAAAATGTCGGAATGGACATTCATAACCTAAAGCGCACTTTATGATCATATTATTTGATTTTATCTGTAGTAATTTAACGAGAGCTCCAGAATTTATCTTGAGAGAATATAGGGCCCAAGTTGCATTTATTATGATTACTTAGCAGGTAAAATGATAAAACCAAACAATATATCCATAACATTCGCTTACCGTTATGAATGTCACTCCGGCATTTTAGTTTCCGCTGACAATCGTAACAGATGAGGATCGAAAACAGACGAAGGTCGAAAATAAAACGATTTATGGGATATACTATTTTATTTTTTCATTTCATTTATGTGGCCTTGAGGACTGGCTTCTCCCAGTATGCAGCCAACCCAATAACATCACTGTATTTGAGTTTGCCATAAATTTGCATACTTTTTCATAATTAATATATCTAGCACTTAATTACGTTGTCTGACATTATGATCCTTGAAGATTAAAATTACATAATTTTGTATTTTTATCTGCTTTCATTCATTCATTCTGCCTTCAGATAAATTCTTTGCAAGGATGTTTTTAAATATTTGAGTTAGTCCTTCTAAATTGGAGGAAAAATATCTATGGGGGAATTGTAAACCTGAAATTACATTCATATTACAGGAAATAAATAATAGCCTTAGATAATGTGAGAAATAAAAAAGGTATGAAACAGAGTGAACATTGCAACAGAACTTTCATTTAACTACTTTCAAGCAGTAGAATGTATTAACATTAGTGAGCATTTCTTTAGAGCTACACTACTCAAGGTAATACTTGTCAATATTCTAGTTCAGCGGTTCCCAAATATTACCAGTAAAAGGGGTGGGCGAAATCACTTCCTTGCACTCGCTGCCAAAGAATGATGCGTTGATGCATCCTTCAAGTCTCCCGTGATTACTAATCCAGTGGCGGATCAGACGGTTGCAGTGCCAATTTTGAGTTATGAAAAGAAAACGCTCTCAAATCGAACTTTGCGTACATACTTTATTTTTCATTCAGTTTATGTTTTTGAGGATGTCTTGTACTCATAGCTTTCAACTAGTTCATCAATATTTGTGTAGAAAGAAGTAGCGCAGAGCCTCAGAAGGAAAATCAAGCGATTGTTATTGGGTGTTGACATTGCCATTAACTTTGATGCAAACAAAAGTAAAATAGGAAATTTAAACAGGGCAGAGATACGAGTACAAATAACGCAACTCTTTTGAAACGTTATGAGCAGCTTTGAACATTTCTTCTACAAAGATTTTAATTTTAAGAGAAGCTATATATGGAAGTTCTTCAATAATATTTCATTCACTGTCAACCCCTCTCAAAAATACAACCAGTTGAACCTTATAATTTCTGCGTAATGTTTCGTCCAAGTCAAGGGTAAAATAAGTTACTGTTTTTATTCTTTCCAGATCACAACTTTGCGCCTTGTTATAGTATTACGCAAAAGCCTGACAAGTTTAAACATATCTACTAAATTGGGGCTTATTTAATCAGTTGCTATTTGGAAGCATTCTCTGATAAATCCGCCTTCACTAAATGACTTCATTTTTTACCATAATGTTACTATGCAATTCTGTTAGAAACTTTTACAAATTCCTCAATATTAGCAGCATAAAACATTTTAAGTTTTTGTAAACCTTGAAAGTAAAATTCCCATTAATAATTAAAGAATTTAAGGAAACTGAAAGGTGTAAAATGACCAAATTTTACATTTTCTGTTTTTGATGAAAATAAGTTCTTTGATTCTTTCTGATCTAGAATACACACAAAATTGGTCCTGGTGATCTAGTGGTAAACATACTTGCATCGTAAACCCAAGATCGCAGGTTCAATCCCGGCCAGGGTCAATGGATTTTTTTCGGGCGTAAATCCCAAGTATGGCTTCCTTCAGCGTGGGTCCCATGTACAGTACGAAAAAGAACCTCAAGTCTGAAGGGGGGGGGGCTCTGAGAAAACATTAAAGGAACTGCGCGTACTTTTAAATGTTAGTGTGCCACGTCACCATCACTGAAATTCTTAATATTGCAAGTATTTTTATACTTGAGGTAAATTTTATTATTCTTTCATCAAAATAACTCCGACTCAAAAGGCGCAAAATGGCCAACTAGAAAGCAACAGAAGGTGTTGTTAATGATGATTACTCTTATGGAATGCATTACAATGAGTCATGATTTTTAAGTAAAATTTCAATTCAGATTACCTTCAATCGACATTTTCTTAAGCAAATGTAGTTTTTTCCCCTCAGAAACTATTATAGCTGCAAGGTTGAAATTTTGCACAAATATGTAAGGAACTCTTTTAAATTCGCTGAACCACATTTATGTTTGTCAGATTAAAAGATTTTATAAAATATAGTATTTTGTCTTAAAATTCCGATCGTAAATTTGACTTTATTTCCTTGAGAGAGAGAGAGAGAGAGAGAGAGAGAGAACTTTTAAACCTGAAATACTGTTAGTTGTAGTTATACTTTTAATTCACTGGCATAATATACAATGTTTTAACATACAGAAAAACATTTCTAACGTTTTGCTTCAAGTAATTTCTAAGAAAAATAAAAATAAAACAGCAACTTTTAAATATTTATATTCTAATATTTTTTTTAAATTTTAATATCTTCTTTCAGAAAATTATAAAACATACAAAAGAAACTTCCATAGAGAAAAAGCTGCACATTTGCTTATATTGTAGTAAAATATTTATACTGCAATATAAAATGTGCCCAAAAATATGCATGTTTCCCGAGTACAGCCGAAAAGCGAATGTAGAACAGTAACGATTTTAAGAAAGGTCAGATCTGTGGGAGGAAACGGTTACCTCTTTTGTATAGTTCTTCTAAAGAAGAAAATGCATCTTGTCATTTAAAATAAACAAGGCACTAGTTCAGCGTTATATCGTATCATACCAAGAATGTTCCTTTTCTCTTAATTGTAAAAGAATTAGTTTCAAAGCCTGTAGCTACTGCTACAAAATCAAATTAGCTATGTTACTGAATGCATATCCTTAGGTTAGGCCGCCACCGTAGTTACTATCTGCTTGTCACCTGGCGGACGGGATATTGTCCAAGTAATCTCTTTCCGGAGGTTTCAAGTACAATTCCAAGTAATTTCAGGCTCCAAAATTCTCCGGGCTAATTTCATTCAGCTCTAAAACCCTAGAGCAAATGGCGCGACATTAAACGCTTACAAAATTCATTATTTAGGAATGCAGATTCACAACAATGGACACTTTTTCGTATGCGTGTGTGGGAATCAAGAATTTTCCTGTAGCTCTGCAATTTTTTTTAAAAATAATCTGAAATGTGTAGGTTATTTGCATATTTTAACCTTTGTCTTCGTATAATGGCAAATTGGAATGTACAGGCGTCATTCTCTCGTGCTGACGTAATCATACAAGTTTTATAACGCACATTGTTGCCTTGGGCAGGAAGTTATTTACCGTCTAGAAAGTTACGAAATGCCAGAAATGGTTACGTCACATTTTCCGCGTTTCTATGTTATCCTCGCCTCGAGCTATAAATCCTTACGCATTTTTTGTGCTATAAAACATTACGTCTATAATGCCCTCGAATGTGTTTCAACATTAGGCGCGTATGTTGTGTAGTGTAGAACAGCACGTGTTATTTATTTATACTTTTTTTTGTTTTGGTTTGATAAATGGCGACTTTAATGTTTGCTAGAAAAAGAGTACCCAAGGAAAAGTATAGAGACTGGTGAAGTATGTATCTTTCGTTATGGCCAGAATATTAGAGCAAATAAACTTAATTTTCACAGCACTATACCGTTTTTCAGCAGCAAATTTTGAAACTTTAATAACATATCTTGACATTCCTTTATATAAACCAACACGAGAGCTATACTTTCCGGTGACATATTTGTATATTAATAAGTACCAAGTATGGGGGAAAAATAATTTAAATGGCCTCTTTGGCGCATGTAACTGTTATACACTGTAAGTTTTCCTATGATAATATCTTAGGCTTCTAATATTTCCTATTTGGCTTTAATTCCAAACCCTACACATGGCTTATGTCAAAAAAGCACATTTCGAATGTATTAAACCTAATTGTGCGGTTAACTATGAAGCTTGGGCCATAAATACTTGAATGCTTCAAGTGGCCACCAAGAGATAAAGTATCTGTAACGGAAGAGAAGCTGCAGAGTATTGTTGCTATCTTAAGAGAGATGTTTAACATGAAAACACACAACGAAAGTGCTTGACGGGTTTCTTTCTTTCACAGTATATACTTTTTTTTCCATATAAATATAGGATTGATTTAAAACCACAATCTGCACAATTTCATACATATAATTTATTTCTGAAATGTATGAGAGCTAATCAAAAATACTTTTTTTTACATTGTTGAAACAATGTTGCATGATGAAAACGGATCAGCCCTGATTGGTGGACGAAAACAGAAGTTCGTTTGCGCATGCGTCTTTACAGGAGCAAACTACGTCAGTTCACCAGTCGCTACATGCAAAATGGAGTTGATTTGTGAAGAGCAATTTGCTATGTTGAAGTTTTGCCTCACTTTGTAGAAACCCGGCATGAAAATTTAAAAAGCTGTTGCAACAGGCATATGGTGATGATGTTCTGTCACAATCCACAGCACTTCGATGGTTCAAGGAGAGCCGTGTTTCAACAACGAAGCAAGGCGGTCCAGGTGCTCCAGCAACAGCAGTAAACGAATCCATGGTTAACACAACTGACGTCATTGAAGACGTGAAGATCGACGGATAACAATTGACAGACTTGCAAACATGTTACACATTTCCCATGGCAGTACATGTTCGGTTCTGTGTGATCACTTGAACATGAGACACGTTTATGCGAGATTACTGCTGTCAATTTTATCTCTTTCCCTCTCTGAAAATGGAGCTAAGGGGTGGGGGGGGGGGCGTTTCGGTAATTCCGAGACCATCGTGAAAAAAGGCTGAGGTCAAGTTGTCAAAAGATGTTCTAGGACTGTCAGACGCGTTGGGCAAAGTGCATTCAACTCAACGGAGAATATTTTGAAAAAAAAAAAAACAAAACAAAAAACAAAACAAACAAACAAACAAACAAAAACATAAGGATCAAACCTAGTGTATTCCATTCGTTTATATATATAAACTTAATCTCTTTTAACTAACTCTTGTATTTTTAAAAAATGAGAGTAATAATTGAACTGCTGGGCAAAATGAGTTATGTGTTTTTTTTAATTCAGCACACACTAAATATAACAGAATAATTACAACAATCTTTACCTCAAACTCAGAGGAGTGTAATAGATAACAAACGACAATTACTCTTTAAAGATTCATTTCCACGTTAACTTCTACCATCTTGCAGATTTATCATCAGCAGTTACCTTGTTAAATCTGTCATGCTTCTTAGCCATTTTAATAAATTTTGTAAAGAAATATACAACAAAATACAGGCAAAACTGTTCTTTGTTAACATTTTTAGAGAAAGTCACTTTAATTTCATCTTGTATGTGGTAGACTAGGAAAATCACTGCGAAGTATCACAAACATGGAATTATCATATATAAGATGGATTATGTGCTATTAAGTATGCGGGTAAAACATTGTAACGGTGGCAAATCTCCTTTAACTCAGGGAGGTCACAACTATAGCATGCAGCTCAAACCGTCTTAGCCATCATGCCGTTGCGCTTGAAAGCCATATTATCTAGCTGTATCTGTGGAAGTCACACACTCTTCGGCTTTTTCTGTTACCGCTCAGGAGTGGCTTGGGACTGCAGCTCTAGCAACTCCGAGAATTTCTCTTTGGATAAATGTTCTTGAGTCGTGCCTATTGGAATAGCAGACGCTGGTTAGGGTTCATTGAATATATCAGCTTATTCTTTCTTAGCCCGTGCATATGCTATTACCTCTTTTGTCCTGGCACCCGTCCAATATTTGCATTGTTTTGTTTTGTTTTGCTCGTTTTATGAGTTCTTATAGTTAGCCCCAGACCAATTTATATTTAAACTGCAACCGTGCTAATAACCGCTGACAATGCTATAATTCTTGTATCCCTAAATTCTTTCAAATGCTGAAATAATGTTGTCCGCCTATAATCGACAGCTAGTTATCAACCTTATACAAGCGAAATTGTCTGATTATCCTCGTATTGCTATTCAAAAAGGTCCATAAGATTTCCTTGGGGCGCTGTTGTGACCGAAACAGTATAAGCACCATAGAATTGCACATGTACTATAAAATGACGACACTTCCTTGATTTCTGACCTCCTCTCTCTTGCAGATACAGAGCTTGAAACATGTAGCAATTACCTAATAACCTTGTTTGACGATCGTGCTCATAGCAATTAAATGTCGTGCTCTCACCGGTGAACCAATTCTTCTTTACTTATATAATGCCCAATGACGTACGAACAGCATTAAAGTGCATTAATTACAGGCAGTAAACAGCATAAGTATAGTAAAGTAGCACTTTCAACGCATTAATTATCCAAAAGTGTGCACCATAATTCATCCTCTGTTAAAGTAAAACTACCAGAAACACTTGACGAAGATAGACGTGTGTATTCTCTCAGTTATTTTCGAAACACTAGAAAGTGTTGTACACAAATAAGTACCCTTGCCGACCACAGCACTGTTTCATACAAACTGACAATGCGACAGGTAACGGACAATAGGTTTACAAGTCAGAAACTTAACAAAGTTCTGTTTCATAAAGCACATCAAATGTACAACTTTGTCTCATTCTGTTTCATAAAACTTTTAGTGTGACTGTGACACTTAGTCAGAAATATTTTGATATATGTTTATGAACTATAATAAAGTCACAAAATAATGATAAGCTGACATATTAACACAATTGTCAACTAAATTCGACAGGAGAATGTTTACTTGTCGGCAGCAATAATGTATTGCAATATACGATATGATAATTTTAGCCTTAATATGATACGATACAGCCTAAGCAATGATAAAAAGTTTGTAAAAAAAAATTTTTTTTTTTAAATTTACAATAGAAAGCGATTATGTTTTCTTCAATGCTCCCATAACTTCTCTGATATTTGTGTTATAGCTATGTTAAAGTTGTTAGCAATAGCTAACTTATCACTTGTGTTGCTTGTTTGTGTTTGTTATAAAATATGCGGCAAGGTGACGCAGATCAATCCTTTAATATCGATCATAGCTGATGATAATGGGCTAATAATAGTAATTTCATTACTTGGTAAGCATTATGAAATACATTGCGCTTTCTCTCAGATGTAATTTACATTACGATATTATATAATTTATTATAATTATTATATAAACGGAAAGAAAATAAATATTAATGCCCGGTAAATAGCAAACAGTCTTGAATGAATACAGCAAATGCTTCTGTTTTCGAGCAACAGTCATTTGTTAACAATGTGTTGTTACATAATTTGAAACAGCAATTTACCTCTTGACAAATTACAATTTTATACCTGTCATATGTGACAGACTTGTAAGTTATATGAAACAATAATTATCAAAATATTTGTAAAACTGTCAAGATTGTCATATTTGTTAGGCCTTCAAATCGGGGCATAGCACAAGACGGCACTGCTGAAAATGTGTGGATGCGGACAATCAACAGAGAGATTACACTAATGCCATCTAGACTTTTCCTAAGACATCTACATAGAAGTTAATTTTCACGGATCATCTTTAACATTTAGCACATTTTTAATCTATTAATCCACATAATTAAAATTCCCAATTTATTAACCCAGTCTAAAAAGTCCACTCGGCATGTAATAAAACAATTTTGAAATTTCACACAATTTACAATAGCAAATAATAAATGTTCAATTAAACAGATATTTTGTTTCACTCAGAATTCTACCGCAATAAACTGCTCTGAGCATCGTGGGAAGTTATATTTGCATATTTTAACTGCTGATGAATCTTGCATAGTGTTGAGTAGCCTTAATCGAGGACATACTGTAGTTGCATTTTCATCAACTTTATTATGCGCCGTCTTTAACTCTTCTTTCACATTTTAATAGATTGAACACCAATTTCTTCTAGCTGTGTAATTGTTATTATTATACTAAATTTGGAGTGTATAGTTAGCAACCGGTGGGATATGAGCTTCATTTGCGGAACGAGGCGGTAATGAGTTCCTTAAATAATAACTACTTACATCGGGATATTTTAATATCATTCTATTTTATTCTAATGCACTATGGTTTAATGTATAGTATGCTTAGTATTCCATAGATTGAGTTGATTTAGAAATAACATGGTAATGCTGTTCATTTGTTTACGCTAACACGTGATATACGATTAAATAGGACAGATGAAATTCTGTGAAGAAGGAAAAGTGTTTCTTTTTTGAAGACAAGCGACTCTGAGGAGAGTTACCTATAGATATTGAATTAGGTGCTTCATCACTTCTGCCAGGTAACTTGAAAGTGAATTTGAATTGTGGTATATGAGAAGTAAGTAAAACGATGCGAAAGTAAGAGATATTATAAATGAGAAGTTTTTGTTTGCATTTATCAAAATTACATAGCTTACGTCCATGTGGGCCTATTATTCTATGTTGACAGCTGTCGTCTGCATGAATAGAAACTTCAATATCGATAAATATACTACTTTAACTCAATTTCTTAAAAGAAAGAAAGTAATCTAAAGTTTTTACTAAACACGAAATTGCAATTTTTTTAAGAGAAGCGGACGATGGATTTCTGTTTGTGAAAGTGGCACTTATGATGCTTGTAGAAGAGATGAGCTGATGAATATGCTGATAGAGATTGTCATAGTTGAAGGACAACGTGTCGGTCCTGGTGGTGTAGTGGTAACCATACTTGCCTTCTATACCCAAGGTCGCGGGTTCAAACCCGGCCAGGATCGATGGATTTTTTCGGGTGTAAAAATCCTAAGTATGGCTTTCTTCCGAAGAGAAGTAAAGGAAAGAAACAACGTTTTTGCAGGAGTCATGATATGTAAGTAATTACTGCATTCATTGCGGTAATAAGATGACTACTACACTCATTAGAACTTACTATAGTAATAATACACGGAATAAGCAGTTATTATTAAACGGATAAATGAATGCGCCGGATATTGAAAACAGCGCCTTAGCATTTTAATTGAGGATGTTATTGTTGAAATCACTACATCACTACACTACTAACATTTGCCAGGGATGAGTTAGGCATTATTTTACAAAGGTATTGTTAAAATTTGACCTTTTGAAAGAGGACGGACTGTTCTTAAGAGGAGCTATTTGCAGTTCGCTGATGAAACATTTCGGTGTTTTGACGCCCTGTAACATTGTTGCACATTAAACCACATTTTGACTTTTCACTTTGGTTTCATACAGCTATGAGACTCTGTACTGAAAAGTTTCTCTGCAAATTCTCACAAATTCTTGCAACTTCACACGACTATTAGTTTTAAGCATTTTGACTGAGATTAACACACATCGCACACTGACATCACTGAGGGATGGACAGTTGTATCATCCGCTTCTCCCAAGTTTTCCTCTCCGCGACGACAAACATACGTTTAAACGTTTAAAAGCAGTGGCGGCTCATGACTCCTGTAGAAGGGTGGGCCAGGGGCATAACTACATGATACAAATGGAAGCCAGAAGCCAGAAGCCAGTACGGATCACCTAGGTCCTGTCCTAGGTGGGTGTCTTGTCAGCAGTACCTAGCCGCTCGCGGCTTTACCTGCTCGATGGACTAGGATTAATTTTACATAGAACTGGGAGAAGATTAGTGTTTAGGATGTGCGGGCGGCGCGCGTCATTTCTCGGCGGTCACCCGTCCAAGTACTGACCACGCCCAATGCTGCTTAACGCGGTTTTCCGCCGTGTTTCGCAGCATGGTTGCCGCCTGCGAGGATAGAAGGAATGTTTTTAGGAGCTGTTAGTTTTAAGGAATCTGGATAATGATCAGATGTGGTGCTGAGGTGGGGATGGCAAGCGGCACGTGGTCCCCTTTGGTGGTCACCCATCCAAGGAGTGGCCACGCTCAATGCTGCTTAACCTCGGTGATCAGCCGTGGGGGCAGCATTGCGGCCGCTTGCGAGGGAGTTTTGGGATATTGTACAGTTTCAGGTTAGAAGCTAGTTTGTTTAGAACCATAATAGAAATGTTTACCCAAGGGGACCCATAATGTCCTTGGGCAATCTGTAAGATTTGCACCTTCTAGGGGCTCTATGGTCGTAGGCCCCTAAAGCTCTGACCAACTCGTTAGGGTGATCCAGGAGTGGGGGAAGGTCTCTTTTATCAACACGTATACTCCTCCCCGACATTCTCTCATAACTACAGCGCAATGTACGTTTGTGCTGTACATTTCTGGTTTATATGAAACTAAGTCAGCTGTTAAAATACGTCTGAAGCCTTGCACAGTCAATTCAGAAACAGCAATGAGTTTTATGAATCTTTCAACTGATTTATCCCATTGATGTATTCGTTATATCACAACAAATTGTGACATGCATGTAATATCTGTCTTTTCGTCGGCCTGTGCAGAAACGTAAATTGCCTTTCTATTTCTTTTCTAATCTCGTTCCTATAGACAACAAACATCAGCCAAGATGTTTTTTTTTTCAAACCATAAAAAAAAAAAAAACTTAATTTCGTACCGTCCTGCTGATTAAGCCCCTAGAGCATTCGGTTAATGAGGCCGAAATCGTTTCATTTCCAACTTAACAGTTAAACTTAGACGCGAAAATGGAGTAGTCATGAAGAAAACGCCCACTTTTTCAATGCCACAAAACAGATACGTCTTTTTGTAATTTACCAGTTAACACTGTGAAAATGAACTTTAAACTCGCAAACAGTGAGAAATCCACCTAATTTCAAATAAAGTGGGAAAATAACCTCATAGTAAGTTATGTGAGGTGTAACATCCAGTTCCTAAGAAAAGGGGATACCGAGCGCTAGCCTTGGGCCATCTTTATATCCGCGTAAGAGAATGCAGAAATAAGCAGGAGAAAGTCTAACCCATCTTAGAGGAAGACAAATGTAAGTTTTTGTAAATCTTTTCTGGCCCATGAAGGTATAAGTTTAAAGCGTAACTTTTTCCGGGCTGGCCAATGAGCTTACCTCGCTAACGGAGGACCCGCATGCTACCGCTACTACAGTAAAGTTTTGTTATTGACTTTTTATATTTACGGACGCTCTTTAATATCTCAAGTCATAAGCGTCCCATTCAATTCAGAGCGTGAAACGGTTCATAAATTTTGCTCAGAGGCTTCTTCTTTCAGGCTTGAGGTTCTTTATCGTGCCGGAAATGTACGACACGGGACCCACGGATTTATTTCCTTTCCGAAGGAAGCCATTTTTCGGATTTTACGCCAGAAAAAAACCCATCGACCCTGGCCGGGTTTGAACCTGTGATCTTACGTTTACGAGGCAAGTATGGTTACCAAGACCGACTTACTACAGTAGAGAAGAAATGCGCTTGTTGCGTAAGATACAATTAAGAACTGCTCGGTTATACATCGCAGTTTTCCTGCATTTTTGTTTTAAAATTTGACCAGAAGAAGAGAAAATGGTGAACAATTGTCGTATTTTCTTTGGGGAGGGGACATTGCTAAACAATGTTTATATTAAGTTTGTGATCGATTTAAGACAATAGATAAAAATAACATAAGCATCCGGGTATTAATAATCAGCATTCCTCTTGGCTTAACAGATTGCTATGCCGGATGGCTATACTAGGACCGCTTTTATTTCACTTTACATAAATCGAATTTCTCTTGACCTAATTCATTGTAAATGCCCGTAGTATATCCAAATACGCTACGTTCAAAATTATTGCTAGCTTGGATTGTTCTTTCCTTTTATAGTAAAAGTACACAGTACTTAAACTCAAAGTTAGCTAAGAATAATTAATCTATTACTAGAGTTCTGTAGTACAGCATTTGGGACTGTACAGCGCTTTCATTTCAAAACTTGCAAGTCTGAATGATCACCTGAATCGCCTAGGTAAAATAAATTTAGTTTTAAAAATGTCAAGTTAGATATCTTGAGGGGAGTTTAAGACCAATATTGATATCATTTTAAGTTTCACCCCCTCACCCCCAGCCTCCCCACTTTAAAATTTAAAATAGCACATCTACGTTAAAAATTAAGAATTCTACTGTCTTTTGTTTTTCATCATAGCCTGGCAATCTGAAATTTTGTTGTTATTTGAATTTGGATAGAAAAAATGTAAGTCATGTTAGAACGAAAGTCTATTATTTTGGGCAATATTGTAATTATTATTATAATAATGCAATCTATTTATGAACTCCTGATTTCGTGCTTTCTTATAGAATATACACCTTTTTGAAACTTATATCAAAATTAAATGTCCGTTAATTTTTGTACTTTTATTGTGTCCAAATTCAAATATTGTCAAGCAGCGATAGAAAACAAACTATGTGATAAATTTAAATCCTCTTTTTAAAGTTTAAGTATCTTAAAATAGGGGGGTATACTTTGAAATTTCGAAGGGCTAGTTAGGGATGAGAGGGTAAAACCCAAAATGTAGCCAACATTTGTTACACATTCTCCTAGTTTAAATTAAATGTATGTAAACAGACAGTTATCTAGATTAGCAAGTTTTAAAATGCAAGCGTGTATAAGGCTTTTCATCTTGAGTTGGATGTGCAGATAGATCGATAGATGTAAAGCAATATTTTGGATTATCCACGCCCTATGGCGATTGGAGTATTTTCTTCCTAACAAACTGAAATTAATATTAGTACAAACTGTCGTGATGTCACACTTTGACTACTGCGTTGTGTTATTCTCGATACGAACTTAAGCAATGGATTACAACGTGTACATAATGCGGGTGTTCGCTATACTGTCTTTTGAGCCGTTTTCTACGCTTGCTTAGACAATGCAAGGTATATTTCATGCGTTTTCTTAATCTCTTGTTTCAAATTGTATAAAACACCACTCCAATACGATATTTCGCAGTTTAATAGTTATAACTAAAGTGCAAATGTTTATGTATTTACATATTTTTATTTATCAGTCTGAAAACTTAAATTGTTGACAAATTACGTTGTTATATTTCATTTTAATGCTACTTAATTTTACCAGAGATAAGTCATGGCAATTTTTTTTATTTCTCGCGAACACGAAAAATCTAAAATATACGATTGAAAGTGTATGCAACATACGTAACATCTGCTGGAGTATATGGTAGAGGTAAGACCTTATTGTAAGGAACAGGGAATCATATGAGGGGTGTTCTAAAAGTTCTTGGCTTGACAAAAAAAAAAAAAAAAAAAAAAAAAACACACAATATTTAAAAGATTTTTTTTTTTTTTTTTTTTTTTTTTTTTTACATAGTCCAATTATAAATTAATACATTTAGTGCAGCGACTTCCCAACATTTTAATACCCTCAGTAAAACAAGATTTGACAACTGAAAAATAAGCATCTGTCTCAACTTCTTACACCCAGCCATTTCTTCAGGTATGCGAACAAAAAAGTAATCGCTGGGAGTATGGCGGATGTGGAAGCACTTGGAAGCGAAAGTCGTGCAGTTTTGTAGTAGCAATCCCAGACGTGTGTGAAGGCGCGTTGTCGTGATGAAAGAGAACTTCCTTTTCCCCAAGGTGTGTACGTTTAGCCTGAATATCAACCTTCAGTTGGTTCAGTAGTGAAGCGTAATACTCCCCGGTGATGGTTCTGCCCTTTTTCACCGCACCATGAGAATCCCAGAAAACCGTAGCCATGACTTTTCCTTCAGGTAGCATCATTTTTGCTTGCTTTTGTGCACTTTCACCTGTTGTCACCAATTGTTTGGACTGCTCCGTTGTCTCTGGCATGTAGTGATTAATCCATGTTTCATTTACTGTTATGAAACGTCGGAGAAACTTTAAACAAGTCTAAACATTCTTGCGAAATGTTATTTCGAATGCGTTTTGGTCCATTGTTAACAAACACGGTATCCATCAAGCGAAAAGCGTTCTCATACCCAAAAAGTCGTGAAAATGCTGTGGACACGGCTTATCGAGGTCTTTACAATGTCAGCGTAGCTTCAATAAATGTTCGATGAGTACGGCATTGTGAATTTTTGTCACATGCCGTCGGTTGTAGCAGTTTTGGCACGCCCTGAGAGTTCATCGTCTTGAATGGACGTACGACTATGCTCAAATTCAGTAGCCCACTTTTTAACGTATGAAAATCAAAGGGAAGAATCCTTTAATTTTGTATTTCTGTTGGAGTTAAACCCTTCAAAACGAAGCACTTTATCACAGCTCGTATTTCAGTTTGATCCATTTTGTAGAAATTGTCAACAGTGTTTGCACCGTCGTCACAAACAAGTGACTACTCGCATCTGGAACTTTACAGCGCGCCATCTTCACGGCATATCTGAGTCGGGCCAAGAAATTTTAGAACACTCCGCTTATAATCCAATGAGATTTTTTTTTTTGATTGATTTATTTACCGACGCTCTTTAACATCTCAGGTCATCAGCGTCCTATTCAATTCAGGGCGTGAAACGACCGACAAATTTTGCTCAGAGGCCTCTCTTTCAGGCTTGAGGTTCTTTTTCATGCCATAAATGTACGACACGGGACCCACGGCTTTACTTTACTTTACTTCCCTTCCGAAGGAAGCTTTTACTTAGGATTTTTACGCCCGAAAAAAATCCATCGATCCTGGCCGGGTTTGAACCCGCGATCTTGGGTTTAGGAGGCAAGTATGGTAACCACTACACCACCATGACCGACAATCCAATGAGATATCTTTTGGTTCACACTATAGGTGTTGCCCACCTTTGTCAGGCGTTTCACATAACTTGAACGGATGCTGAAGAGCCGAGCCCTTATCATGATCCTTGCACTTTATAGTCAAAATGTGTCGCATAACGTTATTACGGCAATGCAGTGGCCGAGTGGTTAGACTAATAGTCTGTCATCAAGGCGACCCGATTCGATCCTAGCGTGGGATTTGTGGCGGCCGAAGCGGCGTTTGGGCCGGTTTACTTTGGGTCTTTCCATTTGTTCCGACATCGCTGTATCGCCACCTCTCGTCTTGTTAGTTTGTAGTCCGCCTGTTTCCGTAGAGCAAAATGTAAAATGGACTACGCTTATGCCCTCTGCCCCGCCAGTGCGGAACTGCATGTCTAGTCACCACTCACGTTTTTTATATATTGAAGTCAGACTTTGTTGTTGAGCTTTAAATGTCAGCTTCCCACAGATATAACAGAGATTATTTTATTTTATTACCACAGCACAGTCACAAGACAAAAGCATGCAGCTTACATAGTAATCACTGCGTGTTTAGCATACGCTGGTGACAGTCTAATTTGCCAGACAGCGGTTACAATACACACGACACGACACGACACGACAGGTCAGCAGGAAACAGCTGTGACAATCACATGCAAATGTATGCCATAGAAAATAGAATTAAATATTTCCGGACAGCTTTTATTGAAGCGCTTCACAACATACACAGGTAAAAATGATCCATTGTACAACACCTGTGTGTGCCCAAGTTTTAGTTCAACGTGAAATGTTGTAGAAACCTTTTCTCTTTTGAGTACTTTTTCTTCTGAATTTTACTATTGGCTTGCATTACTTTATTAGATTATCACTTCTGTTATTTGATACGTCATGGGAAATTCATCCTGTCCAAGTGAGACGTTCTTGTACTTCTCGTAGGTTCAAGTTCGACTCACTATCGGTTTTGTCGCAGCTTCTTTTAGCATAAATGATTATTTATCATCATTTCTCCACATTACAATTACAGTTTTACAAAATTTCTTTGATTCTTGAATGCTGTTAATTCAGGATCCTGCATCTCTGTAACTACACATATTATCAAATGAACTTTACAAATACTTCCCTCATTGCTTTGTCTTGATCACTTTCTCTTACTTTCCCTAAATAATTTCCAAACTGATTCAAAAATTCTTTTCTGCTAATCCCAAAACTCTTTATGCCTGCAAATAATCCCACTTCTTGTTCCATATCTCTTCTCTCTCCATCTTTCGGTTTCTGTACATTCTAATACACAGTGCATGTTCTTGTCTGCCTTACCATACAGTGGACATAATTCTTTGTTTATTTTTACTCATCATACTTCCTGCTCTTGCTCAAGTCATGCCCTCCCTTCCCATTTTACAAACTACTCCATGAATCTGATGTATACATTCCCATCTTTTCCGGCTCTCTAACCAGCTTACACACATATTTGGTATTTTCTTCAAGCATTGATAGTTAATTTTCCCTTCCCTTTGTTCTATCCATTTTCCATTACTGTTCAGCCTTACCCCCAAATAATCGAATTTCCTTGCCACTTCAGTTTCATACCCTTCTAGCTACCATTTCTCTTTTATCTTTTGTCGGTTCTGGTGGTGTAGTGGTTACCATACTTGCCTCCTAAGCCCAAAACGCGGGTTCGAACCCGGCCAGGATCGATGTATTTTTTCGGGCGTAAAAATCCTAAGTATGGCTTCCTTCGGAAGGGAAGTAAAGCCGTGGGTCCCGTGTCGTACATTTACGGCACGAAAAAGAACCTCAAGCCTGAAAGAGACGCCTCTGAGCAAAATTTGTCGGCCGTTTCACGTCCTGAGTTGAATGGGATGCTGATGACCTGAGCTGTTAAAGAGCGTTCATAAATAAATCAATAAAAAAAATGATTTATCTTTAAGCCCCTTTTTTTACAATATTTCTCTATTGCTTCTATTGTTTTCTTTAAACCTCCACTTGTAATTTCTAAATCATTCGCAAAAAGCAAACCTGAAATGTCTTTATTATTAATTGATGGACATGTCTATTCTCCCTCCATATTTCTTGGACTAGCTCATCTATAAACAGACTGAATAGTATCGGGCTTAATTTATATTCTTGTTTAGCAAGAAACATGACTTAAATGTGATTTTTATTCAGTGTATTCCTCATTTGCTGCATTTCGATTTCTTGGGCGGGTCTCTGAATTTATGACTGTATTCTCCTTCAAATGTCTCAGAGTTTGTTTTTATCGATCACTCCCTCTCCCTTTCCTCACTTTCAAGCGCAACAGATTACTGATGGAATGTCCAAAGTAGCTTTTATTTTGCTGCCATTCTTTTTTCGTGACTGTACTATACAATATGTACAATTGTTTTAAAACAAACTTTTTTATTTGCACTTAAAATAGACTGCTGTTTCAGAATGTATACAAAGCACTGTTATTGTAAATAACTACACGCAGAGCAAAACTAGAGATTTGCAACCCGCATCACTTCGTTTCTAAAAGGCGGACACAGTTACAGAATCGTTATAGCTTAACGCCGTCAATCCATAACATACTGCAATCCTTCGCTGCTGTGCTTTACTGGCATAGTATAGCTAGAATTTGACTTTGCGTGGCAATTCCTGAACTAGACGTATCGTTTAAGGAGGGAGAGAGAGAGAGAGAGAGAGAGAGAGAGAGAGAGAGAGAGAGAGAGAGAGAGAGAGAGAAAATGTATTGAAAAATAGCGTTCTATAGGGTTTTCATTTTAAAAATTGCCAATCTAAATAACGAGCTGTTTAAAATTAATTTAAATTGAAATCACGTCATTGAGATATTGGGGTTTTACGCCACACCCCCAGGCATTCCATTTTGAAATTTTAAATAGCACCTCTACCTTTTGATACTTAAACTTTCAAGAGAATGAAATTATTAGGTACATTTTATTTTCTGTCGTTACCTGCAACATGGATAATTTTTATTGTTGTTTGAATTTGGATAGAATAAAAAATAGCTAGTTTTAGGATAAAAGCAATATATTTTTTAAATGTTTTTGCTATTATAGAAATCCAAATGTTCACAAAGGAATCTCCTTGAATTATGAAAACAGAGAGAAAAATACAATTACATTGCTTGTTTTAACTTCTAATAATAGGAATCTATCGCAAAAGTATTAGGAATTACGACTAACTTTAAATATACAATAAAAAATATAGATAACACCTTTTCCTCTTACAAGAAATGAAACATAACAGAGACTGAATTTTTTCTTTTTGTAAACTCAATACGAAGTTCATCAACTATTATGATTTAAGACCTCTTTTGGTCTCTTCCGAAGGATGCGACAAGAAATTCACAAATATCCAGACCTCAATTTTATGCCTTCCTTCAAGCCCTCCTCCCCTTGCTCTTGGAATAGGACAGTTCTAAAGTCGGACAAAACCTGATTTATCGGCTGCAGTGACGATGTCGGAAACAGAGCTACCACATCGCCATAATGTTTCCTTTCGTCATGTTCCGGCGAGTAAGGCGATGATCGCCTTTTCACGCCCGTTCAATACTGACTTGACGCGTCAGCTGCCTGCTACGAGCCACTTGTACTCTGTGAATTAAATTTGTAATAAACACTTGTTTGCTCCTTTTAAGACCGGCATTCTTTTTCCGTCGTGATACACTTGTCATTCATTAATATTGTCGGTACGATGTTATATTGTTTTCCGGGAACTTCAAGAAAAAACTTAAATCGCACGCGCTGACCTGCATTAATCATCTAGACGTACAAGACAGGCTGTTTTCTAAGAGTTCTGATTACATAACACTAGATCTTCACTATATCGATATAGGCTGTTTCATCAGTAAGTGCTAAAAATACACCAACGTGTCCTTTGCTAACTCATGTTAGATTCCTGCGTTCCACCAAGCTTTTCGAGCACGGTGTTGGTTATTACAAAGCCTAACACGTTATTAAGATCTCCGAGAATGGCGAATAGCACGAATCGAGAAGGCAGTGACGAAACCCTTTTGTACGCACTTCGAGTACTTCTGTTTGCAATTTGCATATCACTAAAGAAACAATGCAGGTAGTCAAGACTCGTCTCCTCTATAACAGTGTTTAATACAGCTATTGTTGATGTGTTCGTAATCACAGACTTATAACATAAAAGTGCCTTTTTCGTAGCCCTGTGCTGTTTCCTATTTAGTTACGTGTGTTGATGTTCCCTGTATTGAGCTCTTTTCAGGATATAGCTAAAACGTTAAAAGCTATTTCCTTAAGGTATCTTCATAACCTAACTAGACATGCATTTGTAACTGAGCTATGATGTGGGAATTGCATAAGGAAATACAATTATCTGCTGATTCAGGCTACCTAGCAGTAATTCCTAATTTGGAGGTTAGGATCGTGGATTATTTGAACAGTGATGAAAAAGTAGCCCTTGCAATACAATAAATTTCGGTTCTCTTGCCTTTAGGAAATTAAATTTTACAAAATTCTTCTAGAGTACCTAGTAAATGGTACAGGAAAAGAAAGTATTAATAATTTGCGGTATTCCTGTAAATACGGGAATGTTATGAATATTCCCCTTTTGCATGCACCTGCTGCAGTATACTTTCTGATAATTCTGAAAACATTAGATTCTGAAATGCCGACTAGGGGCCTAAATCCATAGTTTAACCAATAGGAGAGAGAAAGAGAAACTTATCGTTTTCCGAGCATGTAAGCAAACATGGCGAGGTGTAAGAATTTTTAAGGTAAATTCTTTTTCCTTAATCACATTCCTGCGTCACGTCTGATGTTTTCTTAATGTTTAGGTTATTGAAGACATACACAAACAAGCTGTAATTATATGATAACAGAATAACATGAGAGTTATATGCAAGGCCTTCTGTATGTTATATGTCATCTTTTCCCTGACTAGTTGTTTCTGTACCATGCAGAAGAAATGCCGAGTTGAAATCGTTATCGATTTGAAATATTATGATGTTCCGAGCACTTCACTCACGAAAGAAATGACAGCCGTGTTTAACGAATTCAAATGGTGCAATCTACGAAGGGAAGGCAATCAATTTCAAAAGAGATGGACCCGCCGCCCCAGTTTGTGCTCTTAACGAAGTAAAGAGCAAATGCGTTTAAATAGCTCAGAGCCTGGAATGACACGAAGCCCATTCTGCTTTTAACCTTGTTACTCTGCTGGTGTTTCCCATTTAAATATTGGGATTCAAGCAGCTAGTTGGCTTCCATGCAGTGTTGGAAAACAATGCTGCAGTATGTGCTGTGTGTATAAAAGAGATGTGCAGAAATAAGAACATTGTCCAGAAAATAAATGTTGCTTTGAACAACTATTCAAAGATCAGCTAGTCTGTTGCGCTTATGCATGAGAAAATGCGACAGAGAGAGAGAATGGTCGATAAAAATAGAAACTCGGAAACATTTGAAGGAGTATGCAATTGACTTTATAGTATATAACAAACAATTAACTCTTCACTTTCCCAACGAAACATCAATTATACATACATACATACATACATACATACATACATACATACATACATACATACATACATACATACATACATACATACATACATACATACATACATACATACATACATACATACATACATACATACATACATACATACATACATACATACATACATACATACATACATACATACATACATACATACATACATACATACATACATACATACATACATACATACATACATACATACATACATACATACATACATACATACATACATACATACATACATACATACATACATACATACATACATACATACATACATACATACATACATACATACATACATACATACATACATACATACATACATACATACATACATACATACATACATACATACATACATACATACATACATACATACATACATACATACATACATACATACATACATACATACATACATACATACATACATACATACATACATACATACATACATACATACATACATACATACATACATACATACATACATACATACATACATACATACATACATACATACATACATACATACATACATACATACATACATACATACATACATACATACATACATACATACATACATACATACATACATACATACATACATACATACATACATACATACATACATACATACATACATACATACATACATACATACATACATACATACGTGTGTGCGTGAGTGCGCGTGTTTGTAGCCTTATAAAATAACACAATACTAAAGTAACGCTTTTTGATTAAATAAGTCTGTGTGAAGGGAAACTAAGATTGATATAAACTTAGAATAAAATATTATAGTGTTTCTTGTAACTTCTAATAAAAATACGACATTATGAGTATTAGAGTTACTGTTAAAGTAACATATAACATTTTTTCTTCTAAAATTAAACGAAATATACCTTAAACTGGCCATTTTTTTAATCAATACGAAATCCACTAACCATCATACTTTAAATCCAGGTTTAGTATCTTCGGGTTTGTAACAGTTTCTTGTCATTGAGAAATCCTATCTCTAGTAGCTGTTTAATAAAATGCTCTCTTCCAAATTGCCTTACCCCTTCTCTGTAAGAATCCACTTTCACATATGTATCGTATATAAAAACCCTTTTTTCAAGATTATATTTATATAGTAGCATAACTAACACTAATTAACACACAGCACCGGATATCAAGCAAACGCTCAGTCATTCGCTGACAAAGCCTCCTTCAAAATAACTACAAGCTGCTACCTGCACTTGCATTGTATGCCTTCACAGGTGCACTATTTTTAATCTTTGCTAACCGTAAGAAACCAAGTGCATTTTAACTCTCAACGGCACTTACTGTTGTAACTTAGATAGGGAGAAGGCTAAATGCTGCTCTGCAATTTATAAGATTAATGGAATAACTGAATAGACTTAGCTGCTATTAGTTAATTGAACCCTACTGTTTTTCCTCTACCTATATGGGTTTTTATTAAGAACATTGAGGAGGTTCATTATTTTAATTAGTGTTTTATTTCTATCATGCAATGAAGCCAGCGGTGAACTGCTCCATACTGTCCGGGGAACGTGGTTTCAGAGAGAACTCATTTTCCTTTACCCCCTAGAAGATGAAATCCAGGGAGGCCTCTGATCGGTGTCCTAGGAAGGGGGACAATCGATGGAAACCCGGCAACCAAACCCCTTATTTGGAATCTCTGGGTCAAATAAATGCCGAACGCATTTTTCTTAGTGCGGGTTGCACGTCGTCCTGTTGGAAGAAAATATAATTCACGTCTGCTCTGAGGGATCAGTTCTCCAGCAAACCGCCACGGGCGGCCGAGGTCGTTAAGGCACGGACTCGTGAGCGGGAGGTCTGCAGTTTGGTTCTCGCCTGGATGTCCTCCCCGACTAAATTTTTTCTACAGTTTTCTCAGTCATAAATAGCAAATGCCTGGTAGGTGCCTCTAAACGTAAGCGTGAACGTTTTCTTTCTTCAAAAAATCCTTTCCCCAATTTATTATTTTATCTTAAATATCACCAGTGTCCACCGCCTGTGATGCCTCAGCAGTAAAACCGGGTGTTAAATATTTAAAAATACATTCTGCAGCATTTCCTTGTAGCCATCATCAGTGGCGATACTATAAAAACATTGGTTCATAAAAATCATTGTACCACAAGAAGTTATACTAGACTACACGCTGTTCAACACAAACCAGTAGGTACAATTCACCTGCATTTAAAGATAACTTGTTTCTGAATACAGGGGCATGCTTTAGCGCCAGCTTTTTCGTCTGTCTTTCTTGAAAACTATTCTTCAGATGAAATTCAAACACGCAGCTACAGCACCACAAAATCGGTCCCGGGCTAGCCAAGGTCAGTTGACTATTCATTTAACTACGAGTTCAATGAATTAAATACATATTACCACGCATGTATTAATGCTGTCTATAATATTCCTGCTCTTAAGACCCAAAAAGTAAGGAAACAACTATCACGAATACCCCAGTCTATAATGCACATATTGCGAAAGAACGTAACTGCTTTAGCTACAAGTGGACAATTGTAGTAAAACCGTATAAAAATGGAATATTCTCTGAGGCAGGAAACGATTGTTTAAATGAATCAGAAAGGCAAAATGTTTCTTACTACTCCACATATACCCCAGTTAATTTATTTGTGACAAGGAGAAAGTAATAGCAGTTGTTTAAAAGGCATGGTGAGTAATACCAGAATTTGATTTAGTAAAGTTCATGCAAGACAGACTCCTCTACGTCATGTTAGCAATGTGTGCCAATGGCTTCATAAAGTGTCTCTTGATAGACAAGGAAAAGCGGGCTAATAAAATGATCTTCTAAACCCCTTGCGGGCAGAATGAAAGTTGATAATTTTGCAACATTGGATGTATGAAATTACTGCTGTGACTGTCGGAACTCTGACATGAAGATCGCATCATGCCCTTTCTCTCCAGTGTCATAGGTAGTAATTGCGAAAGTGCGCTTATAACCTCACATATATGCCAATTGCGGGAGTTTTTGTTGAATGACATCTACCAAGTGGGGTCGGTCCTTATGGTCTATACTTGCTTCGTAAACCTAAGATCGCGGGTTCATTCCCGGTCAGGGTCTATGGAATTTTCCGGACTTAAAAATCCTAAGCATGGATGGCTTTCTTCGGAAAGAAAGTAAAGCCGTGGGTCCCGTGTCGTAGTTTTACCGCACGAAAGAACCTCAAGCCTGAAATAAAAGGCCTTTGAGCAAAATGTTTCCACCCTTTCCCTGAATTTAATGGAACGCTGATGACCTGAGATGTCAAAGAGCGTCCGTAAATAAACAAACAGTGAAAACTTTTGCTGAATTACATTTTGTGAAACAAGTATCTACATATAGATATACATATTACGTTATATGTCCACAATAGAAATAATATTCAATTCACTTATTGTCGGGCAGAGGACCTAAGTAGTGTAACTCTCTTTTAAATTGCAAACTTTTTACAAAATTTAATTTAAGAGAAATGGCACAGGAAGGGAAGTGTCAACACTTTTTATTACTACTCACTACTAAGTTGACTCACAGCGGCACTGGCGAGAAATCAGAAATGAGACATTACAATTTATCACCTAAGCTTATACCTGTTAGCTTTGAATCAAATGTAATTCTCCCATCTACATAACTTGGCAACAGATGGAAGCACTGCCTTTTTTTTTTAATGGTGTTTAACGCCCGTTTTTACTACTGAGGCACCCACCACAGGCGGTGAACACTGATGATACATGAGATGAAATGATATATTGGGAAAGGATTGAAGCACTGTCATGAAACCGATACTGGAATGTTCGTAGACTTTCCCTCTTCCTCTCAGTTGGCATGAAGTCGTGGCAGTGAACGTTGTGTTGTTACGCTGTATATATTGGAATCCTACACAAACGGTCAAATAAAGAACGTGTTGTGATAGAATTTTTGACAGCAGAAGGCGTCAACCCAACGGATATTCATCGACGAATGCAAACAATTTATGGTGAATATGCTAATGTAAACACTGTCGTTGGGACAATAAATATAAAGATGGCGAGGCGGGAACATCAGACATGCAGAGTTTAGACGCCCTGTGACAGCAATTAATGGGATCATAAATCTGCCAAATTTGAAACAGCTTCTGAGAAAGATTCGAAAGGAAAAGAGACATGTCCTGCAGCCACACGCTTCAAGTGTCACTACAGCAGAACTTTGACTCCCATCTCTTCCTGAAATTCAGGTCAGCACTACCTATCCAATGAAAAGACTTGAGAGATTGTTGCTGAAACAGAGTTTGTGCTTCTCCCGTGACGGTTTCACAAAACTAGTTCATCGTTGCGAGAAGTGCATCCAGTTGTCTGGTAATGACGTTGAAAAATGAAAATAGGTAATTAAAGAACACATAAGGATTGTTTCTCTGTTTAATATCCCCATTCATACACAAGTGATGAAGATGGAGACATTACTTTTCATTTAACCCTCGTATGTATGGAAAACAGCGTTTTATAGCGTACATGGTAAAAAAAAAAAAAAAAAAAAAATCACATTTGATATGTTTTATGTTACACATAGCAAGAAGTATCCAATATAATGCAAGGAACGAACGCATTGTGTATTTAGAAGTAATAATATATTGCTGATAACACGATATATATAAAGTTGAAACGCAAAATTGTTTTTGTGGGTGCTATTATGGGATTAAGAAATTCAATTCCATAGGTGGGAGTTTTAGTGTACGTATTCTCCTGTAGACTGAAATTTACAGAATGTGACAAACTTTGGGGAATGGTTCCTCATACACACAAGTAGCATAAATATATGCCCGGAAATGCCTGTTTAGAATTATTATTGAAATATAGCAATCAACGCGTTTTGAGATACGATCCAATCACTTATGTTTGTTAATTCAGACAAATGATTGTAATCAATCTACTGAAATACATTGCACTTTGGATGGCGGTGTGTTGCCATGGAGTCTTGTTTACACTTGTGGTTTATGTACATTCGTGATTAGTCATTTTCTTAAGTTTGATTTGTACTGCAGTTCAGTTACATTTGAGCGGCTAACCACGGCAGGATATTCATATCGTTTGAATCAAGGTTGGATAGTGTACGGTCGCATGGCAGGTACAGCAAGACCCCAAAGACTTGGGAAAATAAGAATACAAAAGCTGTTTATTGAATATTCTTAAAGCGGTAATGTGAAAACAGTTGTTTTGAATGTTTAACATTCGTTTTTACTGCAGTGACATCTCAGGCAATTCATGAGATGAGATAATAAATTAGGAATACTTTTTTTTAAGGAAGGAAGCTTTCCAGACCTAAATTTAGGGTACCTTCCTGGCATTTGCTTTTAATGAGAACTGAGAAAAAACTGAAGTCAGGACGACCCTGGCGGGAATCGAATCCCAGAGCTCCCGCTCGCTAGTCCGCGTCTTAACGACCGCGGTGTCGGTCATTATATGAAATGACCAAATGCTACGGCCAGTTGTCTTGTGCTGATAACTGGATCTTCTTCAACACCTCGACAATAAACTGCAGGATAAGTTAGTTGTATGACTCGGCTGCTTTCGGTCTGTGAACAGCTCACCACCCTCGTATCCATTACCATTCACAAGACCGCACATAAGCATTTTTGCCTGCTTAAGATGTGAATGCCCTGCCATAGTTAGCCGATCAAACGTAACTGAACTCAGCACAAGTCAAATGTAAGAAAATGATAGCTGTAAACAAATTTCCATGGCAACATTGTATCTAGGGTGCAATGTGCACAAAGCCGATTTACTTTTGTCATTAATATCATTCATTTTTTCTGAAAAAAAAGAGTTAATTATTATTTTAGCAAACTTAAGTTCTTGGATCGTAGATCAGAATGGGTTGAATTATATTTTTCAATATCAATTCACATACAGACATTTTAAGACGTAAATTTATATAGCTGTCTCTCTCCCTTCTCTTGTGTGTTTTGGTGTGAGGAATTTGCCCCCAAATTTTGTCCCAGTATTTTTGTTACTTCTTGTAGTAGTGCTAAGAAGGATTCTCTCTTCACACACAAGGAAGAAGAAGAAGGAGAAGGAGATTGTTGCTATATTTCAAATAACTTGTATTTTCTTCAAAGGCAGAAGACAAGCTTTATCTGTTTCTGCTTCTCTAGTTCTTGTTATTTATATATATTTCTTGTGTCTTTTATTCTTATCTGTTCGCCACATACAATGTAGAGAGGACATTCCAGGAGTGTCACCAGAGGATGCTTTACCTTCTTTATAATACTGTGTTTAACAATACTTTACAAGCATTATTACAATTTTTTTTATTTTATTCTTTCAATAGTTTGATCATGTATTTTCTCCATTTTGCAAATATTAGCCAGATAGTGCTTATGGCCATTTTTATTATCTTCTCTTGGGTCTATATTCCCCCCCCCCTCTTGTTCTCTCTCTCTCACACACACACACACACACACACACACACACAAAATCAAATGAAGTGCAAATTTAACTGCTGCTGGTACCATTTATAAGCAACAACAGTGGGAACGAGAAAGAAAGATATTTCAGCTACCATGGGTGCTGTATTATCCTTGTTGATACTGCTGGGATCTTTTATCCTGGTTACTTCTTTTTCTAGGTGATAGTCTGAGCAAGCTTGTGTTGTGTATTTTTGAAAAAGATAATATACTTTAGTTATTTGTGCTATTGCATTGACTAGTAGACATTTCTTGTTATTGGTTTCGTACAAATATTTCTGTTCTAAATATAAATGCAGACAATGGTTTGGTAGGGTATTTGTTCCTTTTCACTGTCCAATCATTGTCAGTTCCTAATGGTTCTACAACACAATAAGACATGAAATATAATACAGCTTAAAATATTTTCTTTACTAGAATTGTTAAAGACTTAATATACAATAATATCAAGGAAGTTATACGTGCAAGCTGCTGCAATAAATTGAAAATGAGGTGGGAGGGGAATTAAACAAGAAAATGTACATCAAAATCATATTATGTAAAATAAGGGCCATTGTTCCAATTTGAGAGAATTCTGCACCAAAGATACTTAAAAATTCACTCTTAAAATAGGCACAAATTTTCTCTACATCTTTACAGCTAGCTACCCAATGACTATGTAAAAATAGTAGACATAGTGTCATTGTCCTCCACAAGAAGTGCTAATTGAAGTTGTATCTACACTACGTATAGCTCATTGGTTGACAAAGACAATTTGTTGCCAACATTACCAGACATGCAATGAAAGAAAGTCACTTCTTTGCTTGAAGTACTGAAGAGCTACTTTAATCACAGTCAACTGTTTTATGTTTATTATTAGGGGAAAGAGAAAAAAAAGCTATTAAAGCAAATAACATTTTTAAAAAAGTTTCTGATTAGCTTGGCAGTTCCTGAAAGACAGCTTTGATATACATACTGCTCCAGTTTAAGCCCTGATCATAAATTCAATGTTCCCCAAGAATGCAATGTAAGGTATTACCTATACAAAATAAATACAGCCTTTAATGTATTCTTGTCTTTCTTTGTTGATTAATTTTTAGCACTATTAATGCTACTAATAATGGAATATAATTAAATGACACCTTATTTTTACCATAATTTTAAAGGATAATTAAAGAATTGAATTTGATTTATGCTACCAACAATTACAAAAGTATTTTCCAGATACTGCCAAAACAACGCCCCACATAATCGCATTATAAAAATTGTCTTGCAGGTCCTGTATTGGCAACAGTGGTGATCTCACTGACAGGTCAGATCCTTAAAGCTGTATCACCAAAGTTTGGCAGTCTAGTAGCAGAAGAGGCAAATCGCAAGGGCTACTTGCGACATATCCATTCACGCATCATCACTAATGCAGAGGAGATTGCGTTCTATGGAGGACAAAAGGTATCTTTCTAACTAAACCAAGTGCAAAACTATCGTCATGTGTGCAGATATTAGAAATATCAAAGTGTGCTCTCTTGAAATACTGTAGCATCTTTTATCATTTGAATACTATATATATATACAATCTAATTACAATGGCAAAAAGAGCATTAATATCATATTTAACTATATTTAATATTAAAAAGACTGTATATTTTAGAGATGGATATTGTATGTGAACAAAATTGATAATTAATAATGAAATTGTAGAGTGGATTTTAGAGTTTCACTATTTAGATAATGGTATATTACTTAATAGAGATAAGGATACAGTGGCAAGTTTTTAGTTGTATATGTGATATAATAAGCAGAATGATGAGAAATAAAACTAGATGCTAGGTGCCAATGGTTTCAATAGGAATATATGCAAATGAAACATTAATCTTAGGAAAGGACAGAAATAAGATTTCTGAGATATGGGTTAGACTATCATATAAAATAAATATGAATGAAATAACAGAATGATTTAATGAAAAAAATACAGGAAAACATAAAATGGATAAACTACATTAAAGAATAGAAGATATACCAACATGATGCTAAACCCAAGGTAGAAGTTAATGTATTCCTAAACTTAGATGGTTAGGTCAGCAAAAAGTAATGCTATCAGTAATAAGATCCTAAACTCTAAAAACATAAGTAAACCAAGCTGGCATAAAATAAAATGAATTGCAAATAGGAAACAGCCTGGAAAATGTTTCACCTTATTACTGAATTGGTGACTTGTTTGAATTGGCATGTCAATATTTGACTCTCTTTTGATTGAATTTGCTTAATTTCTTTTCTTGGATTTTTGTGCTTAAAATTAAGGATTGGCCCAATCATAGCCATAATTGCCCTTGAGCCATTTTCCATGATATATTTTGCTTTTTTATGTTGCTTGTTTATATTGGTGAAATGCCAATAATTTAATTCCCTATTCATTCCCATGAACCTTTAATGCTGAATTAGAGTATCAGTGTGAATAAGAATCAGTTCTTCTTAATAGTTTTTATGTTTGTTTATTTACAGACATTCTTTAACATATCAGCATCCCATTCAATTCAGGGCATGAAACAGCTGATATACTTCTCTTCTGAATTTTATGCTAAAAATCTGTTGACCCTGGCCAGGATTGTACTTGCAATCTATGAGGCAAATTTGGTTACCACTAGGCCACCAGGACTGACATACTGTAATGATATGACTGCTATGATTACACTGAAGCCAGCATAGTAGGATGTAATGTATTATAACTGTCCTCAGGTGGAATTAAATCTCCTGCAGCGAGCTTATGGTTCTCTAGTAGATCAGATGAACACAATCTTCTCACAGAGACTTTGGTATGTGATGTTGGAGCAGTTCCTCATGAAGTATGTTTGGAGCGGTACAGGAATGATCATGGTATCTCTCCCCATCCTCACCAGCTCACGACGAAATGGTAAGTCTTACTTTAAAGTGTATGTAATTTTTGCACTTACAAGCAGGCATTCTTAAGAAGGCAGGGAAAAAAAAACATTCTATCATGCTTATAATTCTAAAGTATAATATTCTAATACAAATGTTGGCCACTCTAGAGCAATTGCTTTGAGAGATACATTGAAGTAAGTAAATAGGTTGAATAAGATATTTTTTTGAATGAGAAATAATTAAAAATTTTGCCTTTGTGTTGCTTGTTTAATGTAAGATCACACACACTGCAGTAATGATAGTTCACATGAAAGAGGAAAGCATAATTTGCCTGTTTACCATCTGTCTCTTCATCACAACAGAGGGAAGTATTGCACCCCCTATATGTGATTAGTGAACCAACATCTAATAGCCACCATGATGTCATCTCCCTTATCAAGCAGCTCCCCAGTTGCCTGATCTGGCTGGGTGGACTCCATTCCAGACCTGTCTAACACAGAAAATTTCCAAGTAGATACCAGGATTCAAATCTGGAAATCAGTAGTGCTAATCATTGGACTGGGGAGGCAGTTGTTTATATAACCTATATGATATTATAAGCTATTTGATCATTTTATTTGCTACTTATTAACTGCACAGTCACTTTTTGCAGCTGCCCTTCTCGATAGCTGTTGCACAGGAAAGTTGTATAAACATTTATTGATATATTAAAGTCATTTGAGATATGTCAACCTAAACACTCTTATTGCTCCACTTACTTGTTGTAAAGTATGGTACTAGTTTCAAAGACATTCATTTTCATCCTCTGCCGAATGTCTTCACAATCAATACAATGCTTTACAACAAGCAAGTGGAGCAATAAGAGTTTTTAGGTCAACATAATGATTTTAATCATATAAGCAGCTTCATTGTGTCAGTTCCATATATTTATTTAAAATTTTTTAAAATATATTTTATTGATATATTATAAATATATAACATATGTGTTTTATATGGTGCACTTTTATTTAGAAAATATTAAGTACATAATCATTTTGAACTCTGTGTTGTAATAGTTATTTTCATATCAAATAAAATATTTTAATAGCAAGGCAAGTTATTTTGCAAAATACTTTAAATATATCACGTATTCTTTAAATCGTTGAATTAGGCACATGTTACATTAATGAAAACTTACCTGCTTTCTCTGCCAAACTGCATAACCTTTCACCTCACCCTCACATTTTGGTTTCACTAGGGCAGAAGTGTTCTGTTCTAACACATCCTCAAGTTAAAACAAAGGGACTAGTTTTAAAAATAAATGTATTTATTCACTTTATAAGCAGTTGCATTAAAAATAGTATAACAAATGCTTTTCAGGTAGATGCTTTATGCCACATACAAATTACTGGAAATTAGCAAAGATGAACTATTTTGGCAATATATAAATCCAGTGTCATAATAAGCCACTGTTACTTATCATTTGCATTTTTAATAGGGGAGAAATCCCAGACGGAAATGCCATTAAGGTAAAGTGGATACAATGCTGTGCCACTCTGCACAAGTACTTGGTTAAGTTCACTTGTTTCTGGTTGACTTTTAAATTTGGAGTTCTTCATATAACATATTGCCTTGGAATGCTTTGCATGGAAATAAATATTCACATTATAATTTCAGAGCAAGATGACTCACCAGATGGTGGTGTGAGTGAGCGTACACAGTACTTTACAACTGCTCGCAACCTACTGATATCCGGAGCAGATGCTGTTGAACGTCTCATGTCATCTTATAAGGCAAGTACTGTAACTCACAGCTTGTGAATGTGCTACATATGCAAAGAGCTAATGCATCTACCAAGATCTGTAATACTTGTAGTTCATTGATAAAGATGAAGTGGTGCTAACTGCAGGTCAATTGGCATTTTATTTAGAAATATTATGTTTTACCCTTCCTCCTCCTCCCTTATGCATGATAGAGCAGGATGGCTCAAGTGATAATGCTTGGTACTTGCATTTGGGAGGTTCTGAGTTCAGTTCTCATTGGGCTGGTCATCATTACCTTGGGTTTTTTCATAATTTCCCCATATCACTTATATGAATCCTAAAATGGATATTTACATTCCATGAATTGTCCACTCTCCCATTTCATATCACTTTATTCCATTAGTTCTGTTACAGGGTCAAAAGCGTCAGAGCAAGATGGACTGGCATGGTGTGACTTGTACTTTGGAAAGGTTTCTGTCCCAACACCTGTCTGGAATGGAAGCAAACCTTCTGAGAGGCTAGCTCAACTTGGGGGAGGGGGTCTTCACTGGTGTTCTATCTAAATATATTAGGGACTCCATCTGCCTTTGTGCCATGCCACGATATACCCTGCCTGCCCGGTGTTTTCCTCACTTCATCCTTTCTTTCTAGAGATGTCCGAGAGCATAGACACAAAGTACCAACTGCGAGCAAGGCTCAAATACTAAAAGTATCCTCTTCCACTCCTGACCATCCACCCCTTATGGATGGATACTATAATTCTTAAACATAATGGAAGTGTGTTAATTGTTGTTAAATTGTAACTATAAGCTATTTAATGCAGCAAACCTAGTTTTTTAAATATATATTCTGATCAAAAGTAAGAATTCTACTCACTTTTGCTAAATATCAGATGAAACTAATTAAATAAGCAAATAATTAAATAAGCAAATTAAACTGATCAGTTTAATGTGAAAAAACTAAAGCTGTGTACATTAAAATGGCAAACTGTCTTCTTGCCTATGTAGGAAGATATTTTTTTTTATAGAATTAATATGTATTAAATCTTGCTTTTATACAGAAATAAAAGGTATTTCTGCAATTCTTTATTGTAATAACTGAGAGCTTACTTTCTTTCAAGCAAATTAATGCTTGTTTTCCTATTATTTGTAGTGCAGTATATTTAATTCAGAGTATTGATGATGCATATCTTTACAAATAAATTATGTAGAGTCATTGGTTTTGTAACTATCATTTAAAGATTGTAATAAATACATAATTGCATTATTTCCAGAGGATGATGAGGCAATGCGATATTGATTGGACATTCCTGGGTATTATCCCTAGCAGCAACAATAGCAGAGAAATTTTCTTCTATTCTGCGTATCCAGATTAGCCAATATTTATTCATTGTGCTATCTAAATGAGTATCTGGGATTCATTTCTTACTGGGAGATGGCACTCTGGGCAGTCTGTGCTGATCACACTATGTCCTTGTACCGCCATGGGTGGCCGAGGTCGTTAAGGTGCAGACTCGTGAGTGGGAGGTCTGGTGTTCGAATCCCGCCAGGACCGTCCTCCCTGACTGAGTTTTTTTCCAGGTTTTTCTCAGTCCTCATAACTGGTAAATGCTGGGAGGTACCCTAAACTTAGGCCTGGAATGTTTCCTTCCTGAAAAAATCCTTTCCCTATATCATTTCATTTCATGTATCACCAGTGTTCACTGTCTGTGGTGCCTAGTAGTAAAACCGGGCATTAAACACCACATTAAACACCATTCAAAAAAAAAAAAAAAACAAACTATGTCCTTGTAATGCCAAATGGTTCAAATACTCAGATATCTTTTCATCTGGCCCTCAAGCACATGCACATTCTAAAAGGGATTGATTGGGGATGATTTATTTATTTATGGACGCTCTTTAACAGCTCAGGTCATCAGCGTCCCATTCAACTCAGGGCGTGAAACGGCCGACAAATTTGCTCAGAGGCCTCTCTTTCAGGCTTGAGGTTCTTTTTCGTGCCGTAAATGTACGACACGGGACCCACGGCTTTACTTCCCTTCCGAAGGAAGCCATACTTACGATTTTTACGCCTGAAAAAATCCATCGATCCTGGCCGGGTTCGAACCCGCGATCTTGGGTGTAGGAGCCAAGTATGGTAACCACTACACTACCAGGACCGACATTCTAAAAGGGGGCTATATATACCTTTATTTTTGTATAATAATTAGAGTATCATTCATATGTTTTTGACTACAAAGCTTTGTTAACAATAATTCGTTTTTTTTTTGTCTCAATCCTGTATATTTCAAGGTTTTTAATCAGAGTTGTTTAAGTGTTAGCAAAAAAAAAAAAAAAAAAAAAAAAAAAAAAAAAAAGAAAGAAAGAAAGAAAAAAGAAAGAAAAAAAGAAAAAAGAAAGAAAAAAAAGAAGAAAAAGAAAAAAAAAGAAGAAGATAACTACATATTTAATTCTGTTTTAAAGACATCCATAAATGATTATTGTGAAAGGGGAAAAGTAATTTCTAGGATAATATTAGCATTAAATTTAACTTGTATCATTAAGCATATGATATTGGTTATTAATTATAATGAGTCACAAGAATGTCTGTAATTTGGATCTTAAGAATGTGAATAGATAAAAGTTCTCTAGCTGTGGGAGATGAAATTATAACAATTTTCAAGCTGTGGGAGGTGCAATTGTGGCACTACAGCCTTACTACCTTGCAGATGCTCTTGGTAAGCAGTGATGTCAAGAGCTAATAAAACCACTACTATCATTCTAATAGCAGTTGCAGCAGTAACTTTTATGTCTTCTCTTGGCTCTTTATCATTGCTGAGAATAGAGTGGAGCATACAGTGATACTGATTTTATTTGGACAAACCATAAACAGAGTTTCAAGTTTCTTTAAGCTATTTAAATTGTTTTCACTGCAGCTGAAAATATTTGAAAAATTGGTTTACAATTACTGTAAAATCATTTGAGACTGAATAGTTTAAGCATTCAAATGTGATAATTATTTCTGTAAAACATATATCTTTTAGTATCTTTTCAAATGAAATGCTTATCATATTGTAACAAGAAAATTAATTCAAAATGGTTATAGGAAACTGACATGTGGCATTAAACTTTTCTAGGAAATTTAGATTGAAATCATTAGCAGTGAACTTTCAAATGTAAATATCATTACGCACATGTCATTCTGGTAACTTATGATAGTCGGGGAGACTGATAAGTGCAGCGGAGCTCACTAAGGCACAGAATAGTTAATAGCAAATCTGTAGGTCATATCCCACCAGGATCGTCCCCTCTGACTGAGGCTGTTTCTAACTTGACCTCAGTCATCATCAATGGCAAATACCAGAGAGCTATCCTAAATTTAGCCCAGCAACACTTCCTTTCCAATTTATAATTTTATCTCATTTACCATCAGTGCCCATCACTTATGATTCCTCAGTAATGAAAACAAGCATTAAATGTTATTTAAAAAAAGAATCAGAAACTGTTTAAGTACATAAAGCTGAAATAATGCAAATATTTAAAAAATATATAATCATAATACAATTTTTCTGGGAAAACTTAATACTTACAATTGACTTTGCAAGGAAAGGACAGATACTGTCACTACATATCAATAACAAAACTAAATATAAACTTACTACTGTAATCTCCTGTTCAAATTTAAATGAGATCTTATGTCATTTCACAATGTCATAGTTATGTTTGCCAAGCCTTACTGAAGCCTTACTATTCTTTTCACTTGATATGAAACAAAAATAAATCTGCATAGGTCCCCCCCCCCCAAAGAATTAAGCAAGAGTGCTGTGCTTTTATTGTTAACAAATATCTATCCAATATTTGGCATATAAATTAGTGATCAAAATTACTGGCATACATATTGCCTGACAAAGGCTTTAAATAAGTCACATATTCATAACTAAGTGCTGCTTAGTTATGAATATGACCAAATTAAGATAACCACTAATAGATTTTGTTAATTGCTGTTTATGACAAGAATTGTGCAAATAAGTAAAAGTAATATTCTACATCACTGAAATTGTGGCCAATTGGCCGGGAACTCACTCACACACTGAAGTATATCATAATGATAATCTACCCACCTGTTCGGAAGCAAATTTCAAGAATAAATTTATAATGATCTTTTGTAATAATCATAATGCCCTCAAGTCTCAAGTAAATTTTTAAAAATATAATGTGGTTTTGCTGCAAAAAAAAAAAAAAATAGTGTGCTTATTTTAATTCCTTGTTAACCCATTTGCAACGATAGGCTATGAATATTACCTTTTTCTCAAGGATCAAATTTTTGTTAATGCTAATACTACTTTCTGTAGAGCTAAGGCAAATATTACAATGCATAAAATACAAGGGAATAAATTTATTGGAGCAAGTGATCATTTAAAGTATTTTATGTTCGCAGGAAATTGTGGAGCTGGCAGGATACACATCACGTGTTGGTGATATGCTGGATGTGTTTGAGGATGCCAGTAAAGGGCGTTACATGCGCATGATGGTTAATACCAACAATGAAAGTAGCAGTAAACATATAACATCTGTTGCACCTTCAGGCTTCAGAATGGAGTTTCATAATGGTCAACCAGTCATCAAAGGTGAGCACATCACATGGTAGATTTTATTTTTATTCTCTTGGTGAGTCATCATTCATAAATCACATTCAGATAAGAGAAGCACAATGCAGCTAACTTCAGAGCAGATATTGGCAAATTTGTTTTTCTGCGTGTTCCAGTGCATAAATTACACTGGGCAACAATGAAAATGTTTCGGGCTTAAAAATAGTGAATTTACATGTATTTCCATCTGCTGAATTAAAAAATCACCATAAAAATGATAGATTAGCTCTTGTTTTGAAGATAAAGTGACATTTCATTTTTTAGAGTGAAGATTTTAAATTTGGGGGAATTTTTTTTGGGAGTTGGCACACCTGTCAAATAACAAAACACAAATGCTCTTCAGCTGTTTGTAAGTCATATACATAGATACTGTTACTGTGACTGTGAATTACATGTAGTTTCTACTCAAATTAATGCAAAATTTCTGGTTCATGAGTGCATTTTTAGTGTAAAATTTGTAAAAATGCCATGAAAATGTGTAAATATGGTGAATAACTTTTGTTATATTTGTGGTGAAATAACATTTTCCTCACAGAAATGCAAGAAAAATGTCATTGCCAAGCCTCTTGTGGACCCAAAAGATGTTCTTCTTCCACCCCTGCATATCAAGCTGGGTTTGATGAAAAACTTTGTCAAAGCTATGAACCAAGAAGGATGGGCCTTTAAGTACATCAGAGAGAAATTTTCGAAATTAAGTGATGCAAAAGTTAAGGAAGGCATTTTTGTCGGACCACAAATAAGAGAACTTGTAAAGGATCCTGCATTTGACCAAGTTTTGGAGGGGAAAGAAAAGGAAGCTTGGGAAGCTTTCAAGGGTGTTGTTCATGGATTTTTAGGCAACAAAAGAGATGACAACTACAAGCATTTGGTGACAGTGGTCCTGCAAAAATACCGTAACCTTGGATGCAACATGTCCCTTAAGATCCATTTTCTCCACTCCCACCTAGACTTTTTCCCTCCTAGTTGTGGAGCTGTTAGTGATGAACATGGGGAGAGATTCCATCAGGACATTTCTGTTATGGAACAAAGATATCAGGGCCGTTGGAATGAAGTAATGCTTGCAGATTACTGTTGGTCTTTGTATAGGGATTCTGCGGAACTCCATCACAAGAGGCAAGTTAAAGGACGACGAAGTCAATAGACCACCACATGATTCTCTTCAGACACGACTATCTGCGAAGTATTTTTCCAGCAATTTAGAACTCTTAGCATGTAATTACCAGTTAAAAAAATCAAATGCACTTTCATTGTTGTTAGCATGTATGTAATTAAAATGTATCCTTTTCTCTCAATCCATTAATATGTAATACTTCCACCTTGTGTATATCATAGAAACTAGAGCTAATAAAATTTTTTCATTGTCATATTTGTTTTTCTCAACCCAAAATTAGTAGGAATTGCCTCATGAAGTGCTCGAATCATTCAAAAATTATTTTTTTATTTGAATTATTTACATAAAATTCAGTATAGATGACATAAGTTAATTATGAATAAGTAAAAATTGTGTTTTCTTTTTTTTTAAGTATAAAAAAATGCAACACTATACAGAAAGATGAATGTAAATTTTTATACATTTATTTCTTCAGCACTGTATTTTGGTATTTCTGAAAAGGGGAAAAACTGACAACTATAGCATTAAAAAGGCTAAATCATAATAATATAGATAAATTAATTCATTTAAATATATGTGCATGACAAAACAAAAGTTTTTCCTTTAGTGTAGTCATAGTATTTTATGTACACTATCATCATAGCAATGCTGAGGCAGCTGAGATAGTAAGGTACCTTATTGCAAACTGGATAATTTGGAGTATGGCCCCCAGTGGTGGCAAATGAATTTTTCTCAGGTCTGTGTAATCTCAGATATCTGCTTAATTATTTATCTAGCTCAGCTTTAAATTATGTCTGCTCTAGCTGTCCATAAAAGTGTAGGCAGTTTATAATTAAACTTAACAGATACTACATATCTGTTTTTTCTGCTGATTCATTGGTACTTTGAGGTACTTTATTGATAATATGAGTAATAAGTAATAAATAGGGCCCAGATTCTTAGGTTTTAACCTATTTTATTCCTTATTATGTAATTTCACCATTGTAACATTATTTTCTTTTATTAATCAAATGAATGAATCCTTTAGGTCCTAAAACTGGCTAAAGCGAGTTCAGAACCTGAAAGAGAATATTAGAAAAAAATGCAATGTTACCAGGAACAACGAGCACTAATGTGCATTTGTTTCCGACTTTCTTTCACTCTTTGGCGTTTTGTTTATTGTTTTCTTTGGGCTTATGGAAGTTTTGCACAATTTGTGCTGCAAAGCAGGTAATTAAGTTGTGTAGTACATTGTCTGTGTTAACAAAGAAAAATTATTCAATTTAATTCAGCTTAACAATAAATGTGGTATTCATTCATGTGCTGTAATCCAACTGACTTGGTTTAGCACTTAGTATCACTTTTTAGTTTTATTTAATAGAAATTGCTGTTATTCAATGTACATTATTCCTCCAGTTTTATAATTAAGTCCAGATATTTTATATCCTGCATTTTTCCAGTGCTCTGGCCTAAGTTCAAAGATATACATGGAATAACTATTTGATTTCTTTAAACTGATGTAACAGTATTTATTTGTCAAAATTTAAAACAAAAAGTATTGCCCAATGTACAAATATGATTCATTGCATTAAGAGCATTGTGGATAGTAGTTTAAAAAATTAGACATTTTTGTAACTAATATGTTCATATTACCTGAAAATAAAGTTTGAGGGCAGAATGTTTAAAATTGAGAAACAATTTTATGTATGAAAATTGTGTTGTTTTCTGTGGTATACTTTGCTTAACTGCATACTTTCAAAGTATATTAATGAAAGTTGTAATGTGTGATTTGACTAGTTGAATCCTGTTTGATAGCTATAAATAAAACAAATGCAGGAATTTTATCTCAAACCCTTAATACACCAATTTAGATGATTAGTATAGGGTGACCTGCTTAGAGGTATCAAGAATTAAATGCTTGTTATTTAAAAACAGCGGAAGATATTATTACAATTTGCAACTTACAAGATATGGGAACTATTAAAGTTTATACAACAATGATGTGAAAAATGAGTGCTTACATGCTCATTTGCATGTGCACCAATATTTAATGTGAGATCCAGCCCAGTGGAGCAACAGGCATCCCATGGTAGCCATATGAATGCCAGAACAAAATGTGCAGTGTGTGTTGTGGTGAAAAGAGCAGAAATCTGTTACATGTGTACAATGCTGTGCTAGCTATTAGTTCAATAGTCTAGATGACTGCAGGGCAACTGGAGGCATACACATCAACCATTCTTCTAATCATGATGAGTTTCTACATCAAGCCATGTAAAAAGGTGTATTAATAAACCATTATTTTCACTTCAACTTATCATCTATTTCTTGATACCTATAAGCAGAACATTCTCTATAATTGTAAGCCATTATAGAATAACAATATTGATAATGTTGGAGCTGAGAGTGGAAATTAATAATGGAAACAAAACAGATAAAAAGTCCTATGTGTTTGCAGGTGTGCTGCAGGAAACAAATGATGGTACCATCTCATTGAGGAATGTGCCAATAGTCACACCCAACTGTGATGTAGTGTGCCCCAAGTTAACACTTACAGTCACACCAGGAATGCACCTTCTCATCACAGGACCCAATGGTTGTGGCAAGTCTTCGCTATTTCGCATCCTTTGTGGGCTTTGGCCTGTCTACAGTGGTGAACTTTGTAAGCCACCAAACTCGGACATGTTTTACATTCCACAAAGGTGACAACATATTGAAACTGTGCTGACTTCTAACTAGCTGAGTTTTTTTAAAGCATGCACAAGCAATCTTGATGAATGATATAAACATTCGTGTGGCAAAGTATTAATTTAAGTTGCATGTATAGAGAGTTATTTCTTACTTATAAGTGACAAAATACTTGAATATTCTTCTGAATTCATTCAAAGTACATCTTATTGAAAAAAAAAAAGAAAGAAAGAAAGAAAAAAAGGGTGGAAAGGAAGATATGAAATTTATCCGGACTAGCATGCTGTATTTTCTCTTGCCATGTTGCATCCAGACAAGTTAATCCATGGTTAACTCAGCCTGCTATCTAAATGAGTGCCTTGGGGAGGGTTTCTTATTCTGTAAATTCCTCAGGGGATTAAGAAGCAGTTAGAGCATAGTGTTGCCTGGACTGTGCCCATCTTGTGCTACAGTCATGAAAGATCACATATATCACAGTTTTAATCTACCTATAGGTTTCATTTGGCTATCAAACTTGTAGTTTTGAAGGAAAAATAATATTTACATATGATACTTATAATTATGTAGTATAATTATAATTGTCAAATTGTAAACCTGGAGGTCAAAAGTCCTTGTCACTGCATATGTGACTTTTATGTAGAGAAATGATCTTACAACGTTGGGTTTACATGTAATATATATGTAAGATACATACTATAAAAAACCTGTTTTATAAATTGTGAAATGAAGTAATATATAATTCATTTTTAAAGAATAACAGTTACACCAAATAACTGATTTTAGGTATTAATCTATAGATACTTTATATCCCAGTGTCGTGTTGTTATTATTGTAAACAGATTTTAAGGTGCAAATTTATGGTTAGAAAGGAAAAAGAAAGGCTCTAAACTTTTATACAGATAGATTAAAAATAGGTGCTTACAAAATATCTTTATTCAAGATCTAAACCAGTTAACATTAACATTATTCATTACTGTAGCAAATAACATAAAGTAACCAATATTAAGGAAGTAAATATGGTATTTATGTGGTTTCAACTAATTTGTTACACTTAATTACACACATTTCTTTGTTTTCGAATTTAAGTCATTGGTGCTTTGAAGTCAGGAGATCCTTATTATGATGAAACCGCTTAACATTTACTGAAACCATATTCTGTAAAAACACAGAAAGGGAGTTCAGTGGAAGTTGCAAATGCTTGCACTTGCAGATTTTTCCTCAAAATGAATTCAACATTTGATTTGACACAATCATCAAGGTTATCCTTCAAGGTTGTCAACTTCTTCTACTGATCCTGCTTTGCCATACCTTCTTCCTCTAAACTTGGAATCACCCCAGGCAAATACTTGTAGCCATGCACTGCAAAATCCAACTCTAGATCTTTGCCTTTGAGCAATGATAGGCATGCTTGATGGCTATTATGTCCATGGAATCTAGAGCATATATGCAGCTTTTGATTTTTTTTGCAGAAGAAAACTGTGCATCTTATCAAAATACCCCACCTGGTTATTACAAAGAATTATGATAGGTAAAGCCTAGTACCCTCTCGATTCAAAAGTTGATGATTTGGGGCCTTTAAAAAAATCTGCTTTAGAGCAGCAATGAAGTCATTTACCTTATTGTATTCCTTTCTGAATCTTTCAAAAACCCAGAGTAGTTCATGTGCAATACATGCCACATGGTTGAGGCTATGATAGCATGTTATATGCTTGATCAGTCACTACAAGCATGGCTTTTTGGTATTGTATGCCCTCTGGTCGCAGCTTCATGCATAAATCCTTAAATTACTGCATTACTGTGCAGGCATTTATCTTCTCAAGTTGGTACACTCAAAGAGCATGGGTTTCACCCTTTCACCATACATGAGAACACTGGCACATTCAATATATATCTTTGTAGCGCATCAGTAGTTTCATCTAAAATGAATCCCACTTATGTTAGCTGACATCTCTTTTATTTCCTCAAAAACATTCTCATAAATTGGTGATATGTAAGTTTTGAATAATTGAATCGAATTTGTAACACTTAAATCACTAATAGTTTTAAAAGAGGAAAACTAAGTTTCTGGAGCTAATTGCTCCTATCTTCAGTTCCAGTTCGACTGCCGCCCTTGTTCTTCATGGTGGTTTGGTTTGTCTCTTGTGGCTGTTGGATGAACTTCTGTATTAAGACATCACTTGGTGGGATTTCAAAGTTGAAAACATTTATATCTGGAAGAACAAATGTAGCATTTTCAACTTAGAAATCCCACCAAGTGACGTCTTAATACAGAAGTTCATTCAACAGTTACCAGAGACAAACCAAACCACCATGAAGAACAAGGCCGGCAGTTGAACTGGAACTGAAGATAGGAGCGATTAGCTCCAGAAACTTAGTTTTACTCTTTTAAAATTATTAGTGATGCAAGTGTTACAAATTCGACTCAATTATTCAAAACTTATATTAAACATCACTATTACAAACGTCCACCATATTTAACTGGCTCTATATAATTTTTTCTCAAGGTGCTCTCATCTGTTATTGACCTTTGCATGCAATTCTTGAGGAATGATTTGAATTCAGGATTGTTGCCCTTGTGGACTGGAATCGCTGACTGAACAAATGCTGTGGTAAGATATGCAGAGAACTGACTTGGCATAATTTTCAGATTCTGAAATAAAGGCATGTGTCAAGGTAGTTTGTTTAGGATGCAACTTGTCAACATTCTTCTTATGCATGCTGTACTGGATGTGCTGGTTAATTCTGGCTCTTGATGCTTCTCATTGATCACATTATTTACATCAGAGACAGCACATTGAAGAATTAGACCTTAATTTTGATGATTTGTCTCTTGAATTCTGAAAGTGCATACAACTTTGCTTTCTGAACTTTTGGCATGGTAGAGTACACGAACTGAGAACACAAACATAATCAAATAGAGCAATAAAGATTTGAGCCTTATTTATATTAAATATGCACAGACCAAACAGAGAGCTATGATTCTGTCAAATAGCTTTATTTAAAATTTGTGTTTTCTCTTGTAGGTTTTGTTACATTAACTTGGAAACTATTGGGTCTTTAAATGTATAATATACTATTTTATATATCTCATTCTGCTCTATTAAATGAGACTAAAAATTTTTATGTTAACTGCATAAAAAGAGTGAAAATTGTTTATTTTTCTGCTCAAGAAGAGTTATATTTCCATCCAAAACATGAAAGAAAAGGCTTAAAAAGTTTCTGGAGCATCAAAGAGGAGGTAAAAAAAGATAAATAGTCACATATACAAATGAGTCATTATTAGGTGACACTAAAACTTCACTAACTGATTAATTCCTCAAAACATGTTTCAAGAGCATTCGCTCTCATCTTCAGCTGAGGACTGACTAACTCTAGCAGGTGACGTAGTGGCATCTGGTGGTTCCATTAGATAACGGAACAGGAAGTCAATTGGTGGAATGTCAAAATTCATAATTCTATGTTTATTTTTTAAAATATAAATCTTTTTCCATATTGCCAAATCCTTGGGATTGGTGGTAGCTTTTAACAGTTTGGCTTCTCCTGCAATGTTATGATCATAAGTCCAAAAGTGATCTGTAATCGCCAATTTATCCGCTTGTTTATATCTTAAATTTCTGAAGTGTTCTTTGGTCCTTGTCTCCAAATTTGCATTGTTTTGCCAATATATATCTGATCACACTCCAAACAGTCTATCTGGTACACTCCTGACTTCTTGCTGGGTGGAATAACGTTCTTTTTGGTGCTGTTCAGAAGCTTTCCAATACTAAATTTATTTTGTGCAGCCAAACGTATGTCATAATTTTTAAAGATTTTCATGAATGCCCTGTTTGTCCACGGATGATATGTGCATCTTTTAAAAACCACGTCCTTTTTTATCGTGGAGAGAGTTGTAGTGTTTTTAATATCTTTCTGTCTTTCTAAGATTACAATAAATAGTCACCTTAAAATCCCCTCCTTAGTTATTATTAATGAACAAATAATGCATATAAAATTCAGCATTAACTTCATTCAAAATAATTTAAATTATTAAACTGCAAATACCTTAATTTCATTCTATACTATTGTATTGTTTAGTTAAATGCTTGTGAATTTTAGATAAGTGTGATTTCTCTTTATCTGGTGTCTAATACCAATAAAATAGAGCTTTAACATAATACACTTAAATATTCATATGAGCATAGAGCTTTAAAGTGAAAGATTTAAAAATGTTTTCATTATGAATGAAAGATGTCATGAAGCCAAAATGCTCATTTTGAATACAAAATAAAGCCATAATCATTGCATGATGGTCATGCATTTTAAGCAAGTAATAAATGTGTATAAACTTTTTCTTGATCTTCCAAATGAAAGACAATTTCTTTAGCAACTAATGACCAATTGGATAACATACTCTCCTATTGAGTAGCATATAAAGCTGGAATATGTAGTAGTTTTACAGCTATATCAGCTAATTTTTTTATGGTGCCTGTTAGAAAAAAATTAATTATTTTTAGGGATTTAACATTCTTGTTCACAAGTTCAACCAACTTTCCTATTTTATAATTATTGTTGAAAACTCATAAGGTCCTCAGCGTATGAATTTTCCACTTAGTCACAGTTATTGATTTTTTACATTGATACTTAGATAAAGAGCAATTGCAGGTGTTCTGTATTAATACAGAAATTGCTTTTCTCTGTTTTTAACAAATTGTAATTTGTCATCATGGCAATCAGGTAAATTTAGACTTTCATAGTTCCACTACATCAGCAATGCTGCTTTTAACTTCGGGCATATATGATGCATTGGCTGGCAGGATCTAAAAGTGAAATTGTTTCATTCCCTTTTGGAAGAAAATCATGACCAAATAAAAAAAAAATTCACTGCATTGGAATTTTTCTTGAAAAATTCTTTATAAAAATACTATGAGCAGTAAGAGTAAATTACTTATGAATTTTTTTTTTTTGTTTGTTTGTTTTGTAGGCCATATATGTCTCTAGGATCACTGGCAGATCAAGTGATCTACCCTGATACAGAAATGGAGATGAGACTCAAAGGAGCCACCCTGGCACACTTAGAGGCATGCTTACGTTTGGTACATTTAGAGCATATTGTAGAGCGTGAGGGTGGCTGGCACATCACCACAGATTGGAAGGATGTTCTCTCTGGAGGAGAAAAGCAGAGGATGGCCATGGCAAGGCTGTTTTATCACAGGTAATATTTTTCTGCGGGTGTAAACTTTATTTTATCTCCTGGGAGAAAAGTTATTTGGAATTATAGGGATTGTGCTTTTATAAACATTTTTTATACATTTAACTCTATAAATAGTATATAATGGTAGTTAAAATAATTTCTCAAAACATAAAACTGCTGTTACAGTGATTATTCAGAGCCAAAGTCCTGTTGAAAATTTTTTTCTCTTTCTTTTTTTCATCCAATATCTAATTGAGCAAAGATGTGAAATCAATTATACTATTGTCGTGCTAGTTATTATCATTAAACATCAATTTTTGCACTCTTAAAATAGCATTTTAGGTTTTTGGATAGGCCAAAAAATCCTCATATTTTTTAAAAAAATTTAGTTAATTGTTCTTTTTTTTAGTCTTTTTAAGGGGGTTAATGTGTAAATGTAGAAATAGAAATAAAACAATGTAGGTGTGATCTTTTCATTTTTTTATAATATAAGGGATCACAAAAAGTTTTAATGTGAATAAAATGCATTTTATTGTTATCTGTATTCTTTAACTACATAACAATACTTTTTTTTGTTTGATCCTGAATTGGAAGAAGTAAAAACTAAACAAAAAGTTACTTTTTCCTATCTAGGCTATAATAAATTACCAAAAAATGATTGAAGCGTAATTCTGTTGAGAGGTCTATAAAGTCTTCTGGTATGATAATAACAGCCATACCAAATACAATTAATGCATCAAGCAAAATAAAATGTTGTGTTCCAAGTATGTAAATTACAGTGGTATATTCAGTTAGTTGCTCCTGTTCACCCAAACTGGTTGTTAAAATTATTGGAACTTGTAGAACTGATTATTGAATTTAAAATTGAACTTAAAGGTAATATTTTGACAGAAAGCAAGAACAATAGTTTAATGCTAAATTCATGAACATTTTTGCTATTGTAATGAACATTGCAGTAAGTGGATGACACTCTAACTCAATGTAACCTAGAATCCCAGCTGCTATTAGGGTAGTAGGCCTCCCATTTAATAGATTAATTTAATATATACTTGGCAAACCTGCACAGGTTCCTAACAATTAAGCAAAGAATGAAATATAATAACTTATTTATGAGGAATTCACTCAAATTTCAATAATTTTGTTCCATTTACTTGAACATGTTTCGAAGGCTGTTGCTTCATCATCAGCACAGTTCCACTGATGATGAAAGCAACAACCTTCGAAACAAGTCCAAGTAAGTAGAACAAAACTAGTGAAATTTGAGTTAATTCCTCATAAATAAGTGGTTATGTTGTACTATATTTCATTGTGCAAATTCACGCTATTTATATCTATATTAAAGAATGAAATGTTAGTTGGAAAATGTATTAAATTGGTAACTATTTCATAGAAAACAATCTTATAATAAATGTCAATAAGACTGTAGCAATGGATATTCATACAAAAGAAAATAAAGAATTTATAGCTGCACAAATAAAACACCTAAACCAGACAATTGGGAAAGTAGAATCCACCAAATTTCTTGGCCAATGGGTTTAAAACAATTTAAAATGTAATCACATAAACAAAAACAAAAACAAAGAAAACTCAGTATGGCATGCTATATGATAAGGGTACTAGCAGGATGTACAAGAGCAGAGACTTTTAGAATGGCTTACTTTACACATGTCCTCTCCTTGTTGAGGTATGGCATAATGTTCTAGGGGAATCAAGTGCAAGTAAGGTATGCTTCATAATGCAAAATAAAGTAATTAGAGCCATGATAGCAGCAATGCTAGAACAACATGTAAACCACTTTTTAAAAAATTAGGTACTCTTCCTCTTTCTTGTATCTACATATTTGAAATAATGTTTATCCATAAAACAATCAATAATATACAATACAAGACAAATCTCAAACCTTCATGTATATAAGCATAGTACTTCCTTATACCAAAAATGTATATTGTATTCTGGCATAAAGATATACAATAACATTCCAAACTACTTAAAGGAAATACAACAAGATAAATGTTTCAAACTATTCCTAACTGCACATCTAATTAACTACTGCTTCTATTCCATTCAAGATATCTTTGTAAATAATGATAAATGGCTATTTCATAACTGCACTATGTCCTGGTGGTGTGAGAATGACCATGTATTTTATATGTATACCTACATTGATATTATTATTATTATTATTATTAATATTATAATTTTTTTAACTTTTGATATTTTGTATATAATTTAGTATTTTATTAAGACATGTCCAACATCAATTATACTACTATGTACTAAAATGATCAACAGATTAATAAACTACTACTGCTGTATACGAGGGGCATTTGTAAAGTTCTACAGCCTGTAGAATGATGCAATCATTCTACTTTTGCACTAGTTTTAAGACAAACTTTTATTGAGAATGTTGCACATAAAATAAAAGTGCCAAACTGTCCTTGTCCTATGATATAGGACTTTGAAATAGAAGAAGAAAATGGTTCAGGTCAGAGCTTACAGAATGACTACCACTACCACTACCACTACCACATAAAAAAATAAACTTTGTAAGAGAAACACCTAAATGTAATTGGTAATGTCACAAACTTCACTGCTTGCATTTCTGGCATGAATTCATGTAGCTATTACTTGGTATCAAAATTTAAAGTGTCATTCCTCATTAGATTTTGTAAAGATATTTGTTTCTGAGGTGATAAAAGGTAATTGAATGCAATATTTACTAAAATATTGGACCACCTTGGCAGAGCAACATAAAGAATATTTTAGAGGCCTGTATTTAATAAGTTATGAAAATCTATAGTGCATAAAACTTTTTAAATTACCCTCCTACTTCAATGTAGTTTCTTCCATATATACATTCATTCTTGAGAAACTCTAGAAAGATCTATTTTGTGCCCTTTCTACAGAAATAATGTATACAGTTTTTTTTTTATACAGGCCCAAGTTTGCATTACTGGATGAGTGTACCAGCGCAGTGAGCATAGATGTGGAGAGTGACATCTACCAAGCAGCCAAAGATGCAGGAATCACATTGCTGACCATCACTCATAGGCCCTCCCTCTGGTGAGTTTTATCTTCCTGTACTTTTATAAATGACAGTATTCATTATCAATAATACCTCAAGTCTATGAGCAAATAGACTTATATAAGAATATTATAATGCCTTTAATTATCTTAATTTTTGGATACAACAACTCATGTTATACCAACTAATCTGTTTACTGGAAGCATAACTTAACACAAACAATTATCATTGGTCTCTACTACCAACTGTCTCTGTTTTCAGATATGGCACTTAAGCCATCAAGATGCTTTGAATTGTATGGCCGATGTTCTATATTTATTTATTTATTTGTTTATTTATTATGTACATATGTAACTTATCATAAACAGTATGACAACCAACAGTGTAAAACCATTTTGATATTGCTGAAAAAGCTATTTTAAAACACTTAAGATATTAAAATTTTTTTAAAAATTGTAAATCTTTAAAAAAGTTTTCATATGGAACTAACACAGTGAAGCTCATGTGAATTGAATCTGTCGTCTTAACACTCTTCATGCTTCACTAACCTTAAAAATATACGGAACCGGTTTCAAAAATAACATATCTTTGAAGCTGGTTCTGTATATTTTTAAGGTTAATGAAGCATGAAGAGTGTTAAGACGACAGATTCAATTCACTTATGATATTTTTTGCTAGCTTAAGCATACTATCATTCAGAGCCTTTTTATTTGTTTTAACTTGTATTTTGGAAAGAAATATTAATACTTTTCAATGTTAAAATGTCATTGCAACCAATGGTGAAAAATAATTTTTCACTCATGGTATGAGAAGTTCATGCAAACTCAGTAGGTGGTAACACTGAGATTGTTTTAAACATTACCTTGGCAACATGGTGACTGTTGAGGGATGATGTGTGTGGTTATAAACAGTTAAAATGCTTAGACTGTGTTCGAGAGCCATTTTCTTAAATTTGTAAAGAAGCATTCAAAATAGAGAAACATGAATTTCATATATTAATAAAACTTATTTTTTTAAAGGGGCAGTGCCTACAGAAAGTAAATGGCTAATGTGCACCTTTGTTTAGAATGGTGTATATATAATTTGGTGAGTTTAGATGTGGTCAGATGAGCATAAGCAATACTGACCATTCCAGACATTCTGTCAAGAACAATTCTCAAAACGATTGAAAAAAATCCAGATATGGCTATGCTCCATTGTATCCCTATATGGGATCCATCAGTGAACCATACAATTTCACATTACGCATAATTCCTTCCATCCAGTCTTCTCGAGATCCGAGAGTTACCTTAAATGGAGGGAGGAAGCAATATCTGGTGTTCATTGGGTCAGACTCAGTACTGAAATATCCAGGAAATTTAGAATGGAGGTGTGTCCAATTGTTGCACAACTGCTTCTCCAATGCCCTGTTTGCACTAAGCGATGTGTGGTAAGCCTAGCCTCTGCTTATAAAAAGATGTCCATGGGAGAGAGACCCAACAGAGTCTGTAGTGCAATGGCTGAAGTACTTATGTAGGCCCCTGTGACACATTCACATGCTAATCTCTGTAACTTGTTAAACTTACCTGCTATAGTGGTTTGTGTAATGTTTCCCACTACCAGACAATAGTGCCATAGGATATCTGGCACCTTACCATTGGAACATATAGCCAATGGCTAATATGTGGCTTTAGGCCCCAGGTAGCTGTGATAGGATTTGATGGTTACAAGAGACCGCCTGGCTCTAAGGAGAATGTTGTTAATATGATCATTCCAGGTCAATTTCTTATCCAGTACAAGGTCTAGATATTTAACTGACTCATAATATTCCAGGATTGAGCTGCCTAATTTAAAATTTCCTAAGCCTTTAAGAACTCTCCTGTTAATAACAAGGACATTTACTGTTTTTCTAGGATTAATAGAAAGACCCTCCTGCATGCACCAGCTATGAGTTCTTAGCCCACGATTCATCATGTCTGAGACTGTATTTGGAAATTTCCCAAAGTAATCAGTACTATGTCATTGCATAGCCTTATATATTTTCACATATCTCTCCTGGGTCATATCTTGTAGTAGAATGTCCACTATGAGACTCCAGAAAAGGGGAGAAAGACCTCCTTCCTGAGGGCAGCCCCTCATGGCAACAATCCCTTTCATTTCCCCAAAAAGACTAGCAGTAATATTTCTGATCCTGAGTATGGGGTATATCCACCTGCAAAGGTTATCATTGAGTCCAAGTTTTTGAACAGCCAGAACCATAGACTTATAAGAGATGTTATTGATAACGCCTTCTATTAGGAAAGCCCATAGAATCCTTTAGTCTGCTAACAAGACATAGCAGCACTGTAATGCAGGACTTGGATGACTGGTAGGCATGCTAATTTCGATGTAGGGAATAATACCATCCTTCAAATATATCTTTTGATCAGTCTTTCCGAGGCATTTAAAAGGAATATTGCAAGACTAATTGGTTGATAAGCCTCAGCTTCAGTATAATTATTAGAATAAACATTACTCAAATAGCTCTCCAGGTCTGAGGAATACATCTAAAGGCTATACTGGCCCAGAAGAGGTTGCAGAGGAGTATGTGAAGATAGCCAGGTCCTTTCTGCAGCAATGCAGGAAAGATACCATCTCCACCTGGTGACTTAAATGGGTTAAATTTATTGACTATCCATTTAATACTGTGGGTTGTGTAAGTGGTCTGTGGATTCTTGTCATCATATATGCACCCTGAGAAATGTGCCCCAAAGAAAACTTTGTGTGTTTCTTCAGCCAAGCACATAAAACCACCTGTTGGCTTACATATTGTTTCTATAGAGTTTGTGGGCCCATGGCTCTGTGTAGCATTGCTGCCTCTAACAGACTAGATATTTCCTGATAGAAGGCTTGTCAAGAAGAGCTTTGGTCTTGCCCATGCTTTTGTTGTATTGTAGTCTGTGAGGGCTGTGCGGTGCTCCCTCCAGTCAAAAGTGTAAAATTAATAAATTACATAGTTATGGAAATTTCTAGCATAAATCTACCTACATTCTTAATGTGTAAGAGGCCATATGGCATTTTTTTCCTCCTCTGTGTGTAGGTATGTCCAGTGATAAATAAGTGTCAAAGATCTGACATAGATGAGATTTTAAAATAAAACAGCCCTGATCTGCAGCCACCAACCAGTTATTAGCCCAATTAGAAAATGCCAATTGTGAGACAGATGTGACTGATTTTTCTACTTTGAAAATAACTCATTTCTGTACAATATATGTAATTCTGTGAAGTGATATATCTGAAAAGATATCATTATTGATAATAATGCTACAAATTATATAACAAGTTGGGTGCGTAATAGGTTGCCACATTTCAATTAGCTTTCTATGACAACAAACAGAGTTTGAGAAGTATGTGCATATTCAAAGCAAACAGAACTCAAATGCAAAATTATTGTTCCCAGTTATGTTAGGGAAATGTGTAGTGTCAGTGTTTGGCATGAAGTTTCACCCACTGTTAGTTTTAAGTTATGGTGTAAAAAGAAAATCAAAAGAATTTATTACTGTACCAATTGATTTTCATGCATATTTGTTGATAAGTATATAAATCTACTGATAAACTGTTTTATACAAAAATAGTGTAGGTATTGTAGTTTTGTAAAAGACATAATATGCAACACAAATAGAAAAATTCAAAAGTTAATGCACCATTAAGAATGTGATTTAGACAGGGTTGTTTGTTTCATTTCTAATTTAATATTGTACTATAAATTTGTATTTCTAAGTGTGTAAGAATGCTACTAGATGTGTTGCATCCAGATGTTGGAATATTCTTTATATTTGTCCAGTATGTGTGAACTGTATTTGTAAATATACAAATGAGTCAATATTAAACCTTCACTAAACCTTCACTAACTGGTTAATTCTTCAGAACATGTTTCAAGAGTGTTTGCTCTTATCCTCAGCTGGGGACTGGCTAACACTCGCAGTTGACATAGTGACCTCTGGTGGTTCCATTAGATAATGGAACAGGAAGTCTATTGATGGAATGTCAAAGTTTATAACTCTATGTTTATTTTTTAAAATATAAATATTTTTCCCATATTGCAAATTCCTTGGAATTGGTGGTAGCTTTTAACAGTTTGGCTTCTCCTGCAATGTCATGATCGTAAGTCAAAAAATGATCTGCAACCGCCAATTTATCCACTTGGATAAATTCCCAGCTGAGAATGAGAGCGAACACTCTTGAAGAATGTTCTGAAGAACTAATTGGTTAGTGAAGGTTTATTTTTACTTAATACTGACTCATTTGTATATTTAAAAACTTCATATTCCTAACTTCTTTTAAGTTTACAATGTATTTGTAAAGTTGTAGGATTGGCATTACCAATATGTATTTACAAATAGAATCAGAACGTGGATTATTAGGTTCCTACGAAAGTAAACAAACTATACCAATTATTATTTGACTATCCCTTACATTTCAATCAAAATTAATGACAAACTATCTGGAATTTGTTGTCACTTCTTTTTAGATTGTTTTCTAGAAAGCGTGGTTTTGTTATACAGTATGTACATAAAGAAGTTGGTAATATGGGATACTACATGACTTCACTAACTAATTAATTTATCAGAACATGTTTGAAGAGCTTTCACTCTCATCTGCTGATGGGGATTGTCAATGCTGGCTGACAATGTGACCTCTGGCAGTTTCAATATACAGCAAAACAGGAAGTCCATTGGTAGGATATCAAAATTCATAACATGATGCTTATTTTTTAAAAAAAATATTTTCTCATATTGCTAATTCCCTGGGATTGTTGGTAGCTTTCAACAATTTGAAATGTCATGATTGTAAGTCCAAAAATGATCTGCAACTGCTGATTTATCCATCTGTTTATATCTAACATTTCTAAAGTGTTCTTTCACCCTTGTCTCCAAATTTCTAATCCCCCCCCCTCTCTCTATATCTATATATATGTCACTTTTTACTTACATTTACCATCATGAAGGATTAGCTGCTGTTAAATATTTCTTGGACTCTCAAGCACCTCCTCATACACTCTCCACAGATTTCATTTTTCATCTTGCTTATCTGGTCCTCACTCGCAATGCGTTTAGTTTTGATAATAAACATTATCTACAAATTAAAGGCACTGTGATGGGCTCCAGAATGGCTCATCTTATGCCAATCTTTTTATGGCTAACTTAGAGGAGAGTTTCTTAAGTCAGAACCTTTGGCACCGTTGTTATGGCTGAGATATATTGATGATATATTTGCGCTTTGGACTCATGGCTCAGAATCTCTCGATCAGTTCTTTATGAATCTTAACTCCAAATTTTCAGCTACGTTCACTTCTCTGTGTTTAGTATTTTTATTGACATACTACATTAATTCTTTATGAATCTTAACTCCAAATTTTCAGCTACGTTCACTTCTTCTGTCTCTCCCAATGCTGCTACACTCCTTGATATTGATATTTCTTTATGCAATGGCTCTTTGCTTACGTCTGTGCACATTAAGCCTACCAATTTGCAACAATATCTTCATTTTGTTAGTTGTCATCCCTTGCATACCAAAATATCTATTCCTTTTTCTCTTACAATCTGTGACCACTGTCTTTATAACAAAAATATTCTTGAGTTCTTTTAAAATATATAATTCCAGTGCACAAATCTTTTCAATGCAAAGCTAAAACTTCTAATAAAAACTTCATTAACCTTGTTACTACATATGTGCCTGGAATTGAAAGCACCAGCCCTATTTTGAAATGTCACAATATTTTATTAATGCATTCATCTTTAAGTGATTTTTCTAAATTTGTACCCTGTCTTACATGGTTTCAATCCCAACCTTACTTACTTTTAGAACAAACCATGGGCTTTGATATAATTGTCTGTATGCTTGTACTTTATGTAGATTCCAAATTCAAGTTTATTATTACATTTTATTATCTTCAGATCCAAAAATGGCCACATAATATCTGTTTCCATTTCGACAGAAACTTAATTATAGGCTCTTGTAAAGTTAATGTATCTTTCACGTGTTTTTTGTTTATAATGGCAAATTCATTGTCTACATATCTGTGCCAAACTTTAAAAATGTGGGGGAAAGCCTTAATGAGTGTATCTCAAATTAGCTCATGAATAAGTCGGCTAAGAAAGGTGATAATGAACTGCGCATTACTAGTCCTGCTTTCTGTTTAAAGATTTTGCCCTCAAATATAAAAAATGCTTGAGTTATGCACAGCTAGTGAATTCGATGTGTTCTTCTGTTAAGTTGGCTGATTGTAACCATTTTCTTAAAAAACTAATCATTAGTTTTGTGGGATGCTGGAAAACAGGGCCTTGACATTTAAAGAAACCAGTGTGTTGTTTGGTGATAATTTTTTATCTTTAATTTTGTTGGTGAGGTCCATGGAGTTTTACAGTTATTTTAAATTCCATTTTGAATGTCAAAATAATGAAAGTTCATTGCAGACAAACTATAATTGAAATGTATTAGGTAAGATATTGATGTTCAGAGTTAGGTTTCTGCCATTAATTGTAATATATCTCACATTTAATTTAACACATTTAATTTAAAAGAAAAAGCATTATTGAACTTCTGCATGATTTAATTTCTTTGTTATATGTAACAAAGAAGTAACATATTTTTTAGAGCATTTAAATATAGTTATTGATATATTCCTTAAAGCAATTTGAACATTATAAGCCTCACGTTGCAGGAAATTCCATACACATGTTCTGCAGTTTGATGGAGAGGGAGGCTGGAAGTTTGAGTCACTGGACCCATCCACTCGACTGACATTGAGAGAGGAAAAAGAACAGCTTGAGGCCCAATTAGCAGGTGTACCAGATGTGCAGATGCGTCTGCAGGTGACTGTTTATATTCCAGAGTTTTTTGAAAAATTATTTATGTCATTTTCAAATTTTTTTGGAACTGGTTAATACTGGTTATAGTGTTTCACTTTGTATTTAGTATTTTTATTGACATACTACTTTTTATCCACATGTTTAGCAGAATGGATGTGGTACTTAAGACTTGAGAATGAGAAAGTACATTGCAATTAGTGATGCTTTCCCCCACAGCATGTGGTTTTTCATATGAGCAAGCCTCGTTCGCCATGCTCTGTCTTCTTAACAACAATCATCATCATCATCCTCCTCAATAACATGGGACTCTTGTTTAAGTAATGATAAATGCACATATTTCATTAAAATGAAATATTAGTAATGGAAAAAAGATTCCATGTTACGTGAAAGTAAAGAGACTTTATGTTCTGATGGAAATTATTGACTGAGGCTGTGCATGGGCACTTAACTTTCCACCTGTGAATATCATTCTAATTTGTTCCCTTAAAAATTAGTATTTAGAAATAATTATTATTTGTTTGTAAATTCAGCAGTAGAACTGGAAAGTATGCACCAAGAGCTCTGTGCTATATAAACAAACAATTTGGTTTGAAAATGAACTCTTTAAAGACCAAAGTGATGACAAATATATCTGAAGTCCCAGCAAGACTGGATATATTGCAGCATATATCATAGTATATGTTAATCTGGGTCAAAATGTAGGCTTTTCACAAAGAAATGAGAAATAAATCAAAAGAAGAGTAGCTCTTGCTTGGAGAAAATTCTGCAGGATACAACCCTCAACGTAAAGCTAAACAAAGCTTTAAGTATTGGAACAATGTGTGTTCCTAGTGCTTATGTATGGTTTTCAGTCATGGTATCTAATAAGCAAAATTATGAATGCAATTCAAGAAAATGGAGCGGAAGGTACTAGTAACTCTCCTTGAGTCAGTGTGCAGCATTGACCTGAGAAAACAAGGAGGAAATTCATTCTCTCAAATAAAGATGAGGTGGCCACATTATGAGGCTTCAGGAGAGCAGAAGGGTATACATGACCATGATATGGAAGGAGAAGGAGAAGAAGATGGCTGAGATGTCAGTGGTGAAACTTCTTCAAGGCCATAGCAGCAACCAATGGTCAACTAGAGCAAGGAATTGGCTATGTAGAGAAACCTGCAGAAGGACTTAATAAAGACTCAAGTGTATATAGTGCGTACAGTCAGAATGTTTAAGCCAAATTGAGGGTATATGTAAAGATATATAGTTATGTATATAGTTCTGAATTAGGGAGTGCAGAGCTGATTTACTATTTAGATGGCTCACCAAATGAGTATTATTAGAGCTATCCCTATATCATGTTAGGGGATTTTTGTCCTTAATGGGATTGATAGGCTTTCATTCATATTTACAATGTTCTTGAGATGAAAATTCCAGAATAAAAAAATATAAAATAAAAGGAAATTTTGTAAATATAACCCACTTATGCATAACTTAATGTTATATATACTGTGATCAAATTTATTCATACTTTACAGCAAATCAATTTCAAAGGATGATGTAATTGCTAGTCAGTGTACCTTCCCTGTGCTAAGTGCTACCTAGTGAGAGTTTAAAAAACTAATATGATTGCACTTTGTAAACAAATTGATGACAAACTATGACTCTTTCTCTCTCTTTCCCTCTTCAAAGCGCACTCGCACCCTTCACAGCAAACTCTCTGCATTAGCTGGTTTTACTGATAGAAACTGACTTTGTAATAGTCACATCATTAATTTAAAATTACTTATGTTAAGTCCGAATAGATTTGATCATCCAATATATGTAATATGAAGAAGAATAAGAGATAAAGCAGTAGATTTTTAGGTTCTCAGACGTAACATTTGTGACTTTTTATACAAGAAATTAATTAACAAGAAAAAGTAAACTTTTAATTTTGATAATACTGTCTTCATTCTATTCTAACAGCCATTTTAGGTAAAAGAGCAGTTGCTACATGTTCCTATGACAAAGCTGAGTAGTTTTCCTTTGTGTAATAACATTCAATAGTTCTTTTCAGTTATTTGAGATTGAGATTAGTAAAGTCTTGTATAATAATTTGTTCAAAAACAGTAAAACAATGATTTTTTTATTAACGAGAATAAATTGTATTATTTGTGACAAACATCATCGTTTCATTTTTGCTGCTAAACCTTGCCATGCATAAAAGTTGTTAAAAATGAGCAAGCACAGTATTCAGTGATTCATTACTTAAAATAAAAATAATGTAAAATTCATGATTTCTTTAAAAGAATATCTTTTGTAGTGTTTGTTGATCAGTTGAAAAAAAGTTTACTCACACTCACTCTCTCTCTGCTAGTACTACATAAATCATTACTGTACTAAAATTATTTCTATTAAGTTTTGGCTTTTGGTTTACTTGCAGGAATTATGCAAGGTGCTTGGAGAGGATGCTACTGTTGGTGTAGAGTCTCGGGAAACAGTAGCAGCATGAGGCAGATAACTTTGCCTTTCCTTTTTTATCTCTATACAGCAGAAATATCATTTCAGGCCTACAAGATAGACTTATAGAATTTCAATCAAAACTTTATCATGTTCTTTATATACATTTTATAAAGGCCACTTTACTATGTGTAGATGTTTAAGAAGACTCTGAAAGTAATGCAGAGGAAAGAATAACTGCCAGTTTAAAATGTCAGATCTTCCTATCTCTTTTCTGCTTCATACATTGATACTGTATGGTGTGTGTCTGTTCTTCCTATCTTCTACATTCAGTCATACCCTGGAGCAATCTTACCTAGAACGGAATTATAAAGAAAGCTTCAGAACACAAAAGTAAAGTTAATTAGAGCAAAACATTGATAAAATATTAAGTTCCCAAGGTTATTAGATTTATTTTATCGTCTCTAGCTTTTTCATTTTCAGAAAACGTTTATCATGTCACAGTTTTATAAATAGATGTGATGTAGATCAACAATGCTAGCAGGCTTATAATGCTTATGGACAAAAACATTTGTGTGAGTGATGAATAAAGCTATTACAAACATATACAGAGAGCAGAAAGTCTCTGGAAACTCTGTAATTTACTCACAAGAATTTAATTTTATTTTGATTTGGTTTATTTACGGATGCTCTTTAACATCTCAGATCATTGGTGTCCCATTCATATCAGGGCAAGAAACGACCCATAAATTTTGCTCGGAGGCCTTTTTATGCCCAAAAAAATCTGTTGGTCCTGGCCGGGATCAAACCCACTATCTTGGTTTAGGAAGCAAGTGTGATTACCACAACCGCCACGGGTGGCCGAGGTCGTTAAGGCACGGACTCGTGAGCGGGAGGTCTGCGGTTCGAATCCCGCCAGGACCGTCCTCCCTGACTGGGGTTTTTTCCAGGTTTTCCTCAGACTTCATAACTGGCAAATGCCGGGGAGGTACCTAAACTTAGGCCTGGAACGCTTCCTTCCTTAAAAAAAAAAAAAAATATCCTTTCCCAATTTATCATTTCATCTCATGTATCACCAGTGTCCACCGCCTGTGGTGCCTCAGTAGTAAAAACGGGCGTTAAACACTACTCAAAAAAAAAAAAAAAAAAAAAAAAAAAAAAAAAAAAAAAAGTGATTACCACTACACCACCAGGATAAACTATTCATATTATTTTTAAGAAGTTAAATAGATGAAGCATGCATATAGAAATATATAAAAACATTTTCTTTATAGAGCAGATATTTTTAAATATCAAGTTTATTATAAAGAACAGTGATTTAATAAAATTTAGCAGCTAAGATGAAAACAGAAACATGCTTGCCAGTACTACAAAGCTACTTTTCATAATGGCTGCGGAGAGAGATATGAAGATTTCTGACCCATTAATCTGGTTTAATCTTTAGATTATGTGCAGTGAAGTGGAAAAATATTGTCCCCTTTCTAAGAAGGAGAAGAAAGAAGAGAAATGTTGTTCTCCTAACAAGTGCAATTTTAAATTTTATTGGATGCATTACATTCTTTATACATTATAGTGGCAGTCATGTGGTTGAAATGGCTGAATTCTTGCAGATCATTAATAGCATGACTTTATAGTCAGTTAACTCTTTCATATTCAGCATGCTGATACATACATAGCAGCTAAATAATAAACAAAATCTCCATGTTGTGGCCCATAGTTTCCAAAGAAGTGAATATTGTAATGGGCAGCAGTATATAGTTTTTAAAATGAAATAAATTTTTTCAGCTGTGGTCTTCCTAAAATGTTTGCTCTCTATTGTCGCAGCACTTGAAATATTATGAGAAATCCTGAAAGTGATATTATTGTGTACATGAAATTGTAAATGTTTTATTTGTATGTGTTCCCATTTTGCTTTAATATTGCCATAAGTGTCCATTTTTCAAAATCAGTCTTTGTGATAGTGTTTATAAGTAAATATGCTGTCTAAATAAGGTGCACAGAAATTTGAAGGTCCTTCTTTTAAATGATTTTGATGATGTTTAATTTTAAAGTACTCATTCATTATAGTTTGTGGCAGTAATAATTTTCTATAAAAATTTTCTGGTTAAATTTGAACAAAATGTTGTAAAGCACAGATTATGAGATAATGAATACAAAACATATGCACTCTACTAATATGCAATAGTCAAAATATCTGGATCTTGTATTCAGGATCAGCAGAATGCTTCCTTTTTATATTTCCCCCTCCCTCAAAAATAAGGATTAGAGCATTTCAATTTGAGTTTAACCAGAATTTTTACAGTTTGACTGTATACAATTTACAGAAGCTATTGTATCATACATTTCACCTCTTGTTTTCTGGTTGTCAGACTAGAAAACAAAACTAGTTTAGTGGGGCTTACACCAATCAAAAAATGCTAAATTTTTGAGAATAAAATTCCTTTACTTGTTATGACAGTCATCCTTTTGAAAAGAAATTGATAAATTAGTATATGAGAAAAGAAATTTAACCATTCAATACATGTGCACAGAACCTTTATAAATATTCTAACTCAAAGTCACTTTTGAACATTTGGATGCTAACTGGTGATCTGTGATTATACTTTCTTTATGTGTAAAAATTCATTAAATTTATTATACTTTTCATTATAGTAATGAAATGTAGCTTTAGTTGTTCCTTCATAAACCGGTGATAATGCTGTGGGATAAAAGTGGAACAAATGTAAAAATATATGAACATACAGACTGACTGTGAGTTTATTTCAAACATATCTGAGCATACAATGATGAATGTAGGAATCCACACAGTGAAACAATCATAAATCTTAGGTAGATTAAAAGTAAAACTACTTAAAATCATGTTAACACATTAAAAATACTCTTGACTTTCCACTCTTAAAACTGAGACATGTTTTGTGAGACTTTGCTCACATTGTTAACCATAGAATGACTGACAGTTTAAACTATGTTGGAGGTATGAGTGACTATGGGTGCTCTGGTGGTCTGTTAATGAACTTAAACAAAATGTTGTCTAAATATAACATTTAATTTTGTTGTGAAACCAACACAGTGAAGCGACTATTATGTTCTTAATTATCAAATGAGTCAATTTGACAATCTAATGCTCCACTTATTGTTGAATTATGCAAAATTAGTTTCGCAGCCTCACTAGATAATTAAGAACAAAATGTTGTCTGCCATTGGGATATCAAAATTCATGAATATATGCTCATACTTCTTTATAAACATTTTTTGCATATATTGAGTTCCTTTGGGTGTTGAACTGCTTTTAACAATGTGATGTCCTTCTCTATTTTGTTTCTTTTAATGTACCTAAGATATCTGAGCCTTTTCACAAACATTGTAAATAATTTACTTAAATGTAAATTGGAACTTGCACAGTGAAGCTAATCATATTAATTGATATCATTGTATGATTCAGTTGAACTACACACTCTTAAAGCTTCACTTACTTTTCATAAATGTAAGCTTTAAGAGTGTGTAGTTCAACTGAATCATACAATGATATCAATTAATTGTAAATAATGTTTTCTGTAAAGTCCTATGCAGAATAACCTAGAAAAACAGTTACAAATAAAAGCGACATGAAATGAGCTGTCTTGAAAACCCAAAGGGAACATGAGCATCTGGGAGGAATAACTACTTAAAGATCACAAGAACAGATTGAAACTGTGACTTGTTAGAGATTTCCCATTTTGTATCATTAGATTTTAAGTGCATACTAAAAATAGCAATAAAAATTTCCAGAAAGAAGTAAAAGCAAACTCATTAATACAGTTATGGCTGTTGCAGTTAAATTATTTACTTTATTATACCTTTGACTATTTCATACCATGTTGACTATTTCATTCACAGCTTCGTAAGTACAATATTCATTCCATGTTGTCTGTCTATAATACAATTTGGTTTCCATTTAATTTTAGTTATGAGTAAATTTTTGCATCAGAAGGAGGACACTAGTGATGCTTAAGGTGATATGTTTATAGAGGAAGGAAGCACTCTGGCATAAGTTTAGGGTATCTCTCTGGCAGTGATTGATGGGGACTGAAGAAAACCTGGAAAAAACCCTCAGCCAGAAAGGATGGTCTTCATTGTAATTGAACCACAGACTTCCTGTTCACGAGTCCAGGTCTTCATGATCTCGGCCACTTGCCTTGGTAATGTTCCCAAAGAAAGTATATCTAGTGCCAAAAATTTTGACTTTTGTCTCAGACAGTATTTCATTCTTCGATACTTGCGATTTAGGTCACGTCAGGAAAGTGGTGTAGTTTTCTCCCTATTATTGTCAATATACTTTATATGACTCGAAGTGAATTCTTCCATAGTCACCATAAATATTGTAGTTTGTATTTAGAAAGCAGTGCTGCATGCTATTTTAAATAATTCAGGTAAGTAAAAAATTAAAAGCACAAATAAATGTGTGCTATGAACAAAACAAATTCATAGTGCAAAATTTAAATTAAAATTTCTATTTTTAGTCTATCAAGCTAAATTTATATATTAATGAGCTTTGTTAACAAACTCATTGTAACTGCAATATGACTGATATTTCTTGGGTTTAAATTTCATTTTGATAGTCAAATATTTATATTTACTTTCTCAGCTAACATGGGCTCTAGCATAGCTCTTTTAACCATATTGATATGCACGACTTAGGGGACTATCCACAGAGACATAATCAGATTTAATTTTATGAATATCCTGAATCTTTTTTGTTTATATATGAAAATATTGCCATTTTCAAGAACACATTATCCAAAAACTATGTTCTTACTAAAGAAAGCAGCTGTTAAATTGCAAATTGTAGGAGAACAGCAGTGTGTGTGTGTGTGTATAAAGCAGTGTTGAAGTATTAATGTCATGGGTTACAACAATTCATGAACTAACATATTATTACATTGTAAAGTTGCATAATTATTAAAGGTCGGCATCTCACAACACAACACTTCACTGCCTAGCATTTTTTGCAGAACATGTTTCAAGAGCCTTCAGCTGGTGGGTAGGGAATCACCAGCTGAAGATGAGACCAAGGATTGTTCTACAAAATACTAGCTAGTGAATTATTGTATTACAAATTACTAACATTTTAACCATATAATTTTCAGAAAAAAATTATAAAATATTTTAAATATAACAATGAATGAATGCCAAACCAACTATTAAAGTTGTTTTACAATTTAAACACAGGCTATTTAACCAAATTCATTTCATGATACTTTAATTCATATCTCTCTTCAATCCTATTTAATATTTTATAATGCATCAGTTATTCATTTTTCCAATATTTTTGTTTGAATAGTGTTTAAAGCCCATTTTAACCATTGAGTTATCACAGGCAGTGGACACTAATAATACATGAGATGAAATGATAAAACTAGGAAAGGATTTTTTTATTTTTAAAGGAATGAAGTATTCCAGGCCTAAGTTTAGAGTGCCTCCCGGTCATTTGCCATTTATGAGGACTGAGGAAAACCTGGGAGGGAAAAAAAAATTCAGTCAGGGAGGACAGTCTGGTGGGAACCCAAGTCGTCCTGCTCATGAGTCCACACCTTAAGGATCTCGACCAATGTGGCAGTGTTTTCCAATATGAAGGAAATATTTGGTATATGTTAGTCACATTGATTTGAAATATTGTTGCAAAATATACAGTACCATTTGGCACATTTAACTATTAAGTTTAAAAGCTCTTTATTGGGAAGCTAGGGAAAAAATGATAAATATCAGCATCCCCAATGATCACTAGTAACCAACCATTATTAAGTTTAAGACCAAGCATTTTAGCAACATAATTACCTGCTCTGAGAAACTAGTCGAGAAACAACCAGATGCTACTTATTTGCATCAGTTTAAGAACATTGAAATTGGAGAACTTGTACCTTTTTTTAATACAAAAACAACTTTGTTACTCTAACTATAAGATAAATACATCATCATCATCATCATCATCATCATCGTCGTCATCACTATCATGATCATGATTTATTTTGTATAGGGGTAATGATAAGACCTACATTACAGAGCAGAATGTTTACTTTTTACCTATAGACCACCAAAATTTAATTTTGGAAGCAAATGCTATGATATTTATATGTATTTATAAGTTATAAGCTATAAGCACTGAAATATTCCAAATTGAATGATTTTGATGATACTAACTTCACTTACTCTATCCTAAACTTAGGTATTCATTTTTTTTTACATTAAACTCCATTTACTTACATAAAAGTGGGGTTCGTATCGAGAGAATCTCTCCCATCTTCAGTTGCTCACCGAACCGCCATTACTCGAAATGTTGGCTGAACACCCGGATGTTTCTGTGGTGGTCTCTGTTGGTTGAAGTAAGAAATTGCTGAGTTCATCCATAGGAGGAAACTAGAAATTCATTAGGATTTTTCTATTTTTTAATATAAAAAATTTTTCCCAAGTGGATAACTCCAATGGGTTGTGAAGATGTTTCAGCAGTTTAATTTCCGGTTTTTGGTCCAAAAGTGAGCTGCTACTGCTGATTTATCCACCTGCTTAAACCGAATATTCCTAAAATGTTCTTTCCTCCGAATTTCCAAACTTCTCTTTCTTTTGCTATGTAGCTCTGCTCACAATCTGTACATTTTATTTTGTAAATTCCTGATTTCTGTTCTGTTGATATGGAGTCTTTTATTGTGCAATCTAATAAATTCTTGATGTTGTATTTGTTCTTTGGGGCTAACATTATTCCATGTTCTTTGAAAATTTTCGTGCACTTGTGGTAAATTGGATATTGATGAAAAAAATCTATAGAGAAATTGAGACAAAATGTTAAAAATGTGAAATTTTAAAATTAAAAAGGTTTCTTTTTAACTGCATGTAAACTAGTAAAGAGATATATAAAATATAAAATGTAATTAATAATAATAATAATAATAATAATAATAATCTTATTGCAGAATATAGACTTAATACATGGGTTTCAGTCATTGTTAGTACAATCATATTAATTAGCTCTTGCATGAAAGCTATTTACAGATAATTAAAATGAAATTAATGATAATGGTATAATAGAAAATAAACTATGGAAATATGCTTATTGAAATGAGCATCAACATTTTTCTTTTGCTTTAAAGCTATAAGTCATCAATCCTGTATAGACATTTTTAATTAAGTATTTTTAAATAATTTTTTTAATACGTAAAAGTAGGAACAAGTAGCTCTCAGTTTACATGAAGATGTAGTTATATTGATTGTACTGCTTATTAAAATTAGATACAGTTTTGGTTATTTCTAGGTAACAAAGCTAAATTATTGTAACATCATATGCATTTCTTCAGACATATAATTTTTGCAATATATTGAAACACATTATACATGTCCAGAACTAACTAAACATGCAACTTGTTTTAATCAGCTTTGAAAAATCTTTCTTAAATCTTTATTTAAAAAACTAAAGGTTATTATTTAACTTGATTACTATATTAAATTGCCAGCAATTATAAACCACATTTTGGATCTAAAGTCATAGCCCATCTTTTTCTGGAAGCATTTAACAGTGGTCTCATCTCTTGATGTTTATTTGTGTGGAAAATAAATAAATAAAACAAAATAATAAATAATTAATTTAAATGGGCAGTTTATTTTAGATTTTTGCATGTTGAATATATTTATTATGGTAACAAACAATTTGCTGCCACCATCTGAAAGCAATTTTAGGGCTACTTGCACTGATTCTAAATATGGCATCAGTTTTGCTAGATTGACTCCAGTTTTCAAAATGTCACTGGAATACATGAATGCCATAATTAATGCTGAAATGTAGACTATTCAGAAATCAAATTAAAATTATATGAAATTAGCTGAGATTAAGTGTATGAAATACTAAATTCAGCATAGGAAAGAAATAGTCACAATTCATATTTAAATATATTCTTTGTACAATTTTCTTTTTTTGAGGGTCATCATTTTGAAAGTTTCATGTCTCTATCACCTTTTTATTTTAATGGATCCTCTTCCTTTGTTCCTCACAAAAATCACAAGATTATAAGAAAACCAATTTAAATGACTATGAAGAAAATAAACTTTATATTTATAATAGCATCCAAAGTTTCAAAGTCATAGTTCTTCATAATAGCCAGCATTATGATAATCCAGGAAGATCTTGACACCCCAAGACAAAATTGTGCCAGACAGATGCTTCAGTTTAGTTATAAAAATTATGAAATATGGACCATTGATAATTTGAGGGCCATTAAAGATTCCAGGTTTTAGTCATTCCATACTCGTACCACGAACAAATTTACAGATGTATTTGATACAATTGCCATCTTTGTCCAGAGCCTAACAAATTGCTTCATTAGCACTATAACCAATGGTTGATTAATTAAGTTTAATGTGCCTACAGTCATATTTTCTCTTGAGGACCATATCACTTCCCTAATGAGCTTATTATGCCCTGCTATCTAACAAGCATATGAAACAAGGGCAGTTCATGTTTCCACTTTGTTGCCAAAGTAAACATTTCACAATTTTTTAAATCAGTGCTTCATACCACTGATGCATATGATAGCAAATCTTCTGCAATAATTTTTATATTTACTCCTCTAAGTTTGGTTGAGTGAACAATTAAGATAAGACTCAGCACCTCCATTAAGCTGTAAAATGCTTTTCAAGCTTCTGGTGGGACTATATCTTCTGCTCAGTATTCAGGCACCTCCATTTGGATAAAGAATTCAGTAATGTTACTGCAGTACACTAGTTCATCTTCTCTAAAATACAGAATAAGTAGCCTCTCTTGTCTATTAAGTTGTCAAGCTATAGATAGCTTGTTTCTTTGACAGTGCATGCTAAAGGTTCAGAATCTTTCTATGATAGACTTAGATCTTTTATCATCAAAATGTTGCCTTTTTTTGGGGAGTACTTATTGTATAGGAATATTTCCTTCATAGTCATAATCAGTGCATAAATGTCTATTGCTCTCCAAATCCTGTTTATGTTCATCAGACATTTGAAGGTAAGAGAATGCAATAAACTGTAGTATGGGAAGATCTTCACTATGTGGCTCAGATAGCCTTTCTTATTCAAAACCATGTTTCCATTTATGATTGCTCCCTTTCATAGTCACAACATAAAAATAACAATTTTATTTTCATGGTGGTGTTTAGGCTCTCTTCAGATAATTGGCTTACCTATTTTAAGTCTTACAACCTGGCAAAACTAATGTCATTTGTGGAATCAGCTTCCCTGAATTGTTTTTCTTAAATTGTGTAGGCACTTTGCTTAAATAGTCACATAAGTTAAGAATTTTTAAAGAAAAAATACATCTAATAAATGAATTAAAAAGAGATTGAAAGATTGCAAGTAGGTAGTCAAATATATATAGTGGTCTGGGAAACGAGGTTCTGAAGAAGGACCACATTTTGAAAATTGGAAGAATTAAATTTAAAAGTAATGGAGAGCTATATGAATTATTTGGAGAACCAAATGTAATATTTATTGCAAAAGGTAGATATGACGATTGGGACAGGTAGAACATATGACAGAAGACAGACTGCTTAAAAAGGCATTATGTGGATATCCAGGGTAAGCAAGAAGGAAGGAAAACCTAGATTCAAATGACTCAAAGATGCGGGGGATGATCTGAGGAGAGTTGGCATGACAAGATAGAGACAATTGCATGATATAAACAAATTAATTGAGGAAGCTGGCTCTTTGTAGACTGCAGAACCAGTGATGTATGAAGGGATTGAAAGATTACAAACTACAGTGGAGAGAACATTTAGGTAGAATGCCAGAGACAAGATTAGAAGAGAATAAAAATAAATAAACAAAGAAGTAAAAACCTACAGAGATTATTTATGCTTAGACTTCTCTTCAGTACAGAGGGCTGAACTTTTAAAGGTAGAGGAGAGAACCATTCATTTACCATGAATTGAAGCAGAAATAGTAGTAGATGAAGTAAAAAATTGAGAATTTATGTATACATGAAGTAGTTCTCACGCCAACTCACTTTCCGGCTAGGCAATGAGTTCCGCTCATGGACGACAGAGAGCAGTATCCAAGTTCATTTGTAATGCGTCCATCTACAGTCAGCAGAATAGAACTACAGTATGCTGAAAGATATAGAATGGATGATGATAAAGCAATGTAGAATGAGTAGCAGCAGGAGAAAGCCTGCCCAGGCGCCTTTTACCTGCAAATACCACTTAAGACTGTTGGGATCGATCCCGGGCTGTCGGTCCTGGTGGTCTAGGGGTAACCATACTTGCCTCGTAGACCCAAGATCGCGGGTTCAATCCCGGCCAGGGTAGAGAATCTTTTCGGGCGTAAAAATGCTAAGCATGGCTTCCTTCGGAAGGGAAGTAAAGCCGTGGGTCCCATGTCGTAGATTTACAGCACGTAAAGAACGTCAAGCCTGAAAGAAGAGGCCTCTGAGCAAAATTTGTCGGCCGATTCACGCCCCAAATTGAATGGGACGCAGATGCCCTGAGATGTTGAAGAGCATTCGTAAATAAAACAAATCAACAAAATAACCCGGGCTTCCTCGGTGGGGGGCGAGCAGTCTTAACTGTAACTATAGTACTAGGCCACGGCGCCGCCATTTACAACTCACTTTAGCCATTTATAAGCTCACTCGTTAAGATTAAAAATAATAATCTGAATTAAATATGACTATATTACACAAAAACAGCAAAACAATGTATCAATTTTACATATATCGTTCTATATACAAAAATGTCAAAGTTTTTCGTCTATTACAGCCGCTTGCTACAATTTCTATTGATTTGTTTGTTGTTTCCCTGCTGGCAGCACTGCAGAAGGAAAGATGGCGGAGGACGATCTAGAATATCACATTAAATTTCCTTCACCATCTCCAAAAGAATGTACGCCTACAAGCGAATCAGAGGAATTCGTGTTTGTTTATGACGAAGATAAACTCCCGGTCGTGATGCTATTAGGATGGGCTGGCTGTCAGGATAAATATTTGTCAAAATACAGCGCAATCTACGAAGATAGAGGGTACGACAATTATTTTGACAAGCCGGCTAACTTATCAGCTTTAAAGTAGAGTTAAATTTATTTAGTTTAGCCGCTGTAGCTGAGCAGATTGCTATTCATACCATGTTGTTTTAATAAATGCATGGTTATTTTCGCTTGTCTCCCCTGTAAGTAGTTGTAATTAGCGAAATGGCAGTTCAGGGTTTGATTAATTTTAGTTTTTAAGTGAACATTCTTGTTAATCAGAAGCGTAGGCCAATAAAATGTATGTTAAGCACGTAACCATATTGCAACAGATCTTGATATTTCACACTGTCACTCTTTATCCTTAAGCATGTTTTCTATATTTTGTGAGGATAATATAGAATTTTTTAAACATTAGCATCTGTACACATTTGTATTTTTACTAGATTGGTAAAATATAACTGCATGCATCCCACAGGTAAAACGTTTTAAACTTACCTAGAATAACAGGCTAGCCATCTTTTTGCAAGTACAAGCCAAATAAAGTCTCCAAATGTAGAATTTCTAATGAATTTATATATACACACACACATGTATATGTGCTAACTGAGATCTAACTTTAGTGAATCCTAGAAACTGAAGGACCCAATTTACTTGGGATTGTATGGCCACTGGCCTCTGCTTACCTCTTTTTTGTAAAAGTGCAAACCAAATAAGTCAGCAAAAATGCAATTCCTAATCAATGTATATACACACACACAAACACATGCGCTAACAAAGACCTATCTAGAGTGAATCCTAGAGGCCAGAGTGCCCAGTGCTTGCTTTTGTAATAATATCTCCACCTACTCTCCTGTTATATTACGTCAAATTTAAAGCTAGCTCACGTAGATGGAAGGGAAGTTTAAAAGTTGGATGCATATATTAAAATTACTTATATATCACACCCTTTTGTTTCAGTGAATTCCTTTTAGGTTTATGGTTTATTTAATCATTCCCATATGTCTAACAGAAGGTCATAAATTCATTTCAAATTACAATAATTCATGACCATCAGAGAAAAATTTGAATTCTACAGTTGCAATATCAAAAACTACAATCTTTGCACAGAACATTACAAACTAATCAATCTCCAGAGTTCATATTCACGCTACCACTGAAATCTTTATTTTCTTAGTGTTTATTATACTTGATGATGCCTTTTCAAAAATCTAAACATTTTTATGTCATTTTAATATACTTGCAAGGTTTTACAGGCCTAGCACCAATTATAGGTGATACATCATTACTTGGAACTTGGCATTCTGAGATTTTCCACCTTTTTCAATAAGGGCAAAGTTTAGAAACTGAGAAATGCAGCAAATTGCACATAAAGCTTTTAGAATAACAAAACAGGATGGATATATACCAAGGGCTATTGGTAAGTAACCATTAGAACTATTTCAAATTGGTGTAGCTCAAAGCACTTTAAAAGGAAATGGTGATATATGTGTTTAGATATTCATAACATTTTTTACAGTTTTGGCATTCAGCCCAATTAGAATTACCACTCTATAATTAAATATACTAAGCTACGCTCGCACAATTTTTGATACTTAAGGCTAACATTTCTCAAAAATTGATTTTATTCTTCTTTTCAAGTAAAATGCAGAATAAAACAACACAAACTCCCATCTTTATTCGACATACTACCATAAACCAAAATGTCATGACAACCACTTTGTATTCTAATTGTAAACCAGCACTTGTAGAATAAGATGGAAGTTTATTGCCAGTCTAAACCAAAACCAAGAGTAAATATATTTTCATTACCTTAAATTAGTGGTACTCGTTACCTTAAAGAAAAATCAAATATAAGAAACAGTATAATTGATATTATTGTATGATTTAATTGAACTACACACTCTTGATGCTTCACTTACTTGTCATAATATATAGAACCAGTTTGCAGAATATTTCGTTCTCATCATCAGCTAAGCTAAATGTCAATTGTTGGATAATTTGTTAAGCTGTGGGAATGTGTATTCTTCTCTGATGGTGGTATGATAAACTTGTTGTTGATGTTTTCATCCCCAGCAATGTTGAAGTTCATTAGACTGTCTTTGTATTTGTAGATGTAGATTTTCTCCCAAGAAGCTAATTCTGTAGATCTTTGTACTGATTTTAATAATATTGCTTTATTCACTTTGTCATGATTTTCTGTTCAAAATGATATGCTATTGTTGATTTTTCTATTTGCTTATACTTTATGTTCCTGAAATGTTCCTTTAACCACATGTGTTGGTCCTGGTGGTGTAGTGGTAACCATATTTGCCTTTTAAACCCAAGATCATGGGTTCAAACCTGGCCAGGATGGATGGATTTTTTTTTTTTTTGGGCATAAAAATTTTAAGTATGGCTTCCTTTGGAAGGGAGTAAAGCTGTGGGTTCTGTATCGTACATTTACAGCATGAAAAAGAACCTCAAGCCTGAAAGAAGAGGCCTTTGAGCAAAATTTGTTGGCTGTATCACGCCCTGAATAGAATGGGATGCTGATGACTTGAGATGTTAAAGAACATGCATAAATAAACCATATCAACAAAATTTAACTATGTGCCCATGTTTCTCTTACCGCCATGGGTGGCCGAGGTCGTTAAGTCTCGGACTCGTGAGCGGGAGGTCTGGGTTCGAATACCGCCAGGACCGTCCTTCCTGACTGAGGTTTTTTCCAGGTTTTCCGCAGTCCTCATAAATGGCAAATGCCGGGGAGGTACCCTAAACTTAGGCCTGGAACGATTCCTTCCATAAAATCCTTTCCCAATATATCATTTCATTTCATTCATCACCAGTGTCCACCGCCTGTGGTACCTCTGTAGTAAAAACGGGCGTTAAACACCATTCATTCATGTTTCTCTTTGTTTTTCCAATGTAGATTTTTTTCACATTCTCCACAATTAATTTTGTAAAATCATTGTCTATCAGTATTCCATAAGAGAAAAAAAGCATTTAATACAAAATAAATTGTACAGAATGTGAAAAAATCCACATTGGAAAATCAAAGAGAAACATAGGCACATGGTTAAAGGAACATTTTAGGAACATAAAGTACAAGCAAATAGAGAAATCAACAGTAGCATATCATTTTTGGACAGAAAATCAGGACATAGTGAATAAAGCAACATTATTAAAATCGGTAGAAGGACCTACAGAACTAGCAACATGGGAGACAAATCTACATTTACAAATACAAAGACAGTCTAATGAATTTTGACATTGTCAGGGTTGAAAACATGAACTACAAGTTTATCACACCGTCACCAGAGCAGAATACTCCCACAGCTTAACAAATTATCCAACAGTTGACATTTAGCTTAGTTGATGATAACTAAATGTTCTTGAAACCAGTTCTATACATTATGACAAGTAAGTGAAGCATTAAGAGTGTGTAGCTCAACTAAATCATACAATAATATCAATTATATGATTGGCTTCACTGTGCAAGTTCCAATTAACATTTTAATTTTTAAAATGTTTTGTGGAGAGGCACAACAAATTTAACAGTACTCACACTTAGTAAACATGCATACCTGTCATTCATCCATCTATTTGTTCATTATGGTGATTGTTTATATTGTTAACTATTGCATATTACTATTGTTGATACTTGTTATTGTTATTTTAAAATAATCTGCATTTAAATAGACTACCATTGTTTTATTGTTTCTTTGAAGTTTAAGGTTAAACTCTGCTAATCTCGTGCTCAATCTGGTCAATATGAGCTAATTGAGTTGTTACAGCTATCCTCAGCAGGTTTTCAGGTTGACACTGGTGAGACAAGGTCTTTGTTTGCATTTTGACACAAAGTGTTATACATACATGACATTACGTTTTCAAACTGTTTCTGTGAAACTATATTGTAAAAATACAAAACATTCCATTTTCACTTCCCAAGAAAAAATACTTTGAAGTTCTGAATCTTGCTGGAGGTTAATTAATTCATTTTTGAGATTTTTAATCTCAGAAACAAAAATTGACAACTACATTACACTTTAGTTGTTGCAGACCAGGAATTTTTGATAAGTTAGAAAGGGCTTGAAAATCTTGAAAAATCATTAAATCTCACATGGCAAAATATAGTGACTAATTGTACAAAAGTTTCCTTGTGAGTTTTTGAATAAGACTTTGAAAACTTTAAAAACTAGCAAAATCATTATTACCCAGTTCTGTGTTTATTTCATTTTTCTTTTAAAGAAAAAATTCTATTAGGTAGCAGCATAATAAGGTTGCTTTCACCTTTTATATGATTTTTGGATATCATTCAGTATTCCTATGTATCAACTAGGAAACCAACCTTCACCTACTATGCTAAAGGATTTTTAAACTATTAATTAATCTTAAATAAGAACCTACCATTGATGGGCAACACTAATGAAGGTTTGTTCCAATGAATGTTATCAAACAATTATTTAACCGCTTCAAAAAAAAAATGAATCCATGTCTTGACTGTCCCAGATATTACTGTTAATAATTCTTACTTTATAATTCTTATTTTGGTATATTTTACAAATAAAAGCAATTAATAAATGGAACACATTCATACATTTATTTGAGAATACAAAGAAGTATGTCTTTTGACAATTTGTTAACTGTACTGACACAGTCAGAAAGTTGCAACTTTTTACTTCTCTTATCTCTTTTGCATTTGAAATATTAAAAAAAAATAATGTATTACAGATGATTAGAAAACATTCCTTAACATTCTTCGGATCTGTAAATGACTTCATTGTACATGCTAAACTTTCTGCTTTTTGATGTGATGCTTTAGTTATAAATTCATTTTATTTACATTATTTTGGTTCAGATACAATAGACATTTTTAAGGTTTTTTATTTATTTATTTTTTTTTTTCCCCGTTCTCAATATAGAATTTTTGCTTGCTTGCTCTCAGGATTTGGGTGCACAATATTGTATTTATAAAGATGAAAATGTTTATAACCTTACACTATCACATTATAAAAAGCAAACAAACAAAAACATATCTTCTTTTTTTTACTGTATGAAGGGGAAAAAAATAATATGGTTCTCAACTACCTTGAAAGACCCTTCCTCCCTCTTCCCCCCTTTCTTTTGAAAAAATGCCAGTTATTATTAATCACTGCACTGAAACAAATTCCTAAACACTATGAACTGCTGAAATTAACTAGCAAAGCAATTTTTAAATAAGTGCGACAATGTGCAAATTGCCACAGCCAGCCCAGTTAGCATGCCACTAATTTAACTGAGCTGCTAAATAGAATTGAAATAAATTGCATCATTCAGCACTGCTTCACTGCAATACAGGGATACTGAAACATTTTTTTAAAATTTTCTGAAAGAATAATATGTTTTACAATTTGTGATGATAGGTTAAATAATGACTTTATAATTAATATTCTTAATTAAGATGATTATTGAATCAATTTGCTTCAGACAATAATTCCATTTTTCCTACGTTTGTAGCTGTGTAATTCAATGGTAGCCTTTTTATTTTCCCTTTCTTATTTCTCTTAACTTTTTTAGTAGCTTTTACAGAAAGAGAGAAAACGAATATTAGCTAATTTATACCTTGTTTTGATTTTGAGAAAATGCACATTAGAGATCAGTATTATATTGTACCGACATCAGTGAGTTTTTATTTTTATTATTATTAATATTATTATTATTAATAATAATAATAATAATAATAATAATAATAATAATAATAATTCGGTGAATTCTAGAGTTGTGCTCAAAGAGTCAGAATCATTTAGATAGCTGGAGTCAAACAAAATCGTACTTCCAAGAATTGATCAGTGTTTCAGTATATAGGTTCAGCTTATTCCATTAACATATTTGTTGCAATGTTATTAATGACTACTCTCTGGATACATAAAAGTGTTTATAAAATCTGTGTGTTGATATATTTCAAAATACTGAACTTGAATTTAGCTGTGTAAGCTGAGAATGTTGAGACTATAATTATGAAGGTGTATAGAAGAAATTTATTACTTTATATAAGTAGGCTTTTTGTCTGGTATTTAAGAAATGATCTGTACACTGTGAAAAAGCTATATATATACACACACACCTTCCATTTTAAGCCATCTAGGAACCATATAAAGTAATAAAGTAATCCATTGCATTTATTTTCATTTCTTTTTGTCCACTTCCTTTCTGACTTTCTAATACTTCCTCATTCTGTCATTATATGTTTTCCTTCTCTTTTCCTGCGGATACTATCCCATTTATTTCTTTCCTTTACTTGGAAACCTTTGATGCTTGTTATTAACCTTCTAAGTTTTGTTCTGTCCTGTATTACATCTTCTGTTAGTCCCATCTAATTTATATCTTTCTTTATTCCTCGCTTATTCTTACACACACACATGGGTGCACGCACACACACATAATATAAATGAAAAATGAAGTAACACTGTGAACAATGTAACTAAAAAAACAATAACTAGAGAAGCAGAAAAAGAATAATACACTCAGTATTCACAGATAATCACTATCTTTGTTCCCATCTTCAGCCAGGCTAAAGTTCAACTAAATGTTCTCGAAACCGGTTCCATACATTTATGAAAAGTAAGTGAAGCTTTAAGAGTGTGTAGTTCAACTGAATCATACAATGATATCAATTAATATGATTGCCTTCACTGTGCAAGTTCCAATTTACATTTAAGGAGTTATTGTTATTTTAGCTACATATATATTAAGGATGTTAGAAAATTTGTTTTGTGAATCTGCTATTAACCATTATCATTAAGTAGCAAAAAAAATCTTCTGATCATGTCTAGCATCCTTCACTTTCCTTATTCTTATAAAGGTCTTCATTCTTTAAACTTATCCTTCTCTGTTTCCGTCCCAAGATTTTCATCAAAAGTTTCTTTCTTCTAAATCTCTTCAATTTCTCTTAATTTCACGAAGAATATACATTCTGTAGCATAGAGACGTTCCGGGTTTTTTTAACATGTAAAATGTCTGATTTTAGTTTTATATGAGAGATTTTTCTTATTATGGGTACCTTTAATCAGCTGATATGCCAGCTTAATTTTTCGCACCCATTCTCATACTCACCAACAGGGATGCATCCTGAGGGAAAGAAAAACCCCACTGCTACAGGTGGCTGAAGTCATTAATGTGCAGACTCCTGAGCAGGAGGTCTTCCATTTGCACCGGTACTGTCCTCCCTGACTGAGGCTTTTTTCCAGGTTTTCCTTGGCCCTCATAAAAGGCAAATGCCCTAAACTGGAATGCTTCCTTAAAAAAATCCTTTCCTAATATATTTCATTTTCATCTATCATTAATGTCCACCGCCTGTGGTGCCTCAGTAGTACAAACTGGCATTAAATAATAATAATAATAATAATAATAATAAGAATAAAAATAATAACTCATGGGATTCTTATTATTTATTAAATAATTTGGAACATTGCCAAGATTGCAATGAAGTTAAAATTAAAAAGGAGTGTTAGAATCCAAAGTTATTTTTTGTAATTTAATTTTTATGTTTTTAATTTTCTTTTCTCCGGAATACCTGGAGCATCTTACATTCCATGTTATGTTCTCCAGCTGCATCACAGTGCGATACACTGCACCAGTGGACTGCTTGTTCTGGAGAAGGGGACGCATGCATCAGCTTGGACAGAAGCTAGTAGACCTGTTTTTTGACATGAGTTTGGAGGACCATCCAATATTCTTTCATGTGTTCTCCAATGGTGGAGCATTCCTGTACCAACATGTTAGTCAGGCTTTGCAACACAGCAAGAAGCCCCTCAAGGTGAGAAAACTACTTTATTGTTCTCTAGAATTACATTGCAATTATCATTAGAATTTTAACATTAATCACATCTAGGGTTGCCATAATTCAAGGATCAAAAACAATGTCATAATACATGTCAAAGTTATTGATGTGAAAAAACATTTTTATCTTTGAGAAAAATATTAATATGCTAAAATTACCCTATTTTACTGAAAATATATCATGTTATGCAATAAAGCTAGGATTCTATTTGATGGATCAGATTGAAAGTAAAGATAAATGCAAATAATTAAATCAAGTGTGCTGTTTTTCACTGCATCGTATCACAGTATATATCGTATCCTACTGTCAGTAATAGTATATTAACAGTATATATAATAATATACATATACAGGATGTTAATGAACTACACCAAAATAATTTCAGAAAGTGTAGAGGTGTTATGTTTAAGCAATTTGAGATAGGCAATGTGTAGTCCACAACTACACATAAGTTTTATGGCGTGAAACATTTTTGCATCAGATACTGATAAGCTGGTGTTAAAGCCAAGCCAGGTGAAAAATTGGTTTAGAATGTCTTTAAAAGTTCCTTGCAAGCATAGAAATATCAATTTTCTGCAACTTGTTAACAGCATTTTTATGATTTAGAGCCATAAAAATCCGTCAAATCTTGAACTAATCAGTTGACAGTGCAACCTTCTTGCATTATGCAGCCTACTCTAGAGGGAGCTCTTTAAATACTTGTGTGGCATATACCTTTGGTTAACCATATCCCATCTCATGTCCCTTCTCTCCAAGATTTTTGCTCCTCCAAAAGCCAATATGGTTAAACAGTTGGTGTGACAAGAATAACGGCCTCCTCTCCAAATTTTTTGTCCTGCCAGTGTTGATTTAATGGTATTTACTAGGCTTTTGTCTAGCAAATAAAATGTTAGTTTCATTGTCTACCTCTAACTGATCATTTGCATGATCATGTGAATATTTCTTGGCATTAAGAGATAAATTTATGAGAACTTCATTATAATCTTTTTTTTATCATTTTCAGGGTTCTGCCACTTATGTATCACTTTTCTTTTCAGAGGAACATTCACTGCAATAAGGGATATCACTTGTAACTGTTGAACTATACTGGGAATGAAAAAAATATACTTCTTTTCACTAATTTGTTTGTTGCTTAATATAACTTTTTTTCTTCTTTCTTTTTTAACCACAGCTTAGATGTGTTACTTTAAATGGTTTCATCTAAGAGAACAGTAACTCTGTATACTCTAATTGACTCACAACTAATTCTTATATATATAAAAGAAAAAGAAAAATAAAGTAACACTTAACAATGTAACAAATTAACAGCAATAATAAAAGTAGAAAAGGATAAAACACTTAAAGTCACGCTTGAAATTGCTATTTTTCATGCAAAATTATATTTTCTTGATGTAAAGAATATGAGAGATCATATTATGCACTGTTTTTTTCCATACTTAACAATTCTATTTTATCCAGTACCTGGCCTAATGTTAACTGAAATTTCAAGTGTGACTTTATCAAAATGTTTCATCCTTTTCTACTTTTATTATTACTGTTAATTTATTTATATATATATATATATATATAGTGTGTGTGTGTGTGCATGTATGTGTTTGTTTTTTTTACATAGAAAAAGTATGCAAACTGAAATTAAATTATACACAGTTTAAATATGAAAATGAGAACATATGGTATAATTGATATTAACTTTTCAGTAAGACTTATAGAAAACTGATTGATCGTCATTATACCAACTTCTTGTTGCCATTGGAATGATAAATAATAATTCATTGTTTAAAACACATAACTATTATTAAGTATGGGACTGCCTCCATGGTCTAGTGGTGCTCTAATTTGAAGATCCTTGTTCCATTCTCGATCAGATCAAGCTATGTTCATGAGGTTTTTTCCACAGCTTTTTCTTACCCTGAGAGTTTAATGCCAGATAGCTTTAAGATGCCAAGGACTCCGAACCCATTTGGGCTTCATTAACACATTTCATTCATTCATCCCATAGATTGTAGGATCCCTCTGGTGCTATCACCTACATTATCACTACCATTGAGACAATGTTGCGGCATCCTATGGGTACCTCAGCCTCAGGAATCTGTTACAGTACTGCCATGTCAGGTAGGGAGGGGGATGCCCACAAGTTAATGAGACAAAGGCCAGGTACTGGATAAAATAGAATTGTTAAGTATGGATCAAAAACAGTGCATAATATGATCTCTCATATTCTTTACATCAAGAAAATATAATTTTGCATGAAAGTGTGTTATTTCAGTATCCATTTTTATTGTTATCATTGTTTAAAAATTATATAGAATTGCACAAAATAATACACTGGTAGGCTAACAGTTGCAGCGGGGAAGAAGTGTGTGTGTGGGGGGGATAGATGAAAAAAGAGTGAACCACTGTGCTGAAATGCTATTGTTTAGAGTTATGCCAATCTTGCACTAAAATGTGAATAATCCAAACAAACAAACATTTCTCTGTGTAATCCTCATAAAAACAAATAATTTCAATCTCTCGTACAAAATCACATAAGAGCTGGATGAAAGAAGTTGGGAGGAGAAATCTGCAGATGATGGGCCCCACTAAGCTATGGCCCCACTTGCATTGCATGCCCCAACGTTAAGTCTCAGACCCCATATGAGTAATTTGATCTATTCGGTTGCCAAAAAAATTCCCAAATAGACCTCTGTAAAGTGCTTCTTATTGAAATTATAATTGTAAAACTTTTTTTCATATGTACTACTTTTGTATTTTTGAACAAAATGTGATTGTGTGAGGATTTTTAGTGTGGCATACAGTTAATAAATAAAGTCATATGTAGCAAATTTACATTATATGTGCAATTTTATCTGTGCACATACACACACTCACTCACTCACATGCAGCACTAAGAAGTCAATAGCTTATGCTAAAACAACATACATCAGCAGCAGAAATGTGTAGCAGCTTAACAAATGTTTGAAAAAGTTGAGGGAATACATATCCAAACTCTCTCAAGTGGAGGTTTAGGTTTGTGTCCATCATTTGCCTCTGCATATGTTTGAAAATGCTGCTGCACCAACTCCTCCATTGTTGGGAATACTTGAAAGTTGCCTAGTGCAAAGTTAGGGCAACAAGGTTCTTACCCCAATTCAACAAGTTTGGTCTGGAGTGAGTTTATGAGGAATCCTACATATACACTATGTGGTATCCCAAATGTGAGCTGATCCAATGTTTGTACCACCTCACAAACCTTGATTTGTCTGTTCTCCTGAATAAGTGCATCCATTTTGGCCCAGTTATTTGCAGTTGAGGCAGTTAAGGGTTGACCAAAACACCTATTTGACTGTCAACAAAATGTTACGCTCTGCACAGACATTGTATTTTTGTACACAGCAACAAGCTTTCAATGTCAGTGGGTGCCAAGTCATTGGCTCATTTGTACCAAATCACTGCATATATTTTTACCTGACAACAGGCCTCCAAAATATATGCATTCACCATGCTGCAATACAGTATCTGGCATAAGCCCATTGTTTTACACTGAGCCTCCATTTCAGTTAACTGCACCTTTACATTTGTGGGATGAATGACTTTCATTCCATTCAGTCTATAAGGGTATGCATACCAGTATGGGATTATTTTATCACAGGTTTTTTAGCCCAGGGAAACCTATATATTGAATGACCCTCATAAAAAATATGAATCTGGGGGTCTGTCAGTGCCTGAAGTTATTTAGCATTTTTATTTCTGGAGTCAGGGGAAAAACTCTAGAAAGAAACAGCAATGTAGCTTGACTTAAGCAGGGATTGAATTGCATCCCCCACTTTTCAATGGTTGTAGACTGACACCTTAATCAACTGAGCCATGGAGTTGGCATCGTAGCATTTGTCATTGCTCAGTTGCACTATTGGACGATGCACTATAGCCCCTAATAATGATATCCGCAGACAATCAAGAAAAATATGGCAATTGTCAAGTATTATTTTACCTTTAGTAGTTGAGAAGTTTAATTACAGCATTTAGTTTCATGAATCATTGCCAGTGGGAACTTGGGGCATTTTAACTAAAGATGTGTACAATTTACAGATATATTTATAATTAATACCCTTTACTATTAATTCTTGCACTGGACATGTGTTTTACCTATTGAAGATGTAAGCAATTTACTTGCATCCTCAACTCAACATGGCAATCGTTCATGAAGCAAATACTATGGCTCTTGGACTCTTATTCATAGAGAAAAGCAATTCTTCCTAATTGTTTGTTGTAGGTGAAGGGTGTGATATTTGACAGTGCTCCCGGCAAGAGGCGTATGATCTCACTGTTCCGTGCCCTGATGGCCATCATTGGAGGTCCTTCATATTACAGTATACCACTTGCAATGCTTGTGACTACCTTCCTCATGCTGTTATGGGCATTTGAAGTGTTTGCTCGTTCCCTGAAAGAGAGGAAGGCTGTAAACACAGATCCCATTGACCTATCTGAGGAACCACCAATATGTCCTCAGCTGTTTCTGTATTCTACCACAGACAAGCTCATTAGATATGAGGTAATTATCTAGGAATCTTGCTGTGAGTTTAAAATTACATAGTGCCAATTGCAAAATTTCATAAAATTTTTCAGCCCAGGCGTATTCTGAATGGACTACCAGTTTACCACATCAATATTTTTTTTCTAATTTTGTACTAATTTATCTTTCCTTATTGTAAATTGAACAAAGTATTTTTTCAGAAATGTGATTTATGGTTGATCACTGTCTTATGTTCTATTGTTATAAATAGAACAATTTTAAAGCTATTGCCTTTTAATAAAATGTATATTGTTTGTTATAGTGTTGTGCATAAGTTGAAAACATCCTAACACTTAAAAATATCCCTAAGATACAGTAATGAAGTTTTTATGAGCATTAGATTTATATTTTGCTTCCAATGCCAATAGATTTTAATTTCAGTCTTAATAAAAAAATACAACTCAAAAAGTGACAACACAGCATTCTGAAGACAAATGTGTTTACACTAGGATTTAAAAAGGTTTCCATTCATTACAGTACAGAAAATACTGCTGACAGCATTGGATACTATCAAGAATAACGTGTGTACCCAAAGAAATCTACATAAAGAGGCTCCAGCTATATATAGAAAAAACAAACACACACACTCACTCTCTTTCTCTTTGAAATATGCACAAGGTCATATCACAACTCTCACAGTAATTCTTGGATCATGAAAGCTTGTTCTTATTAGAATAGATTCTATAATGACAATAACTTCATTTCACAGGTTATTTTTTTTTAATTCAATTTATTTACGGATACTCTTTAACATCACAGGTCATCAGTGTCCCATTCTATTTAGTGTGTGAAACAGCCAACAGATTTTGCTCAGAGGCCTCTTTTTTCAGACTTGAGATTCTTTATCATGCTGTAAATGTACGACATGGGACCCATGGCTTTACTTCCCTTCCGAAGGATTATGATTTTTACGCCTGAAAAAATCCATCAATCCTGGCTGGGTTTGAGCCCATGCTCTTGGGTTTAGTAGGCAAGTGTGGACAGGTCAATAGGTTGAATTCTTTGCCTCAAGGTGTAAGATGATGAAAGTGGTGGTGTTTGTTGAAGGTCAATCTGTGCATTCTGTATAAGATTTTTTATCAGCCATTCTCTAAATTTCTTATGAGGCAGCTTTCCTCATGCTATATGAATAATGTAGGCATTCAGTATAACAATATCATCCATGTGAAAATTGTCAGTTAAGCCATTTTCAGATTCACTGTTGGATGATGCTGTAGATGTCTCAAAGTATGAACATACACATATCTAAATCCATATCTTCATCAGAATCAACATCTTTGAGTATTTCTAGTCATTGTTCATCCATAAACTCATCCAAGCAAAAAGAGGGATCATGCATCTTGCAGTAATGAAAACTCAGGAATAACCCAATTTCTAAATGTTTATACTCCGTAAAAAGGCATTGGAGTTTTAGCATCACATGGAAAATTAACACATTAGTTACTTTACTAGCCCGTGACAAGCTTAACACAAACTGCAGCGATTTTCCTTGAACCTTGCATAACAAATAGAACAGCATTGTTCCCAATTAATATATCAACCAGCCATCCATTTGAGAATGAAAAACCTGGTCGATAAAGGTCAAATGTTGTAGTTTATGTGTTATTATTGTTGATTATTCTGCAAAAAATAATTTGAGATTTTTCTTTTTATCTTCTTTGAGAAATTTAAAAATAATTTCATATACATATGCTGTGATATTTCAGAATTTTACATGCATTGTTTGCTTATAAGATGTACAAGCAAACCTCTGCCTCTCCATAGTTATTTTTAATGTAGTTATTACCACACTCAAATGCACACTCTTAAAACTATAAAAATTTCAGCAATGACCAGTACAAATTCTGCACTTTTTATTATTTTCTTTTGTAATATAGTTTTTATCTTACATAAAAATTGCAAATAGCTCATTTTAATCATCGTTTCTTTATGCTTTTAAACTGCCAAAATATTATACCATTTTTATAATTACTTAATATTACAAAAATAAAAAGTTTCTGAATTGTGAAGCATTTGAAAGAAATTTGCAAAATTCTATTCTCCATAGAACACAAGTTTGAAAAATAATATTGGTTGAATGTGAAAAATATACCAGAACATTGCTTGGTAGAACATGTTTAAAGAAAAAGTCACATAAAAGTTATATGCGGTAAAATCAGCTGAGAAGAAAAGTTTGCAGTATGTTGTAGTGTTGTTCAGTATCTCATTCTTCAATTTAGATAATGGATTGTAGTGCAAAAGCAACAAAAGCATTTCATTGTTGATTAAAGAGACTTATAAGAATATTTTAATTCATATATTTGCTCTCAATTTAAATGTGTGTTTCATTCTCTTGAGCAATGAACAAGGAATATTTAATGGAAAACAAATTAAAATGCTTTTCTCTGTTCAGCATTGCTTGATAATTTCAGGTCTTTGGATCAGTTCCATAGCTAGAGATTAAGAGTTGCATTTCATCCCTTTTTAACATTTTGATAGCACTGTACAAATAAATGATTATACCATACTATATACAGTTATGTGGTTATCTGTTCCTTATATATATAACAAATTATATTATATTGTGTTTAATTTTGTTTGTATATTTGTTTTAAGGCTTTTAATGTGCCATACAAAATGTCAAAGTCCTCTGGAAAGAATGAAATTAATGAACATAGCATAGAATATACATATTAAGAACTTGGTATTAGGTAACACTTTACTTCCCTAACTGAATAATTTGTCAGAAAATGTTTCAAGAGCTTCCACTCTCATTCTCAGCTGAAGATTGACTAGCTCTGGCAGGTGATGATGTAACCTCTGGTAGTTCCAAGATAAAGTGAAACAAGAAGTCATTGGCAGGATGTCATAGTTCATACTTGGTGGCTGCTTATTTTTTAAAATGAAATCTTTTCCCATATTGCTAATTCCTTGGGATTGTGGGCTTTCAACAATTTGACTTCATTTGTGATATTATGGTTGTGTCCAAAAATAGTCTGTAACTGCTGATTTATCTACCTGTATATATGATACATTTCTAAAGTGTTCTTTTGCCCTTGTCTCTAACTTTCTTATTGTTTGCCAATGTATATCTAATCACAATCCAAACAATTATCTGGTATACTGCAGGTTTTTTGTTGGATGGGATAACATCCTTTATGGTTCTGTTCAAAAGGTTCCGGACGTTAACATTTATTTTTTGCAGCCAACAAAATACCAAATTTTTAAAAAAAATTAATGCAATGTTTGTCAATCGATGGTATGTGAATTTTTTTAAAATTTATGTTCTTCTTTATCATGGAAAGAATGATAACGTCTTTAATATCTTTAAGTCTTTTGAAATGTCTGATCTTTTCTACTAAAGACTGGTTACTTCATTGTTGAGGGTAGTATTGATGATGTACTGGTATTCGGCTGTATATTCTTCCTTGTTGAGTGAAATGTTGACTAGTCTATGAGCCAAACTGTTAATAATGATGTATTGGTGGTTTAAGCTATTATTCTTTATGTAATTATCTGTATGTGTGAAGCTCCTAAATATATCCAAATGATTATGTTATTTCTCCTGTAGATTTTAAGGTCCAATAAAAGGCATTCATCCTTATTTTTAAATTTCTACAGTGAACTCTAATGCTTCAGTCTTGCAGATTTAGTAATTTTAAGGTATTCTCTGTGGTTTTATTGGTAGTATTGCAAATATGTCATCTACATAACAAAACCATGTTTTAAAGATGAAGATACTAAATCTGCAAGACTGAAACATTAAGTTCATTAGAGAATGAAAAAGGATATTTGTCTAGAAGTTCCTTCAGTGTAATAGACAATTTAGCATCAGATGTCATAGCTTAGAACTGCATTCACGCACACTTCTCATGTTAAGAAATGACATTAATGAGATCTCAAATAGAAGGCTGTTGTGCTCGTACAGGATGTGGAGAAATTTGCTGAGCGCAGGCGAGAACTTGGTGTCAGTGTTTCTGCCGTCCGGTTTGATGACTCGCCTCATGTGAAGCATTTCTCAATTCATCGAGAGATCTACATTAATACTGTATGCAGCTTCCTTCATGCTTGCCTTGCAGGTACAGTAGTTATGTTTACCTTTCCTCTATTTAGTTTTCACACCATAATAGTTCATAGAAATTATAGAGAGACTCCTAATGTGTTACACGAGTCATAGGGAAAAAGAGGTACAACATATATGCAACAGAAGTAGATGGTGAATATTTAAACCAAATCATAAAATAAAGATGTATAAGAACAACAAAGAAATTGGTTGTTTGAATTGCACTGGAGTAATATAGAGTAATTTTGTATTCATACACCACTCTTTTTACTGCCTTATTGCATCTGGTGAGCTCAGGGCATAAACATGCAGTTCTATATGTTAGTTTTGGAATCCTCAGATAAAAACATTGAGTTTGTATAAAAGACAATTTGTCTTAGATTAGATATCCTCCAATACCCAAACAATTTGGAGGTAGAATACATTTTGGCAGAATACTAATCATAGGTTGATAGCTATATAGGTATCTTAATGCTGGTAGTTAAGCAGAATGATGATAGTTGTCAGATGACTTGTAGAATTATGATAACAATAGTTGTAAGATGACTCGTATATGAGTATTGTAAGTATAGTATTGCCAGATAGATGCAAATATTCTGTACTTACCTTATCTGCAGTGGGCTAGGCTACAGGATTCTGCATAATGTTCAGTGAGGGAGTGACTGTTACACACTGTGATAACTATCAATGAAGCGTTTGAAGGTTAGGAAGGATGTGGGTAACTAATCACTTTAGTAACAATTATTCATTTTGAATCCTAATATTCTTATTTGGATTCTGAGTAATTTGTTCCCACATAATTTCTCTTTTCTTTAAGTGCATTGTTGAGCTTATCGATGGTAGGCAAAGTCTAATTAAAATTCATGAATTAATCATATTTGACCCTCTTAAATTCAACTTCCCATATTCTTTTTCATTTCTTTCTTTTGCTCGATTGTCCTTTAGGTGTAGAAACCTAATGTATTTTACTTTTATAGTATCTGCATTTTTTCATTATTTTTGTTAGCAAACTTTTTGACACACAAGTAGCTAAGCTATCTGAATCGGTAACATTTTGCAACAGTCCATATTATTTTGTTAAATATCTGCAAATATTGTGTAGCATTATATATAATTTTATGAGCATGACCACACTGAAGACAGCCCGCTATAACCTGAATTTCCATGGAGTCATTTCTATAGATGTCATGACAGTGGCCATTGAAAAAATTTAAAATTGCATTAACTGAGTTATGTAATGTTACTAATAAAATCTCTGCCTTAACATGATTATATTGAGCAAGTCAAAACATGTACAAAACTTTTGTAACAGATGGCGCTTATTATGTCAGTACAGCACATATTGTAGCGGTAAACTAAATGCATAGGGAAAAACTTAGGAGTTTTGTATAAACAGTATACTCTCAGAACCCAAGCCAGCTTATAATTGTTCACTTATATCTTAAATAATAGACTAGCAGAAGCACTCCAAGAGTATAAAAGGTCATTGCCAGTACCCTCTGCCAGAGTAAACATTTACAGTATTAATTGATATCATTGTATGATTCAGTTGAACTACACACTCTTAAAGCTTCACTTACTTTTCATAAATGTTCTCGAAACCGGTTCCATACATTTATGAAAAGTAAGTGAAGCTTTAAGAATGTGTAGTTCAACTGAATCATACAATGATATCAATTAATATGATTGGCTTCACTGTGCAAGTTCCAATTTACATTTAAGTAAATTTACAGTATTATTAAAAATGAATTAAGCAAAGAACTATATAAAGAAGGCAATAAACAACAGAATTGCACATTTGGCCTCTGAGCACATAGCATCTTCCAGCATCAGTGAAACATGGGAACGACATCATAGGGCTGGCCTAGACACCAAAAATATTGTGCAGTAGCCTATTTCTATGTATCTAGTAAACCTACATATAGTGTGTTTTATTTAAAAAATTGTAATACTAAAACAACACATTAATTCATGCCTTTGTTTGCTACAGAGTCTGGGGAGAGTCCTCCTGAGAAGCAACCTATCTCAGCTAAGCCTTCTACTGAGTAGAATCTGACATTAACCCTGCAAGTTGCATTGGATCACATTTTGTTTTCCTAAGTACAAATGCAAAAGGAAATGTCTGTGTCAAGAACTTGGAGGTTACATTCCTGTGTATTTTATATTAAGTTCTCTATTAAATGGTGTTTTGTAAAGATAAAAGTTCCATTTTACAGGGTCATTTGCATTATAGTGTAATGATTAACTCACGTGGATCAATAGTAAAGATTATGAAAATATGGCTGTATAGATTATTTAAGCAAAATTCAATCATTGTTTAATCTTTCCTATTATAATTTATTAAATATGTTCCGACTAACTCTACTTACTTACATATGCCTACTTTTATAAGTTAAGTATAAGTAAATGGAGTTAGTGTGAACATATTTAATAAATTCTAATAGGATATATTACCACTCTATTGGCTATAGCTTCCTAAGTACAATTAAATTGATTGTTAATCTTGTTGGTTCTCTACTTTATAAAACACCATATTATTGAAGTATGATTCATTTTAAAGTATTGGGTTAACAGTATTATTGTATTTGTTCACTTATTTATTTTATAAATAACTTTTTTGTTTATATATATATATGTACTTAGACTAATGAATGCTCATCAAGCAGCTTCTCATGACATAAGCACAGTTGCTAACAAAAATTGTCTTAAAGACTATGTCTGAACAGGAGGTAATTATTCACATTAAATTTGCTCCAGAAAAATATATTATTAAGTGCAACCTAAAATTATTTACTAAGGGGGAAGTTTATTTCTCAGGCATCACTTCCTGTTAGCTGCTACTTTTTAATTTTTTATGGTTATTGTCAATAACTTTGTTACAAACAATTAAAAGAAGTTTTTCCAATTTATGAGAAACATACCCCTGTAAAAATATCTGCCTTTATAACTCTTCATTATAATTTAGCAAATGTTGAAAATAATTGTTAAGTTTCTAGAATTATACTTTCCTTGGGATCTACATTCGGGAACTGTGTGGGGCTGTGAGGTAAACCTAAAAGAATTTTGCTCTTTGCTTATACTGTTACTAAGTCTTACACACAGAAAAGGTACATACTATAGCTTTTTGAGAATGGGTAGAAGTAAAAGCTTGTCATGATAGTTATTTAAAAATTAAGTTAAAATGCAATATATTTTTAGAAATAATGTTTAACAGCACAACATTTTGCACGTAAATATGTACAGTCTGATTTTAACATGAAAAAATTATTTAACTGCCCAGGCAGATATTTAAATATATTAGCAGACTGCTTACCTTAGGTGGCTTGTTGAAGCACAATTGTTTTAAGTCTGGATGAAGAGATCATTAGTAATATGATGTTAGCAACAAATGATGGGTCACAAACATTCAAGAGATTACTCAAATAGTATTTATGCATTTATTTTAAAGTAATTTATGGCATATAGATCTGTTCTATAACATATTAAAATAAGCAAAGTCAGTTAAACGAACAATTTGGTTTCATAGTGTGAAGAAAATTTAATTACAAGGAAGATAAAGAAGATATGCTACTTATATGACATGTAGCACAACTCATTGATGACCATTTATAACTGTTATTTATTTTAATAGAGTTTTTCTGTAAGTTCAGCAGTGATTAACATGACATAGCTTGTATAAAATGTATGATATTATTTACATTTTAAGTCATATTTTTGTTAATAAGAGCACAAACTTTTATCTTTTTTAGTGTTGTGAGATAATTGCTGCTAGTTCCTAGCATGAATATTAACTGTGATATAATAAGTGCTACTGAGTGGACATTACCTGATGTACCAAACTCGAAAAAATTTCTTTTGGCATTATGTTTTAGGGAAAACAAGATGTGAAACGTGCCGCTTTAAAAAAAAATAAGATGCCAATTTCAATTGATGAAGTAACAAATTAAATTTAAATTGCCAAGTTGTGTGTTTTTATTATTTTATAAATTTTATTTATTTTTTTTACAAATTAATTAATTATTTTGAGTTGACAGTTGCATTATAGTACAGTATGAATATTTTCTGTGGTAGTGTAGTGATATGGAAACATGCATGACTTGATTAGGATTTGTTTCAGATGGCAGTACACATGCTTCTACAACGACTGTGCACACATACAACGAAGTTCATGTTCTTATTGTTCTTGTTTACTTAAAGTATTTGCACAAATATGAAAACTTATACAAAGAATGTTGAATTAATTTACATATAAGTCCTGATGGGCACAGAAAGGGGCATAATGCCAGTTCTGATAAAAGAATTGAACAGTATTGTGACTTGGCTGCCTTACTGTCATTACATTGTAGGTGCTTGTAGCGTAAGTACATTTTGAGAACCTGCTTGTTTACTGCTCTTCTTAAAATATTAAAGCAACTTAGTATGACCAAACCAGCATATTACAGCAAGAGAGTGCATGCTGTTCTTATATTGGAATTGAATTTAAATAATCATAAGAAACAACATACAGATGTAGTGTTTCATATTGTTGGATACCAGAAAATCTACATTGTGATTTTGTCTTTGTATCTGGTTTTAAAGGCTTTCATTTTAACAATGTCATGAAGAGTGCAATTCCTGGAAAATGCAGATTATATTTGAAAATCAGTTCTTCTCAGCATCTTCAGCTGTCTCCAAATATTAATGTATTTATGGATATGAAATTCCATTTTTTCCTTCAGAGTTACATTCACTGCTATTGGCTTTGCTCCGATTTTCTAACAGCAAATTTCTGCCAAAGAATTTGCTTCATATCCATATTATTTCTGGCATGGTATCAATTATGATACTGCTGACAACAAATTGCAGTGGATTTGTATTTTTCAGCATTTTACAGTTCTATAAAATAAATATTGTGATCTGAAAGGTTTTAACAAATATAAAATATGTAATCTGTTAAGAAACTGTTACATATTGTTATCATTCATAACAGAGCATGATACTAAATTTAAAAAAATAAATTTGTATCATGCACTAAAATGAGATATATGGCAACCCAATGTTATCAAAACTTTTTACCATCCATGATGGCAAGCCTTTGAGAAGCAGCCCATTCATTATTTACATCATTAATTTGGTAATTACCACATTTATTGTTCATTGGTTTCTTTCTTGTGCTGTAAGCTGTAACCCAACAGTATATCAACCTTTTTGAGAGGTCTTCTTCTTTTTGTCATTTTCTTTGAGAATTATTGAACAGCATTAGTACCAAGACAGTTTTATGTTTAGATTGGCTGCAGCTTGCTGGACTTGTTCTTAGAAGCTAAATTTAATGTAACATCCAAAGCTGTGATAGTGACTGACATGGACCTTTTTGTGCCTCTGTGGCATCACTTTTCGATTTGTTACTTATGATGTATTATTCCCACTTATGTTATGGTGCTGTGGTTTCTTTTTTCAGAAATGTTGTTACTTTCCAGCATTATATAAATGCAATTTTGTTTACTGTGATGCAGTGCTGGTCTTATATTTTATAATTAATGTAAAATGTGCTACTTTTAATATTTTTAATTTTTTTTACTCTAATTTACTGTTTTTATTATGTTTTTAAAGCTTTAAAAAAAATATTATTAGTTAATTTATTATTCTAATCTGTTGATGAGAGAAGTATCAGTTTTTGAAATTATGATTTCATTATAAAGCTGTACTATACCTTGCACAATTAAATATAGCTGCACAGATAGCTTAGAAAAAGAGAAGGAGGGGGAAAGAAAGACCAACCCAATTTCTCACTAAAATTTAGAAAGATAGTAAAAATACCTTAGCTTTTGTTTGAAGCAGGTTGGTATCAGCTGATATTTCTCTCTGCATCATTTCATAAAGTATATTTGTTACTTATTATGTACATATGTATGCACCCAAGATGTGGAGTGGTTCCAGTGATCAGCAATGAGAAACTGTTCCAAAAAAATATTACCATTGCTAATCACAATGACCCAAACAGAAACTGTGATTATAAATAAATATTATAGTATAAAAGTACATTAATTACAATTATTTTTATCCTAACCCTGAAGCATAGATTTTCATAGGCAGAAGATATATTGACACCATCTCTTTATGTTGAAATAAAAAGGAAAAATTAAGATGAAGGAAGAAAGTATGATATGTTATTTTTCCATAGAATGCTCTTTTGGATTCGCCATGCTATAAAATATAATTCCTGAAATGTTAAGCACTTCAAAAACTGAGCATTTTTTATATCTGTTTTTACCAAAGGTTATAGCCAAAACTCATGATGAACTTAAATGTATGAAAGCAATATTATTGCCATGGCCCATGTTTTATAATTTTACAGTACGCGTTAGGCCATGGCTGGCCATAATATCCAGCGTACTTGCCAAAAAAAGAATGAAAGATGATGCAAAGAAGGTGGGATGTTTGAAAGAGAATGAACTAGAGTTTTTTAATTGAAAAAAGATGAAGATAATAGCTCACACATTTTAGAGGTGAATAGTAAAATAAGAAAGACACGTGTAAATTAAAAATAGACCATTAAAATAGGAACTTTCATAATTTGAAAGTGTTATTTCAGTTACAATTAGTACACAGAAAACTCCCAATTCTCCATGTTAAAGGAGAGCTAAAATTGCATAGATAAATGAAAAATGCAGATTGGGAACCAGCATTATAACTGACACGTATATTTCGAAGGCCTGCAGATTATGAATACAGTACAGAACACTGTGTATTATTTTTTACTTAAATGTAAATTGGAACTTGCAGAGTGAAGCCAGTCATATTAATTGCTATTGTAGTTCAGAGTGTGTAGTTCAACTGAATCATACAATGATATCAATTAACAGTGTATTATGTTTTATAGTTAAAGCAACCCTTTTGGATTTTCCCACAATTTTTGTCTCGCGTTCAGGCTGGTATCAATACACAATGCACTTAAATCAACACTGAGTAACTCTCACACTTTTGATAAGCAGGAAGGTGCTTTGAAGTAGCCTAGGGCAGAAGGTGTGAAGAGAGGGAACAATAGGATCTGTTCCCCCCCTTTTTTTCTCTAAAATATGGGTTTAGGTGTCTAAACAGAGCTGAAAGTTTTACAAATTTACAGAAATATTTTAGTTAAAAGAAGTCAAATTTATTAAACTGCCTATGTCATGAATCTAACTCAGTAATTAAGTAATTAATCATACGTCTGTTATCTGAAACATCAGATTTCCAGACCTACTGAACAGACATTGCAAGACTTCTTTTAAACCTAAGTACTATAGATGCTTTTTCTTTTTAATTAATTTTGTGTCGGAACTAATGCAAATGCAAGCAAAAACCTGCGAAACATATTCTATAATTTAATGGTAAGTGGAGCATAAGAGTATTAAATCAACCTCACCATCTAATTAAGAATCCTTTTGGTCAGCTTGTAATTTAGGAGAACTTTTAACAGCAAAGTTTTTGAAATTGCGATGTTTGGTTGAATTTTTGTCACTCAAATGTTTCAGTGTCAGGAATCCAACCAAATATCATAACTGTAGATCCTTTTTGCAAATTCCCAATGCCCCTTTTCCCTACCAATCATCTGACTTTATTGAGCATGCTCAGTACTGTCACATAGCTTACAGATTTTTTTTTTCTCTTATAGCAAGGATAGTGCATTAAGCTGTCATTTCTGTTAAATGTTATTGTGTTTAAATGACTGCATTTCATGACCTACGCTCTTTATTGAACATATTTATGAAATGCTAATAAATTTGCAGCATGAGAAACTTAGTTCAAGTGTCACGTCTTCTGTTCGGTGCTAAAGTGATTATGCTTTATGAAGAGTGCTGGGTATAACAAGGCATGCTTTTGTGGTCAAACAAAATTGTAATTTTTCAAAATAAGTGGATACAAAATTACCAAATTTAAACTGATTTGAAAATGAATTTTAAGTGAACATAACACAGGAAAATCCATTATCTCAGATTTCAAAATAAATAAAAACACGTTAAATTTACATCCAAATCATTCTGCAAGACTCTATTGAAAAAAAGAAAATGCATTAGGAAACCAAATACATATTTCAGAAGACACCTTTTTAATGGTTTATCATTTCTAGGTTTTGAACAATTGAATACCTGAAATATAGCTAATCCCAATTAGTTGAATAACCAATTCTCTGCTGTATACTCATGGCCACAATCTTTTGGGACTTTGAAGGAATGCTCTTCATTGACTTCAAGGAGAGGAACACTACAGTAAATGGGGAGAACTATGCTGGTCTAATGCACAGACTATGTGCTTCCATCAAAGAGAAAAGGCCAGGAAAGCTGAGTGGTGGTGTATGCCTTCTTCATGACAATGCTCCTGTGCACACAGTTCTTGTTGCAATGGAAGCTGTAAAGAAATGTGGCTTCAAGGAGATTGACCATCCACCCTACAGCCCAGACCTAGCTTCCTGTGATTATTTCTCCTTCTCAAAACTCAAAAAGGAGCTTCAAGGAAGGAAATTTAAGTGTGACATAGAAGTGATGAATGCTGTTTATGCCCATTTTGCAGACAAGACTTCTGAATATTTTTGGGAGGGGATTGAAATGTTAATTCAAAGATGTGAGAACTATATTGAAAAGTGAAATATAGTTTTTGTCTTTATTATACCTAGAAAATGGTTAGGCCGGAAACTTATGAACCTATCCTCATACTTTCTTTTCATTAGTAATCAAAAATTTAAACAAAACTTTTAATTTATTTCAATGCGTTTACCTGTATGTCACACACTTGGCAATAAGGTGTCTATTCATTTGACATAAGCTGTAGAAATTCTTATAGCCTTTGGTAGATCAGACAAGCCTATGAAGTCTTTAATTGTTGGCATTGACAATTCATATGAGGGTCACTCTGAAAATTTTAAGAATGGATATGATAGGATTTTAAAATTTTGTGAGGATTTTAAAATTAGATCTCATCATTGCGTCTTTTCAAAATATTCTCCATTGCATTCTATACAACTTTTCATCAGTTCAAACCATTTTGTAAATGCTGAATGCCATGCTTCTTTGAATAGGGTTTGAATGCATTCTTCATATGCAGTTACTGAGGCTTCAGATGATTCAAATGGTTGGCAACAAATTTTTCTTTTATTTTGAGAATAGAAAAAGTCACATAGAGCCAGATCTGGACAGTAGGAAGGATGGTACAATTATTTGACTCCTGGCTCCTGCAGAAATTGGGTTGTTTTTACTGTAGTGTGAGCATAGTCATTGTTGTGGTGCAACAAGATTTCGTTCAGATCAGTCTTAGGATGCTTCGTTCTTATTCCATTGAAGACTTGAGAAAAGGCATTTTATGGTGTACCATCTGGCAGTGACAGTCTTTTGTCCCTCAAATGGAATTGTTACAATAAGGCCACTAGCTGAGAAGAAAGAACAGATCATTTTTTTCCAATGCTTCTGGCTCCCCTCACTTTTGTTGGATCCTCTCCGGGGAAGACCCAGACTGATGACTGTCTCTTAGTTTCTGGATCATACTAGTGTATCCAGTTTTCATCACCTGTTACACTGTTGAATATGTTTTTGGATCTTCCGCCATCAAATATTTCTATCGCTTGCTGTCACCAATGCACATGTGCTTTTTTCTGCTCATTGTGAGGTGGTGGGGGATCCAACAACTGCAGAGCTTCCTGATGTGAAGTTTTTCTTTGAGGACTATTACCACTGCTCAATCCAATATCAAAGGCTTCTTAATCTGATAATATAAGTAATGATGATCTTCCTGCAACATGTGCTCTGCTTTCATTGCATTTTAATTGGTGTTGCTGTTGCTGATCATCTTGTGTGGTCTTCATCTTCAAGGGAATCCCTTCCTCTTCTAAAATCTGCAAACCATTGATAAATAGTAAGATCTGCAAAGGCACAATGCAATCTTTCAAGATGTTCTCTCTCCCCTAAACCTACTTTAAAGCTATAGAAAATCATAGTGCAAAATTGCTCTCACATGACATGGCAACACCTCTGCATACATACATAGCTATGATGACACCACACATTGTTGGAGTGCACTTAAACTTACACATGTTGCTATACAAACTTCAATCTAAAGCTAGGAAAATCTGCATTGGCTTGTCACAACTCCTTTTGCCTATTCTGAAAACTTTTAGCATACCCTCATATACTTTAAGAACATAAGACTGAATGTAAGATTTGTTTCCAACAAATGACATGCCATGTGATAGCCGAGTTCACTTTTGATATTATTTTGATATTTGTAGTTCCTGTTATTACAGCATTTAAATAAAATGATTGGACTGACCATTAACAAGGAAAGACTGAATAAATTGAAATTTTTGTTTTATCTAGAATAGATGTTGCAGTGTCTAAGCAAGTAGGAAAATCAATTATATATTCCAAATTACAGGTTCCTAGTAGTTAGATAATCTTTGCATCTAATTCATTGTCATTAAGGGTGTTCACAATAAAATTGTCACAAACAATAAGTTAATCATATTAGGTTTGAAAAGGTAAGCCTTTTAATTAAGCTAATATTGACATTACAGAAAGAAAAGATTGTTTTCTGTAACTGAGGATGAAGGTAGAGAAATTTCCTGAAGATGATCTATAGAGTGTTAAGGTAACGTATCCTCCTTGATATTGTTCTTTATAAAATAATTCAACATCTATGCAAGTATTATTAATTTTTTTAATAAAAATAGTCATATCTCCACCATAAGTACTACAAAAACTGGAACAAGATATAAAGTTATTTAAGTTCATAGTTTTCAGATCTGCTGCTGTCATGAGTGTCCAACCGCACATTATTGTGATATCATAATTAATGTTTTGTAGATGGATATTTAATTGATCTGTTTTCTTTCTTAACTCTCTTATATAATAGTTAGGGGCAACCGCTACTAAACATAAATGTGTTTGCTTTAACAAGTGCATGTTAGAATCCGGAGATACACGAGAAAAAAAAAGTTGAATATTAGTTAATTATTTTTTTAGAATAGAAACCTTAAAGAGTAATTGAAATCAGTATGAGTCGAACTAAATGCTTTTATTGCTCTTCTTGTCTATAAATGTAAAATCGGTTTCACAAACCCTCGTTTGCATTGTCAACTAAAAGTTGACTAAAGAGTAATTGTACTTCTGAAGTTGCATTGCTAACTTGAATTGTTAGCTGACCTGTTCATTTGGCATCTTTACTATTACTCCGCAGGGATCTTTTGGAATATATTTGTTGATATCTGTCAGTAACTTGAATATGAGTTCTAAAATGAAAAAAAATTGCAATAAAAATAAATGTATAAAATGCAATGATGAAAAGAAAATTTATGCACTCAAGGCTTCAAACATTGGAAATTACAATTATGGGAAATGAATGATTAAGAGCTGTTAGGATCAATTAGTAATTAATTTATTAAAACAGATTATGTGCATAAATAACCAATAACTAATTAAGACTAATCAATGAATACCTAATATTCTTGTTTATTGCATACAAGCTGCGTGTTAAAGAACTGGAAAAATAATAATTTATTGTATTTTTTGCTCGGATATATTCGAAAGAATGTACATATGTGCGGTCATGTAGCTGACAGTTCTTGAAATTAGGGATATATGATTAAAGTTGAACACGGCCAAAGCAGTGCTTCCAACCCTCAACATACATCTTCATATTCCACGTATGCAGGTCAATGTGTTTTAAGCCCAGTACACGATAAATGCAGGTAAACTGCGTTGGCCATTCCAATTCTTCGGCCAACCAACATTACCGTACGTATGTTGTTTTGGGCAAATTTACAAGCACGTGGCTGAACTTTTGAGGAAGAAAACACGCCCGTGCTGCATGGTGGGTAAAATCTGACAAACGTAAACGCATCACATGACCTCCATCTCCTGTAGGATTCCGGTGATGAAGTTGTGGACTCGGAAGTTACAATTCTGTGATATATACAAAATGTTGAAATTGGATATTGCTCGTACAAAAATGAGCAAAGCCTGAGTCTCCTATTCATTATAAATATTTTTGATTATTTCTGTAGGTTCCTCAGTATAGAAAATAAAGTTCAGCAATGGCTCTAAGAAAAGTCAAGGGCAATTTCGAGCGTATGTTTGACAAAAATTTGACAGATTTGGTGCGAGGAATTAGAAACAATAAGGATAATGAGGTTAGTTCAAATTTTAGGGTTTAAAATTATTTTTCTATCGATATAATGCGCATTTTTTTCTAATAAGAAACTGCTGTCAAAAGTTCGCTGTTTTGACAATTTCTGGATCTAATATCTTGTTTTCCAGGCGAAGTATATTGCTCAGTGCATCGAGGAGATTAAACAAGAATTACGTCAAGACAACATCGCGGTGAAGGCAAATGCTGTTGCTAAACTTACATATGTAAGTGCTACATTCCCGAATTATTGATTGGACCATATTTTTTAGGAAGTTGGGTTAAGTACTCTTTAATTCAATAAAATACGTAGGAGATTTTTCACTAAATTTCTGCTCTTTACGTTTCGTTATAACTGCAGTTTTTTCAAGTGTCACCGACGTACTTTGCTTTCTGTTTTTATAGAGGTTTCAAAAATAGCCATTGAGCTAAGCTTAGTGTTATAGTAACTGCATTGACATTTTTAATATGACATGCATAAAACAGGCGGAAAAAAAGTAGTGATTTGATAGTAAATTATTCTAGAGACATTTAACTTCAATGGTTAATGTTTTAGAAAATATAAAAGCCAAATGCAGTTGTGTGACAGAAAGTAAAATCTCATGCTACATATTTATGTCAGTTGTGACAGAATGGATTGACATTTAAATTCATGGTTGATTTTATTCTAAGTATTTAATATACCCCATTATTTAGCATTGTTATCAATTCAGTATTTTGAGACTAAATTAATGTGACAAAGAGGTCCCACTTAAATATTGTGGTTTGACCTCACTTTTTATAAAGATAAATTGAAACTTTAATATTGGCATGCAACAACAACTGTAACTTCACGTAATTAACATTAGAAATGAGGATAGGATAGTATAAAGATGACAAGTAAATTTCATATAGTTACATTATTAGAAATGAAACTTGACATAATTTGAGCACTTTAAGATATTTTTAATATAGTTGTATGAAGTTAAAATTTATTTTAATAAATATAATGAAAATGGTATTCAGCCATTTACTAATGACATGTTGTATAACACCCCCTTTTTTTCTTTCTTTAATAGAATGGTATAAGCTTATACCATTTGACTCTATTAATTAAGGATGCAACGTTTTGGTGATTTTATAATGCAGGGTGGCCCTGATTAAGTTACTATACATTGATTTGAAGCAATCTAATATAGCATCTTCATTTTTCTGGTTAATCAGATAAATGCAAATATCTGATTAACAAGTGAAATGATTTTGTATATATACAAAAATAAAGTACTCTTGAAACAATGTGACTAAAGTAACAAGAACTAGAGAAGCAATAATAGATAAAAAGCTTATATTGTTGCACTATTTTCACTATATATATATCACATAGTGCATTAAATTAATTAATGCATGGTTCATCATTTTCTTTAGGGGACTATATAGTGGTAATATAAATTTCAAACTTTGGTGTATTCATGTTAATTATAATACTTTATGGATATCTCATTTCCTAGATTCTTATACTTAGATTTAGTTGTTTTCTACATGGATTTTTTGTATAACACTTTTTTATTTTTGTGAAAAATAGAGTTTTGTAATATTTGTTTTGCAATAAGTTTAATTATTCATATGTAAAAAGGTGAATACAGCATGTAATGTAGGAATTTATATTTCTGTTGGGTATTAAATATAATTTAATTGTTGAATTATTCAATTTTATGGTAGACCATCTATGTAAATTTTAACCAGATTATGCTATTTTGAAATAATTAAAGCATGTTCCTTTGGAACATTTGGATATGCTTGTGTTTGAAATTTATTTGCCACCAGGAATTTTAATTAGCATATGGTGGCTCTGTTTCCAAGATTGTGGAATGTTGATTGTATCAGATCATTTAATTCCTTAATTTCTGAAGAAAATAAATCTAATCAGAAGCAATTAAGTACAAATATGACATGTATAGTGAGATATGCATCTCTCTACTACTAAAATCAAAGGTTTGTGTTGTGTCATTTTATTTCATTCTAGAAGTAATATGATTTGAAATAATGACTGAAAAATGTGTCCATGACACTCTGCATCCATTTTATTTTAAATTGTCAAGCTATAGTTGGAGGTGGAAACTTACTATTTTCCCCAAAAAGTAGAAAAGTAGAAAAGTGTCATTCCATTAATGAATATTTAGGACTTTCATTGTAGAAGTAATCTAAATCTAAAATGTGTGTCCATGACACTTTTAGAATCAGCTTTGAATTAAAAGATTAAATAACTATTTTCCCTTAAAAGCAGACCCGATGGGTTTCCATTATTGGTAATTTGTATGTAACCTTACAGTCACAATGTAATATTCAATAAAATTGAAAATATTCACATATTTTCTGATGTTGCAGTGCATCACTTGAAATGAGGTACATTCTGTATAATTTTACTCTACACAACATATGTACATTGCTCTTCTTTGCCAACTCACAAATAAAAGGGTGCTCTGGACAGAATATGAGAGATGCTGAAACACTTGATTTTGGTATAAGGAGCAGATATCTGGTTTTTGTCTGCATCAGTGCATGGAATCTTGTGGAACATACCAAAGCTAATATCAGATGACTCTGGAAGTTCATTATTTTCTTCAGCAGTAAAGGAATTTAGTCAGTTCATTGTCAGCTGAAGGTTTTACTGAAGCTCTGGAAAAAAATCATCAGTCAAAGCAGAAGACTGGATTGTTGCCTCAAACAACTTACAAAGTCAAGCAGAAATTTTGTTGGCCCAATTACAACATTCAGGAGAACCAGATTTTAGCTTTAAATGTTTAAGGCTCAACAATGACAGTCTCTTGTATTGGCATGCAAATGATAATATTGATGTGTTCCTTTTGAATCTATTGCTGCAAAGCTTCAAGAGCCTGATCTTACAATGCAGGTAGATTGTGTTAATTTAATTAGAATCTTTCTGAATTTAATTTTTACTCTAAATATTATTTGTACAATTGCATTCTCTTACATTCTTGTGATATGTGTTCTTTAGCCTGATCTTCTTACTACTTGATCAGTTTATTGAATATTGAATATAAGTTGTACTTTTGTTCTCTTAAATTAATTATATTTTTATATTCTTTATCATTCTGTATTCTTTCATATCATTATGTTCTTATAATTTTATAGTCAGTCCTGGTAGTCTAGTGGTAACCATTCTTGCTTCATATGCCCAAGATTGCACGTACAATCCTGGCCAGGTTCGATGTATTTTTTTGGGTGTAAAAATCCAAAGTAACTGCTTTTTTGGAAGGGAAGCAAAGCCATGAGTCCCGTGTCATACATTTATGCACTTAAAGGATCTCAAGCCTAAAAGAAGAGGCCTCTGAGGAAAATTTATTGGCCATTTCATGCATTGAATTGAATGGCAGCTGATCTGAGATGTTAAAGAGTATCCATAAATAAACAAATACTTATAGTTTTAGGTATTATTTTTTAATTTTATTAGCAGAACAGTTTTGTACATTAATACAATACAATACAATAATGTAACAAGTATTTTAAGCATTCAATGTTAAACACTGCAATATAACAAAAATCAAAGTCTGCATGATCTTGACAAAAAAATATAGTAAATTACACCGAACACAAATGCTTTTCAGTTTAATGGCTAGTGTATGTTATTGCCTTATTCTTCACTCTTTGTCATCATATAGTTGAAAAGTAGACAATGTTCTTCATTTCACAGAAACAGGAATTGTTTACAAGGGATATTATTAATTCACTTTGTATACTGTGTGTCTTTGACAGATACTTTAATCCAAATATTGTAAATTTAAATTGGATTATAAATCAAGAACTTCCACTCACACACATAGTATTTATTATGAGTCTCTGGCATATCTAGAGTTGTTGAAAAACCATTGGATTATAAATAATTTTAAAGTGTCTGATATATGTCCATGACTATATGGAATAGCCCAGCATTAAGTTGAGTGCTAGGCTTATATTAGATTAAATTTGATTACATCACATCAGTGGGAAAGCTTCAACCCATATTTTTAATTACATCACTTTCCTTATTATATAGATGGTTCACAAAACACTGGCCTAGCTCAAAGAATGCATACAGCCATGGCAATCAGAAATTGGTTTACCTTTTTAAATTAAAATTTTTTAAAAATTGTAAAAACTTTAAAAAATTTTTCATATGGAACTAACACAGTGAAGCTCACATGAATTAAATCTGTCGTCTAACACTCTTCATGCTTCACTAACCTTAAAAATATTCGGTACCGGTTTCAAATATATGTTATCTCCATCTTTGGCCGTGGACGACTGGAAGGTTTACCTTATTTAACCCATTTGCATCATATTTTAATATCCTTTTTAGATCACAGAAATCAGATTTAAATAGCTCCTAAACAAATCGTCATAAAAGATAAAACTAATTTAGATTTTTGACTCAAATTTTGCACACAATGCAAGAATACCGTTGACTTACCCATTATATACATCTAGTGTGATAGTTTAGTGTGGTATACCTTGAAGTAGTGTGGCAAATGGAAAGCAATCTTACATATTTTGAACTGCCACACATTTTCACAGTCTACTCCTGCTGTAACCTATAACTCATCTTTCAGTTATGTTTCTCTTTTTAATAGTAGTTGAGATATGTAGTAGAGATATGCATCAGGAAATGAGTTCAACTTGTGCCTTGCAATGCAGAGGCACAGAATGGAGGAAGGTTGATTTCAAACCGAGCAGGTCTTGGGCATTTTTGCAGACACCATCAAATTGTTGTGCAACATTTTTGCAGACATGATCAAACTGTTGTGCAACATTTACTTTGAAGTCAGAATAGGTTTTCTTTATATTCTTAATTAGTTGGTGTGCCAATTTAATACTCTTACGCTACATTTAACATTAAGTTATACAGAAGACCATTGCCTCCATCATTAGCTGTGAGTTGACTACTGGATTCTGTGATGGTTGGATAGACTTGGAATAGCTGTCATGGACATTTTATAAACTTTTGGATTAATTTGTCTTCTGTTTGGATCTCAAAGTTCATAACTTTATCTTCATATAAATTTTTTCCCTCTTATTCCCAGTTCCAAAGTCTATTTACAAATTTCAGTAATTTGATTTCCATATTATGTTTATCTCTCCAAAAGTGATGTGCACCCACTGATTTATCTATCTGATTGTACTTGATGTTTCTTCCGAGTTCTTTGAGCCTAATGCTGATGATGTTTTTGTTTTGCCATTATATACTTTGTTGCATTCCAAGCAGTTTATTTGATAAATTCCTGGTTTCTTCTCATTAGGGATTCTGTGATTATCACCAAAGTGGAGCAGATTATTTAGGCTGAATTTACTCACTGGGGACAAAGTTAATACCTTATTTTCTGAATATTTTCTAGAGTTTTGGTGCCCCAAGGATGATGAGTAAATTTTCTGTAAATGGTAATTTCTTTTCTTGCTATCAATGTTATAACTGTTTTAACCGTTTCTTGTTTGAATTGTTTGGGTTTTTTTCCCTACAATTCTTTATTGTATTTATTAGTTTTTGGCATTTGTATTATCTTTGAGTACTTTTTTTTTTTTTTTATTCAAACTCATTCATGAGTATGTTAACGAGTCTATGTGCTAAGCTGTTGAGGATTGCACATTTTTGTGCTGTGAAATTGAAGCTGCTTGTTTTTTATATAGTTGTCAATAAGCATATCCTTTCTGTATATTCCAAATTTCAAATTATTGCCTGTTCTTATAATCTTTAAGAACAGTAGATCATTTTTTTTTTTTTGTGATAGCTACAATGGTAAATAAATATTTAGCAACAAAAAGAAGGAACTCATCAATGATGATATTTTAGAAGCAATTAATATGGATAATATACATGTTCCAGTAATTAGCCACAAAAAATACTGGATTTGTTTTTTGCAGATGATCCAATAGCAGGGTCAATAACCAGGGTTGAATTAATGAAAGTAATTTAAGCACTAAATAAATTCTGTAGGAAATAGAGTATAAGCATTAATACAAGTAAATAAAAAATTAAAATATTTAAAAAGCATAACAAGTTAAGGAAAGATGAGAAGTGGTATGGAAAGGAGGAGAAGTTGAGGTGGTTAATAAATTTGATTACCTGGAAATAAGATTAAATAGTAGTGATGGATGAAGTGAGCAGAAGAAAAGGCTGCTAGCCAAAGGAAAACTCTCCTTGAAAGCCATAAAAGCATGATTAGAGAAAATACCAGGGTAAGATAAATTTGGAGAGGTAAGAAATCATTAGAAAGTGGTTTCTGGAAAGAAATTAAATTAAGAGTTGAAGATATTGAAATGTAAGATATATTTGCCAGTTTTGATATCAGAACTTCATTGAATATATGTAGAGACCTGAAATCAGTGTTGAATAGAGAAAATTATGTTGATCAGAGTAATAAAGCAGCATGAGAAGGTTTTGCATGGGCTAAAATGGGAGTTATGAAATTAATGGGTTAAGAGTAGGGGGAAATTTTGAAAAATGCCCACTCTGTAACCAAAAGGATAATAATTGGCAAATATTGTTAGATTGTGAAGAAACCAAAACTCTTAGAGAGAAACTAGAAATGAAGAAGTGGTCTAATATGCCAAGGGAAGGGAGGGGGAAAAATAACATGAGCATAAAATCAAGAAAGAATATAAAGGAAATGGGAAATTATGTAGGTTCAAATGGCTCAGGAAAATTAGTAACCAATATAACAATTAAAGTAAGAAAGATTAATTGATGGTAGGTTGAATAGAAAATAGGGGCCAATAGCTTGATAACTATTATTTTACAGATTATTGGGACCTCCATGGGAACTCAGCAACTTAGGTAGCAATTTATTAATTGATTAGCTGGAGTGTTATACAAAGTTTTTTTTAGTATTTTGGTTAATATTAATTTTAATAAAGTGAAATTTTTACATATTTTGTTTGTTTGCCTACGGATAAATGGGTAATTTAGAAACAAGAGATTACTGGTGTAGAAATTGTAGTTAATTGGTTAAAATAATGGTTTATACTATAAAATATTTATAGTGTTTTGTTATTGGTCAGGATTCCAGGCTGGTTACAATATGTCAACTGCCTTGCTTAACATTAATGAAAACATCCTGAGGCTATGAGTGTTCTGACTGTCCTAACTGTTATTGACTTTTCATGAGCATTTGACTCAGTTAAATTATTAGTAGGTATTAGATAACTAGTTTCAAAACTTTCAGTTCATTTATCTGAGAACTTGGTCCCATTGTTTCACTCCTAACTCTTTGGCTGACTACAGTGTGTTACAGTAGGAAATCACACTTTGCCTTGGAGGGGAGTGTTGAGTGCTACAAGGATCAGTACTGGGACTGATATTATTTTCTATTTAAATAAATGACATTACAAACCACATACTGTATGCAGTTACTATATACAGGGTATAAATGAACTACACCAAAATAATTTCAGAGATTGTAGAGTTGTCATATATAAGCAATTTGGTATAGAGAACATATGGTCTATCTGTTTAAATTTCGAAGTTATGGCTATAAGTTTCTAAAGTGCCAGTATGCCACTGCTAAGAAGATGCTCCTTGAAAGCATAACACACAATAATGAAGGGAGATTTCTGGACGTAGCACTGGCGCCATGGTTATGACATTAATTTTCAAGTAGTAGGTAGTCATTTGTTTTCAAGTTAGAGTTTCATTCATCACTTTTTTTTTTTATGCTGTTTACCGACTAGGGCCTAATATTACAGCTTTTATCCTATTTTTTAAGTAGGTATTTCAATTTATACACTTAAATCTTGATTTACCAATTCATATAATTACAACACTTGCTTATCAAAGGTAGAATTATGGGTGAATCATAATGAATTGAGTATCGTATATTCAAAGATTAACCTAAATTTCATTCATAATTCTGTAGTATGTGTATCACAGCACTTCATATTAAATAATAAAATTATTGCCATGATAAGAATTGACCCCATGGCCTTTGGAATATCAGTTTTTGTGTTATGCATTACTTTACTTAAGCAGTTAAAGAGCTCCATCTAGAGTAGGCTACATAATGCAAGAGGGCAGTTAAGTATGTGTAAGGTAAATAAACTTTTAGTTATAATGTTAGTAGTAAGCTTATTAGTCATTGCATGTTGGTAATATATTCATTGTTGAGAAAGGGAATAAAATTTGAAAGCATTAAGTTAATTTCCCTCAAAATTCTTTAGCAGCAGTTCATATTAAATAAAAAAAAAATACAATAGCATGACAAGAATTGAACCTGCCACCTGCAAAATATAGCTTTTGCAATATGCATTTTGGCACGCATGCATTTAAAGTGCTCCTTCTAGAGTAGGGTACATAATACAGAGCAATTATTAGATGTTCAGTTCACACTCAAATGATTAGTTCGAGATTTAAGGAATTTTTATGGCATTAAATCTTGAAAATGCTGATAACAAACTGAGGAAAAGCGATATTCCTATGCTCACAAGGTTGTTTAAAAGACATTCTAAACCAATTTTTCTCCCTGCATGGCTTTAACACTAACTTATCAGCACCTTATGCCAAAATGTTTAATACATAAAACTGCATTATGTTTAGTTGTGGACCATACATCACCTGTCTCAAATTGCCTAAGTATGTTATCTCTACACGCTCTGAAATTATTTCGGGATAGTTCATTAACACTCTGTATATGCAGAACCTACAACTGTATATGCTCGCATGACCACACCTTACTCATCAACTCTATAGCTGAACTTAACAAAGACCTATACTCAGTATCAGTACGGGCTAAACAAAAGGACCTAATCATAAATGCAGAAAAACTGCCATCATAATAGGGTATAAATGATTATTAAACAAAAGAATTACACAGTACTTAATCCTGTGAAACTTAATGAAACAAAAATGCCAATAAAATCATTTGTAAAACATCTAGGTATCTATTTGACAGTAATCTTAATTGGCAAATTCAAACAAAATAAACTTGTAAAATAATATGTTCAGTATTCCATTCCTTGAAATGGCTTAAGAAGTTTTTAACATTCAATATGAAAAAAATCACTTGTATCAACGTTGATTATGCATTTTGGTTACTGTGGCATTTAGTTAACTGACATCAAGACACACCTTGAACAAAGGCTAGTATGTTATCTAACAACTAGTTCATAATGTCTGCATCAGCTACATATGCAACCTACATAAATAAGATCATATCACTCCAGCTTTTTACTTGCTATTCTGGCATTGACTGCATGCTAGAAAAACGTTGCATTCCCTCATTCTTCTGTATCAAATTCTAAGCACCTAAACTTTGCACTATCTTTTCACCCATTTTTACTCCTTATCTTCTCATCTTAATTTAAACACCTGATCGAATAACACTTCCATTCTCTTTACCCTTATACCATGCCTCCTACTTTTCTTCGTTCTTCACAGTTGTCAGTACTTGTCTCTAGAACTCTCCGTTGTCTCATATCAAGGGCACAAGGACAATTTGGAATATTGCTCAAAGATTATTTATTTGGAGAATGCGCATTCAACAAGTAGTATGCTCAAACTATTAATGCCATTAACTGTATGTAAATGTGTTGTATATATTTTAATCATAATTGTCTCTGGTGAAGTGGAAAAGAGGACCTTAACAGTCTTAACTTCACCAGGTAATAATAATAATAATAATAATAATAATAATAATAATAATAATAATAATAATAATAATAATAATAATAATAATAATAATAATAATAATAATAACAACAGTAATAGCAATAATAATAATAATAATAATAATAATAATAATAATAAAGAAAATATTATCATTTTAAAAAGTTGCATACTAATTAAATTTGGATTTACTCAGTAAAATGTGTTCTTTACATTATGATATATATGATTGCTTTGCCACAGCTGTTGTGATGTCATAAATTATATAATTTTATAAAATAGTTTTCTTCATCAAACAACTTATAAAGGTAACTTATAAGTCAGGATATTGTATCGTGGATTTTTCCTTTTACTAATCAGTGGTTGGATTAAATTTTGGGAGCAAGTGAGTGCAACAAATGGCAATAGCTTTAGTTCTAAGTACAGCAAATCAACAAAACTATAATACATTAGTTTTGAATGGTGGGAATTCTCATAGTGAAATGTAACAATAGAAGTAAATCATCATCATTATAAACCACAAAACATGGGAATTTGGCATATACAGAAAACACACCCACTCAGATATTAACAGCAGTGCAGCTATAATCCAAAACCATACAAACTGGCAATAATCAACAGCTGTACATTCAGATTAGTTAACCTATCCATAAGAGATACCATATACAGACCAGAATAGCATCAAATCATATAGTTGGGGAAGAGAGAGAAAAAAAAGATATTACATCCTGTAAAGCTATAGAGACCAGTGTACATATGTACAAGCAATTTACATTCCATCCATGGGCACACCAAAATTTTAAAAAACATTGAAATATAGGAATCTTAAAAAGCCTCCCAAAAACCAATAAACAGGACAAAATTCCTCCCATCAAACAACCAGGCAATTATGAAATGAACTTAAAGACTGCAACAAAAAATAAATTGGAAAAACAAAAAGTAACATCCTTTAACATTTCAATAAACACATAAATGTCAAATACAAACATGCTGAGAAATCAGCAATGGCCTACCAATTTCCTGAAAATTTGGACTTTGAAAATGAACCAACACCTCTTAAAGCTATCCAGAAACCTGAAGAATTAACTGTATGGGGAAATTTATTCATAAAAATAAAAAGAAGTTGACTTCATTCTTTGCAATAACAATGCCATCTTCATAATTCATCAGATTTATAGAGAGATATCTGCATACTATGTTGGAAAACTACAGTGTGTCCATGCTGATGATAAAGGCAACAGCCCTTGAAACAAATTTAAGTAAGTTATTAAAAATTAACAACATTTTTAGTGATCTCTTATCAAAATTATTTAATTACTTTTCACATTTCCTCCAACATACTTGTGTCATCTGTAACAGACGTTACAAGCAAGTGGCATCATATCGTCAATTATGTACTTTTATACTTCAAAATTCTTTTGCTTATTTGCAGGTTTTAGTAGTTTTGTGTATGTCAAGTTTTTGAATGTATGATATTTTGTGCTCTGAAAAAAACTGTTCTGAAGATATAATGTAGTTCTCAATTTAAGTTCTGAAACACGTTGCAAATATTATGATAAGGGGTGTTATGAGAAAGGTGTAATTTGTAAAGAAAATTGGTTTGTAAGCAGCAGGATGTGTTTTATTGTATTTATTGCTGGTAATGAGCATTGAATGCCTTGAAGTTAGACATAGATTTTCAAGCTCTTTAATATATTATGTCTTATTAGAAAATCACTCATCCCTATAAATTGTGACATCAGAATAAGTGGCAGTATGTACATATTGTTGGTATGTTAATGGAAAAGTGCTAAATTAACCATATCATACAAATTTTCCTTGCTATGCATTAATGACAACATTGTGAATTCCTGTACCTTCATTAGTTAAATGGGTGTAAATCTTTTGTGGAGGAAAAGGTTTTGGTTGTTACTTAGTTTTACCTATTTACTAAATATTTCTTCTTTGTTTCTATAGTGCCTCTGATGTCATTTCAATCCTACATCTTACCTTGTACATTCATTATACATTCCATTGCTTGATTTTGAAAAAGATAGATATAGGCAGTAAGTGTATAGAGTTGGTGCTGATACATTTGAAATATTTCTTTGGTCCTTTTCTATTAATATGCCAAATGGAAGATGTACTTGCACAAATCTGCTGCTGCTTAAGATGTAGATAAGACTTATTCAGGGAATGCCTGGTATATGTTTTATTATTAAAAAATATGTACATTTATAATTACATGGATTATAACTAAAACTGATTCTTGCTTGCTTCTTCCAAGGCTAGCTTTACCAGTTTTTTTTAAAATAATGTGTAATGTTTTTTTTACTGCAAAAACACCAGAGACAGTAGACATTGGTGATGCCATGAAATGACAAGATAAATTGGGGTCAAGAATTTTTTTTTTCATTAAAGAAAGGAACTATTTCGTTTAGTGTAACTCTCTGGCATTTATCATTTATGAGGACTAAGGAAAACCCGGAAAAACCTTCAGTCAGGGAGAAAAGATTTTGGCAGGAATGAAATCCCAGATCTTCCATTTATGTGGTACTTTACTTCTTATTGGTCTTTACAAAGAAATGCAGAATTTTATATAAACCAATTCAATCACCAGGTATAAGCACATTTGAGAACTGAAACAAAATACTTATTTTCTGCTTTCAAACCAATTTCCTTTAAAAATTATGCTAAATCCCCTACATCCATATATTTTCAAAAACCAAAATTTAATTTGTAATTTAAAACAATTCTTCTCAGGGAACAGAACTCTATAAAATTGCAAAAGCTCAGTTAACAATAAGGACTAAGCCCAAGTCAAAAAGCAGGCAAAATAATCTTGAACTATAAAATTCATAAATTAATACATCACACTATCTACTTGCAAAGTCTCTCTTAATGACATGATTAACAATAAAGTGGAGAAACTATGGAACCAATATGTTTTAGATTTATTGTTTCCTTTACTAAGAAGTAAAGCTAATGCTCCCTCCCTAAGCTAACCTAACCACTTATTCATAAACCCAAAATTTTGATCCTTGGGCTATATTTTTGAACAGTATGATGAAAAGTGTAATGATGTACAAAGTGTGATATCATAGGGATTTACTTATCTTCTGCTTAGCACATTAAAATATATATAATTTTAGGATGAACACCAGTTGTGAGATGATAATCTTTTATAAAATAAAAGTTTTTCGCGTAGTTTTATGACTATATTAGACTGTGTTTTAATGTTGGTTTAAATAATATGTAGCATTTTGGTGTATTACAGCTTCAAATGTTGGGCTATGACATCAGCTGGGCTGGTTTTAACATTATTGAAGTTATGAGCTCCTCCAAGTTCACTTACAAGCGCATTGGTTACCTAGCTTCATCTCAGAGTTTTCATGCTGATACAGAGGTGAGTAGCAGAATGCATGCTAAGCAGTATGTTTGACTTTTGAAGGGAGACTTTATAAGTCTGGAAATATCTCCTTGTTTTTGTGTGCTGGATATAATTGGTCTTAAAGTGGGGACAGAATGATGACATGTAAATTGTTCATTTACTGGTGAAAATATTATAAAGAAAAGATAAATTTAATACACTGTTGGAAGGAAAAATGCTGTAAATACTTTTAAAATATATTTGACAGAAAGCTACCAGTATTCAAAATTAATATATAACAGTACTGGCCTATTAAAATAACAATAAATAATAGTTTTTAAGAAGGATATATAAAAATATAGATTGATAATTTTGGGATTCATGCACCCATAATTAATTCACATAATTGAATTTGTAGTTAACATCCCAGACATACAACTGTTATTCTACTAACTCTTCACTGTGGTAGTGAAGTTTGGTCTCAAAAATAGAGAGGCTGTGGCTAATAAGGGCTGCCAAAATAAGGTATCTCCATTGAACTCCTAAATATACATTTGTCAGTCATCGGAAGAATGAAGATTTATTCTAAGAACTTGGTATGCAACCTTTGAAGAAAATTGCTACATATAGCAACAAATGGTTACAACCTATTTCCAAAATGCTATTACCAAGATACTTCAGAAAATGCTTCATTGCACCATCAAGGAATGGCAATCTGTGGACAACCATAAAATAGTCTCCTGGACTCTAATTTTCTCTTTTAACTTTATTGGTAATTTTTATTATCGTGCCTGTTGAAACCAATGATTATTGATATAATAATTGCTCTGGTATTCTATTTTGTACTCTGTTTCTCTGAGTAGGATGTTAATTATTCTTTGTGCCAAGCCATACAACATTGCCTATCTTTGTGGGATGCAGTTATGACTTATTTTTTATGTAATTTTTTGCATGTGTCTTTTCAATGGATTCCAAAGTTCAGTCTGTCTGCATTTCTTACAATTCTTAAACCCATTTTTCTCCTCTTCCATGGTAAATTATAAAGATTTATGTTAGTAAATTAAGGAGTTTCAAAGCATCTATTTAATGTTTTTGGGTATTACAAATATGTTGTCCTCATACCCATACCATGTTTTGAAAATTAATGAAAAGGTTTTGGTGATAAGTATTTCAAAGGAGCTTAGAATAAATTTGCTAGAAATGGAGACAAGGAGTTTCCCATGACTAGACCAGAAACTCGTTGGTAATAGATTTTATTAAAACTGAAAAAATTTTACTGAATGTGTTATAGTAACTATTCTATTTTTTCTATTTCTATTAACATTTCCTTAACATTTGCATAAGATTTTCTAACGGGATGATGGGGAATAAAAATTATCAATAAATTGAAAACAAAAATCTATAAGAGAGGTTTTCACACTGAAGAACATCAAAAAAGATATAAATTCAAAAATTTTACATATTGTCCAAATTGCCTCAACAAATCCAATAGGACATTCAAAGAACATGGCATAAAGTTAGCCCCAAAAAACAAATATAAGATCAACAATTTACTATGTTGCACAGTAAAAGACACCATACCAAGAGAACAGAAATCGGAAATTTACAAAATTAAATGTGCAGATTGTAATAAAAATGCGTCAGAAAATTAAGAGATATTTAGAAATTTGGGGAAAAGAACACTTTAGGAATATTCATTTTAAACTAATTGATAAACAGCAGTGGCAGCTCACTTTTGGACTCCAAAAATCATTAAATTAAATCAGAGGCTAAGCTGCTGAAAGAACTTAACTCAGTATAGCTATCTTCTTGGGAAAAATTTTCATTCTGAAAAATAGGAAAAACTTAATGGATTTTGATGTTCCACCAATGGATAAACTCAGCAAATTCCCATTCAGACAATCAGAGACCACCACAAAAGCACCTTGGTAAGCTGCCATCACATCAAGTAGTTGTCAACAGTTGATGATAAGAACAATTGCTCCTGAAACATGTCCTAATGTTGTATAAGTAAGAGGAGATAGTGTGAGCATATTTAATACATTCTAATAGGAGAAGCAATGAAATTGAAATTCTTAATAAAATCTTGCAGTTTATACCGTTAAAAAGGTGTATATCATTAGCTGTTCATCTAGAATGATGAAATGATTGTTAGTGAAATTTTATATACAGCAAGTTTACATATTTTTAAAAAGAAGATTAGGACAGTTATAAGGTGATTTCATTTTCTGGGTGTCAAGTGGATGCAGGGAAAAATAAAGTATCGAACTTTGACAAGTCACTGCAATGTATGTTTAAACTCTGCCTGCAACACAGAAGAAATATTTAACAAAATGTGAAAGCAGGTAACTTGTGATGTGAAATGGCTTCTTGTGTTAAAGGAAGTATTTGACTTATTTCAGGAACACATAGAATAGAATATTTATTTAAAAAATCCATATACAATCACATAGATGCATATTTAAGTAAAGCAATTCAGTCATGCTCTGAATAAGTCAATTATAAATGTCACGTTTCATTTAAGATTAACTTTAAATTAAATTTGAGATCATTTTAATGAATTTCTCACTTCATTTACATGCTTAGGTGACAGTGAACAGTTAACAATTTCCTATGTTCTCTGATGAGTGTATTCAGGGATGAAACGATGGACCTGTATGGCAAGTGCAATTAATTAGGTTGCTAATTCATAGAGATTTTTAGAGTGTAAACACGTTGATATCACGTGTAAAGAAAGTGTTCCTCAAAGCACCATCAAGAATGACAACTTTCAAAGAGGTAATCCTGGATAAGTCTCTTTCTTTGCAGCCAATTTTGACTGGGTGAAGATCCTGATTGTAAGTGCTGCTAAGAGTATTAACAGAATTGGAGATATAAGTGCACTAGGATCACTTTCCAATTAGTTCATTAAAAGTAAAATAAGGATATGAATTATAAGTAGTCAGAAGCTTTCACGGCTGGAATCAAAACTATAACTAAAAGTTTCTTCCGAACTTAGAAGCTGTGGTCCATTGGAGTTTTGATATCCAAACGTTTCGTCCCCGCCTACAGAGCACACCATCAATGACAAGGTCTAAGCCTTCTTGGTGAAGGTTCAGGCATAACTGCATTGCTGGCTGGAGGGTCGTATAAATTATTTGTTTACATTTGTTAATTTAATCTTGGAATGTTTTGATGACAATGTCATTGTTGTAACCAAAGCAAAGAATGTCTTATCACCATCTGAGCTTCAAGCTTATCTCTACAGTATCAATACCAATTTTGATGATGTTCCAGGGATTCTTACTAACTTAGAAGAGGAAGGATAGCCATATGTTTAATCTGCAGACATTGAGGAAGTTTCACAATACTTTTTAGTCAAGTGCAGGGAAAAACAGCATAAAAAATTTGAACAATGTAACCTGATTTCACATTTTGCTAAAACTTTCTTCTATATTGCAGGGAGAGGTTAATGATTCCCTAATTTGGAAGATGACAGTATTGCTTTACTTAAATATGCATCTATGTGTTCTTGACATAAGTCAAAAAGGTGACAGAAAACTTTCTTGGCAACAAGAAATCTGAGAGCTATAAAGAAATTGCGAAGAAAATGTTTCATTTTAGAAATCTATGATGTAGAATGAATTTAAAGTGCATTTTCTCAAAAGTCATATTAATTATTTCCCTGCAAAGTGACAAACGATACAAAGGCATTCTCAGAGACATAGGAAATTGTTAACTGTTCAACTGTCAACGAAGTGAAAAAATAGATTAAAATGACACCAAATTTAATTTAAAGTTAACCTTAAATGGAACATTACATTTACATTTGACTTAAATGATTGTTTCTTTTTCATTTATTAATGACTATTTTAATTGATAAAGCCTTTTAAATGCTTATTTTATGAACATTTTAATGCCTTAGACAGCCAATTTTTAAATTTTAGTGCAAGTGGTCCTAACTTTAGCTGATGGTACATTTGTAATATAAATTATTAGTACTGTGGTTTTAAGATTTTCAACTACAATAGTTATGAACATCTTTTATATTTGTACAGTAATTGAAGGAGATAAAACATATCAGTATAGCTTTAACATTTTTTAGAATTGATTGTTACCACTACACTTGTACAGAATTTTTGATACTGTCAGAGCTTAAAACTATATGGAAAGAATTACAAAAATGGTACCCTGCAGTTAATTTTACTATAACTTTAACTTTACCTTAAACTTTTTTATATTTACTGGTAATTTGTTAAAAATATTCTTACCAAGCTATTTGGATTTTTTGGCTATTGATATTTGTGGTGCTTTTGATTGGCAGCTACTAATGTTGACAACCAACATGATTCGCAAGGACCTGAACAGCCAGAATCAGTATGATGCTGGTCTTGCACTCTCTGGATTATCATGCTTCATCAGCCCAGATCTGGCACGGGATCTCGCTAATGACATAATGACCTTGGTTAGTATAAATTAAAGTTAATGTAGGTAACATTTGCTGCAGTTCATTCATAATTCAGAAACTGTATGTTTCAAACTATTCAGTCACTGTTACAGATGAGATAATGCTCCACCCTCTCTAACTTTAGGGAGTAAGTTATCTCTTATTTGTGTAAATAAACAAGGGCTGCTATTGTTCGAAACATTAATATGCTGGTTACCAGTTGAATCATCTTTACATGCAAGTTACAGTGAAGAGCTATTTATTTATTTAATATATTTGAGATACATTTTTAATATGCAAAATTTGCTTGTGCAGTATGCATTAGAGATAATAGAATCTCTCTTATAGCACCAGCAAGTGCAGATTAGCATTGGAGCAGTAAAACACTAACTACTACTCATACACTTTGGCATGGATCAGAGAATTGGTACTACGAGGGTTCACTGGTAAATAAGATCTCATACTGTGTAGCATGAGGGAAAGCAAACATATGCTCATTAACATGTTAGCTGAAACTTTATAATATAAAAAAAATTACTTTCTTTATCTTTGTGCAATAGTGTTTGTTAGTCATTAGTGCTATTTTTTTTTTTTTGATTGATTTATGGATGCTCTTTAACAGCTCAGATCATCAGAGTCCCATTCAACTCAGGGCGTGAACGGCTGACAAATTTTGCTCAGAGGCCTATCTTTCAGGCTTGAGGTTTCTTTTTCATGCCATTCATGTATGACAAAGGACCCACGACTTTACTTTCCTTCCAAAGGAAGCCATACTTAGGATTTTTATACCTGAAAAAATCAATTGCTCCTGCCTAGGTTCGAACCTGCAATCTTGAGTTTAGGAAGCAAGTACACCACCAGGACCGACGTGAGTGCTATTAGTTTATGTTGTATTGGATTGTGGCTGTTGTTTTTGTATAATTATCTGTGTAGGTATCTTTGCTGAATATGCCCACTTCACATTCAGAGGCAACAACAGCCACAATCCAAAACACCATAAACTCGCCATAATCAATAGTCTCACATTCAGATTAACAAATCTATCAATAAGCAAGAGAGAATACAAATCAGAGTACTGTAAAATCATAGATATAGCACAGAAAAATGGCTACACAATAGACCTGGTCAACTATACTATACTATAATTCATTGTGAAAATTCCTGCTATTCAAAACTACTTATAAGGTGATAATGCTTGAGAGAAATAATGTCCTTAATTTTATACCATTTTTATTACTTAAACTTGCCAGAAATGTTTTTAAATCATTGTAGATCCTACTTGAATGAATGAATTTTATTTCAGCATACAGCATTACAATTAATTTACATAAAAAAACAAAATATCTAAGAATTTAGCAATATCAAAACTAAGGTTCTCCCATATCTTAATCATCTGATTATATGTATGGTAAAGAACCCCTACAATAAATCACCAATTTCACAACTGTGTGTTTTCTAAAGCTCCTTCCTTATACTTCTTATCAGTTATCCCTTATTTTTCCTAACAATTCCCCAATCTTATTTTTTTACCCTCATATCTGACAACATTTTAATTACCACTATATCTTCTTATAGTTTATCCTCCTTCTTTTTACCATTTTACACTCTATTAGACAATAAAACACATCCACTTTCCCACACAGAATACATCCTCCTTTAAAATTTGTTCTTAATCCTTCTAGAAGTAATATCCCTATATGCAGCCATGCAAGACCTATTGTTCTGAATTGATGACAATTATCACATATTTCTCTCTTTCCCAGTTTCTTTTAACTATTCTATATAAATCCAAAGAACTTTTATCCTCTAAGCTAGCCCAAATTAATTTCTTCCCTCCTGTGTCTCATTTCTTTCCAAAATCCACTGATGTTACTTTCACCCATTTGCCACACATCCCCTAATCCAATTTCTTCTAATAGTTTCCCCACTTTCCCAAACCAACTCTCTCTTCTCAGGCATCTTTTTGGTACATTAAGACATTCTTTTAATACATTGTTATTATTAATTTTAGACATATGTGCCAATATTTCCAGATTCTGTTCACTATTATACCTCTCCTTCCTACTCCTGCCAAACTCTCCCCCCTCTCCAAACTTTTTGGTAACCCCAGAACTGCTCTACAAGACATTCTATGTATCACATCAACATTTGTCCATCCCTTTGATGCTCCTCAAATTTCTACTGCATACCTCATCTTTGACTCAACCAAAGCCTCATATAGTCTTTCTAGCCATAGATATTATTAATGCTCTCCCTTAGGAATACAGTTACATAAGTTACATTATTCTACAACTAAAAGAAAAATATTTAGACACACGAATAAGACAATAAAATGAAATCATTATGTAACTAATGGAAAACAACAGTATGGAAACATATTCTATGTAGTATTGTTTAAAACACCGAAATACAAAATGTGAAATAAAACTTTATAATTAAATAAAATAAGGCTTACAAAGAGATAGAAATACATGTCTTTGATTCCATATGTAGTCATCTGTTATTTAAATATTCTTTTTCTTGTAGTTTTGGCCAATTTACAATTTTCCTTTTATATTGTGAAATAATTTAGTTCTCCCCCAATGATTTGTGCGTGGATCATCTGTGTAGTGTAGAAAAAAAATTTCAGACTACTATAGTTTGTGTTTATTTGCAGTTACAAAATAGGAATAGCAGTGATAATTGGTTGCTGTTCTATATCAATACTCATCATGTGGATTTGTAGGGCATGAGTCCTGTAGTTATGTCTCTTTAACAAATTACAGAAATATGTGATGTCAGGTGGTGGCCAGACAACAAAGGAGTTAACGTCATTTTAACACTAACAAAATAGCTATCTTGTTTTTGTACGAATAAGCAGTTAAGGTTAGCCTTAGGAAGTGAGCAGACATTAGTTTTAGTTAAACCAATTGAAGGTATGAATGTGCACAGTGAATTAAGGATTATCATACAAAGAAATAAAGTTACTATTTACGTTTAATTTGTGATTCAGGTGATCCAGAGGTAATGAGCATTGGAGCTGATAAGGCCAAATTGCTTGGTTTTACACATAGTTCTATAAGAGTAGTTGATGAGGACTATATTCATTGATAGTGGTGGTAACCTACTTGCCTTCTAAACCCAAGATTGCGGGTACAATCCCGGTCACGGTTGATGAGTTTTTTTGGGGGGTATAATCCTAAGTATTGCTTCCTTCGGAAGGGAAGTAAAGTCATGGGTCCTATATTGTAGATTTATGGCACAAAAGAGAATCTCAAGCCTGAAAGAACAGATCTGTGAGCAAAATTTACCGGCCATTTTACGCCCTAAATTCAATGGGAACTGAGACCTGAGGTATTAAAGAGCATCCATAAATAAAATGAATCAATGATTGATGATGGAACAGTTCTCAATTCATTACTTGAAAGGAGAATGAAATTCATATACAAGCAAATATTTTAATGTAAAGAAATATTAGTGTAGGTATTAGAGTTCTTTGGAGGCAGTCACATAATTTGGTATTGAATTGATCCAAACTTTGCAAAACATTGGTGTATCTACTGAATTACAGTATCTTGCAAATTGTGAAAATTCTGCCTTTGACCATAATGTGCCTTTTATTTTTAGCTAACATCTACAAAGCCTTACTTACGCAAGAAGGCTGTACTTATGATGTACAAAGTGTTCCTACGCTTCCCTGAGGCACTTCGTCCAGCTTTCCCACGCTTAAAGGAGAAACTGGAAGATCCTGACTCAGGTGAAACACATTTTACATTATGATGGACCACATTAGGATAAGGCAATGATTTAAACCAGTGCATTCCTGTAAATATAGGGTGATCCGTTTGGAAAGGATAAAATGAAAACACTGTAAAACATTTTCTACTGAACTTTATATTTTAAAACTTAGTGTATACAACATTAAAAGATGGGATATATCTCAGAATGATACATGGCCCCCATTGCACATACTGCACAACTCATAACTGTGATGCAATTCAGCCCATACAAAGAATGCTCCATACACTTTATTGCGGCTCACTCCACATGTTAACTTTTGAACTTGATCTTTCAAGCTTGTAGGAAACATGTGGATTTTACCTTGTCCACATAATGCAATTGTGAGTGTTTACTCTTCAGCTGCATGCCTATAAATAACCATTTGTTTAAGAAACCATCATCGTCTTCAATTCTTTGGCATTCATGGATGCAAAATTGAAATAAACTTTGTGATCCTCATCGCATAAGGCATGTAGATGTTGTAAGTGATATGGGTACAGTTTCAGGTACTTTCAAACAATACGCTGACGGAACATATATGGTACATTCATCTCTGCTGACAGTCATCTTTAACTTTTAGTAAAAGCTTCTTGTCATGGCTTCAGAGATAGCTGCTTCTCGTACTGCAACCTCCTGCATGCTCTATAGCATGAAAACTATTTCTACAAATGTTTGATATCACAACATTATGGAATCTTATTTAGGAACATTATGCATACTCATGTCTAAATGTTTAACACACTCAAATTTAGCATATCAAAGAATGCATTGCACTCGCTATTGATTGGTAGTACCATTTCAATCATCTACGATTTTCATTTGTCATTATGCATTGTTAATTTTCATTCTTGCCATACTGCCACTGGTGGCCGAGGTCATTAAGGCTCGAACTTGTGAGCAGGTGGTCTGGGGTTTAAGTACCGCTAGAACTGTCTTCCCTGACCAAGGTTTTTTCCAAGTTTTCCTCAATCCTCATAGTTGGCAAATGCCGGGGAGGTACCCTAAACTTAGGCCTGGAATGTTTCTTTCCTTAAAAAAATCCTTTCCCAATATATTTCATTTCATGTATCATCAGTGTCCACCACCTCTAATACCTCAGCAGTTGAAACAGGCCTTAAACACTATTCAAAACAAAACAAAAAAAAAAATCTTTCCTTGTATGGAAACTCCCATCTTTTAAGCAAAATATTACCAGCAAAAATGTCTACTTTTATCATAATAGCCAATGTAGTAATATTTAATATTATCCGTAGCAAAAAGGATCATCCTATACTTCTGGTCAGATGTGTGTGTTTTTTTACATCTAATCTTAATGTGTATAAAATTGGCATTTTTAGTATAACCTGTTGTTGCCAAATATAATAATGGGATTGAATTTTTGGATGGTAATTGTCTTTTCTTTTTACCCCTTTCATTTTTTAAATGTAACTTATTTCCCCAGTTGATATCATACCGTCCAGCTGAGGTGCAGAGATTTTACATTTTATATTTAACTTGGGTCATAATGAAATTAAGGATTATTTTTAGTGTGCTCTCATTTGAGAAATGTTCATTTTATCATCTCATCAACTTAGCTTGAAGAAAAAAGTGTGCATTTTTCTTTCTATTTCTGCCTAAAAGTATAGAAAATTTAGTTCCACTAACAACATGCATTAAAAGTTGTTCATTGTATTGCTTTGCTCATGGATTTCATCTGTCTCAGTTGCATTACTTAAGAAGTTATAACTGCTGGATTCATTTGAACAGAGAATTTATTATTTGATCTATTACATCACTAAGCGTATTTTAATATGATTTCTTAAATAGTAGAATTTTCTCCTTGCATCTGTAAGTATTCTGTAAACTTGTGCTTATATACAGTATGTTTTTGGGTATATCGATCTAGCATATTAACTACTATCTACATTTATACCTTTGAAGGAATCCACACAGTAAAACGAAAATATAACTTCTTTATTAATGGATATCATTGTATGATTCAGTTGAACTACACACTCTTAAAGCTTCACTTACTTTTCATAAATGTATGGAACCGGTTTCGAGAACATTTTGTTCCCATCTTCAGCCATGCTAAGGTTCAACTGTCGGATCATTCGTTGAGCTGCGGGAATGTATATTCTGCTCTGGTGGCGGTGTGATAAACTTGTAGTTTATGTTTTCATCCCCGACAATGTCGAAGTTCATTATGCTGTTTTTGTATTTGTAGATGTAGATTTTCTCCCAGGTTGCTAATTCCGTAGGTCCTTGTACTGATTTTAATAATTTTGTTTTATTTATTATGTCGTGATTTTGTATCCAAAAATGATATGCTACTGCTGATTTCTCTATTTGCTTGTACTTTATGTTCCTGAAATGTTCCTTTAACCGTGTGCCAATGTTTCTCTTTGTTTTCCCTATGTAGATTTTTTCACATTCTGCACAGTTTATTTTGTAAATACCTGATTTTTCTTCTTGTGGAATACTGTCATTAACATTATCTATCAGCAAATTTTGAACATTAAATCTATTAATCGGTGCCAACCTGATATTAAAATCTTTAAGAATATTCTGAAATTTTTTTGTGGCCCATGGATGATATGTGAATTTTTTAAAAATAAGTTTATCTTTTTTTGCTGAAAGTGTTGTGGTTTCTTTGATATGTTTTTGTCTCTTGAATTTCTGCACCTTTTTATGTACTAGTTCTTTTTTAAAACCATTTTTAACTGCTGTTTCTTCTGTTTGTTTGTATTCTTTAAAATATTCTTCTTTGCTAATTTGTAGGTTAACTAGCCGGTGTGTTAAACTGTTAATTACTGCATGTTTGTGTGCTGTAGGGTTTAAACTGTCAGCTTTGATGTGATTATCTGCATGTGTATTCTTTCTGTATATTCCAAATTTAAGTTTTTCTTGGCATTTCATTATTTTAATATCCAGGAATGGCAGCATGTTATCTGTTTCTATTTCGTATGTAAATGAAATGTTTTTATCTTGAATATTTAGAAGTTTTAAGGCATCGTCAATGAGTTTTTTGTCAACTATGGCAAATATATCATCCACATATCTGTACCATACCTTAAATATGAATGGAAACGCTGTGTTGATGTGTGTTTCAAATCTACTCATGAAGAGGTTAGCTAGAAATGGAGATAAGGGGCTGCCCATTGTAAGTCCTGCTTCTTGTTTATAAAATTTTCCTTTAAAAGTGAAAAAGGCTTGGTTTATGCAAATTTCTGTCAGTTTGATGTATTCTTTAATGTGTATATCATTAATTCCACTTGTTTTTAGCCAATCATGTAGATAAATCAGGAGTTTTTCTTTTGGTATGCTAGGAAACAGAGATTCTACATCGAAAGATATAAGAGTGTCAGAGGGGTGCAATTTTATGTCTTTAATTTTTTCTATTAACTGATATGAATTATTTATGCTCCTGGTTTGAAATTTTGGTAATGCCTTGAATCTATTAGCTAACCATTTTGCTAAATAGTAAGAGGGAGTATTGATGTTGTTAATGATGGGGCGCATACCATTTCCAGTCTTGTGAATTTTTGGTAAACCATATAACCTAGCTATTTTAGGGTTGCTGTGTTTTATTTTGAATATTGTTTCTTTTGGAATGACTGTACATGTTTTCAGAACCTCATTGATGGAAATAACACACCTTTTCAATGGGTCTGATGGGATCGGAACATATTCTTTTTTATTTAATAAATTCTGCATTCTATTATTATAATCTTCTTTACCCAAAATTACTATTCTGTTTCCTTTGTCTGCTTTAGTATAAACAACATCTTTTTCATTTAAGGATTTTAGTGTATTCTTATAAGTGTTGTGTACTGCTGTATTCTTTTTAACAATGCCTTTAAAAACTTTTTCTGATTTAATTCTAACTATTTCTTTTTCTTAGAATTAAATCAGAAAATGTTCTCGAAACCGGTTCCATACATTTATGAAAAGTAAGTGAAGCTTTAAGAGTGTGTAGTTCAACTGAATCATACAATGATATCCATTAATATGATTGGCTTCACTGTGTTAAGTTCCAATTTACATTTAAGTTATAACTTCTTTGTTTATTAAAAAGTTAAAATAATCAACACTCATGAGCGTTTCACTCCTTTAATTATTAAAATAACAGGACATGTTTCGTGAACATATCGTTCACATTGTCAACTGAGTACAACTAACGTTCATGCGGGGTTTGAATAATGGGGAAATTGGACAGCCTTCAGTAATCTTATTTCTTCATCAATTTTGTTGTGTTCATTCATTGATGAAGAAATAAGATTAAATTAAATTAAATAAGATAATGAAGGCTGTCCAATTGCCTAAGGAGCTTAACATATGGGAGAACATCTTTATTAAGGAAAAAGAAAAAATTCTTATGAATTTTGAAATTCCGGAAGCAGATAATATTTTGTTTAAATTCTTTCAGAATCCACCAGAACATTAGTTGTACTCAGTGACAATGTGAAGGATATGTTCACGAAACATGTCCTGTTATTTTAATAATTAAAGGAGTGAAACGCTCATCAGTGTTGATTATTTTAACTTTTTAATAAACAAAGAAGTTACTATCTACATGTTTGGGTCATAGAGTAAAAGATTTGTAGTTTTATGCTGATATTGACCTCTTCTTGCAGGTGTGCAATCTGCGGCTGTGAATGTTGTATGTGAGCTTGCTCGAAAAAACCCAAAAAACTACCTTAGCCTTGCACCAGTATTCTTCAAACTCATGACAACTTCTACCAACAACTGGATGCTCATCAAAATCATCAAGTTGGTATGTAATACTACTTTAAAGTATGCAGCAAATTAATGCACCTAAAGAGAAAAGTTTCATTACTATAATTGAACAAGCCTGTTCAAAGAATAGAAAGAGGGAAAAAAGCTTAATTTTATCAGATTATTAAAAAGCTATTGTTATGCTTTGCACTTTGCAGTTCGGTGTGATGACACATATAGAGCCAAAAATTGGGCGCAAGTTGACTCAGCCTCTAATTGATCTCATCTCGAGGTATCAGTAACAAATCTTATAGTTATCAACCTCATTAATGCTTGCTTCTTTTGATGCCTTTGTGTATGTGTATTTTTGTGAAGATCAACTACTTAGACCAATAATGTAGGTGCTTGGCCCCAAACAGGATGGCGATCTAAACCAAACTTGAGTGTTCCCTTCTTGCTCAGCAACATTAGCTAATAGCTTGTTTTTTTGTGATACAGTTGTTCACATAAAACAGCATAACAAGCTTATAATGTACCATCTAAGCTAGCATAGAGAGTTTTAATTAAGATTTGAACAGATAAAATAGTGTTGCAAGATTAAATTTTTGATAAAAGATTTTAACTCTTAAGAAGTATCTTTAAATTATTTGTGTGTTGTATTTATGTATCAGATTTTACTAATCACATAAGGATCAATATATGCAGTTATTTATCTATTTATTTGTGTAAACAGCAAGGTATTTAAGTAAAAAAAAAAAAAACTCAATATATCATTTGCATTAATTTGTTCATATTTTCAACTGTGTTCAATACATTTCAAGTTTAGTCTTCAGTCTTTTAACACAGATTTCTCTATGGAAGTTTTGTCGTCACATTGTCTCTTTAGAGACCAGCATTATCTCTTATTGCTTCATCTGATCTACTTAGATAATGTTTTTCTATTTCTTTCCTATCTTGGTGCAATCTTTCTCCATGTTCTTCCCTGAAATCTCCAAACTGTCATAGAAATAAGATAACTATGAAGAAAATGAAATTTAATGTTCACATTGGATCCTAAATTTTTCATTGCTATAGACATATTTTCTACCTTGTTTCTGAACTCTGGTGTTTCTTGTTCCCCAAGAAATTGTCAACCAGACTTTTAAAACCTTTCTAAACTAGGCTTTTTTGATTAGTCATTAGATTTTCAAATACTACATTAACCATCTTATATGGGTTCTTTAAGCTTAGTCTCAGACAGAAAGGAAAATTTGGAACTGATGTAATTATTACAATCACTGTCTTTATGCAGTGCTTTTACAAATTGTTTCATAATTCCCAGTTTGATATGAAGAGGTATCATTTCACTAGACATTCTTTTATTACGTTCTGTTCAGGATTCATTGTTATTCTAGCAGCCATTTCCTTATAATCCATTCGTAAGCATGGCTATCTGAGAGGCAATAGAAGCAGTAACATTTAATAATAAAATTAAAATTATTTTTTACACTAAACTCCATTCACTTACACAAAAGTAAGACGCGTTTCGGGAGAATCTCTCCCATCTTCAGTTGCTCACAGAACCTCTGTTACTCGAAACGATGGATGGACAAACAGATGTTCTTATGGTGGCCTCTGTTGGTTGAAGTAGGAAGTTGCTGAGTTCATCTATAGGAGGGAACTCGAAATTCATTAGGTTTTCTCTGTTTTTTAATATGAAAATTTTTTCCCAAGTGGATAACTCCAATGGGTTGTGAAGATGTTTCAGCAGTTTAATTCTCGGTTTTTATTTCATGGTTTTTGATCCAAAAGTGAGCTGCTACTGCTGATTTATTCACCTGTTTAAACCGAATATTCCTAAAATGTTCTTTCCTCCGAATTTCCAAATTTCTTTTTGTTTTGCCTATGTAGCTCTGTTCACAATCTGCACATTTTATTTTGTAAATTCCTGATTTCTGTTCTGTTGGTATGGAGTCTTTTACTGTGCAACCTAATAAATTCTTGATGTTGTATCTGTTCTTTGGGGCTAACATTATCCCATGTTCTTTGAAGATTTTCTTGAACTTGTGGTAAATTGGATGGTAGGTGAAACTTTTGAATTTGTATTCTTCTTTTGTGTTTTTCAGTGTGGAAACTTCCCTTATCCCTTTTTGTCTTATTTGTCTTATTGACTTATTGAATTATTAATAAAACTAAAAGACAAAAAGGGATAAGGGAATTTTCCACACTGAAAAATGCAAAAGAAGAATACAAATTCAAAAGTTTCAAGAACTTTAGAGTCAAGCAAAATATGTCATGAAGTCTGTAAAGCAATAGTGTACCACAACATTTGAAACATACCTACCACAAGAGTCAGTACTTTCATCACTTGACACCAAAATCTTACTTTTGCCAATTAGTATTTCTAATGCTTTGCAGTGCACTTTCATAACAGGATAGTAAATAATTTTTTCTCTGTGTTCATTTCTGTGGAATTAACTGCATCATATGAATAACATGTTCTGAAATGTTTATTATTAACTTTGTTTAAAGGAATGTTCGCAGACACCATAATGTTACACAAATCTTTGGCAAAGCCAGGCAATTAAATGATGTCGAAGAGGTTACTGCATCAAAGAGAAATCATTGCCTGTTTTGTTGACTTGATTTCCAACTTCATTGTTCATGTGTCTTACTAAAGCAATATGCAGCTGCGCATTAAATCACTTTGCTGTTGTAATTTTAATTTTACATATTTTATAATGAGGGATCTTTTCATCCGAACTATAATAGTGCTCTTCTATTTGTTCACACAATTCTTAATTTTACACTTTTACTGCACTTAGCTTTAGGCATGTTGGTGTTAAATAATTCACCTTTTTTCTGAAACTGAAGCCCATACTATCTATTGAATTCCACTGTTTTGAGAAGAAAGAAAATTACCTATCCTGTTCTTTTGCTCGAGGTTGATCAGTGACATTGTATTGCGTTGTACCTTATTGAAATCTATATATTTGAGAGGAAAGAAAATATTGTCTGCTCTTGTCTTTTGCTCAAAGATGGATAAATTTACTGTACTGCATTGTTTTCTTATGGCAACAGTTTTTTGTGAGCAGTCTCATCCCATGTAAATCCATGTCAACATGTCGTCCTTTGAAATTCAATCACTTTATGGCTACATACCCAAAAAATTATCTGAAATATAACCGTAACATGGCATTTAAGCAAAATATGACTAAAATAAGGATAATGTTAGAAATATGTATTTACACGCAATATAAAATAGATCTAAATACAACTACAAATATTTGCTTCATGTTTAATTCATCTTTTTAGGTGTATTGATAGTTAGAAAAAAGGTGACATGTCATAAACATTCAACCCTACTAATAACAAGTAACTTATTTATTTATATATTCTGGTAGAACTAAGGCCATTAGGCCTTCTCTTCCATTCTGTTATCTAATAATAATTACATGATGTTATAGTGACAATATTACAATCACAACATTGACAGTAAAGTTGGCTATACTCATACACATATAAACCGATGTAAAACATTATGTATATAAATAAATATTTGCTAATACATAAATATTAATAATGAAAAATGAAAAATATTAACTTAAGAAGAAAAAAATAAAAAAATAAAATAACCATAATATACAACAAGCACCAGCAATGACAACTAATACATATATTAACCTATGTAAATCCTCAAAGTGGAAATAAAGATACAAGAAAACATACATACATTGTAACAAAAGGAATCTGAATCTAGGGTAATCGATTATTTCTAATAATATTAAACACTTTCTTATGAAATGCTCCTAAAGTTCAGCAATCTCTGACATCCTGTGGCAATGCATTCCAGAGATGGGCATTGGTTATGATGAATGACGATGAGTAAAGTGATGTTCGGTGCAATATAATAACAATATGTGCTAGGATTCAGAACATGTTTTAAGATTATGAGAGGAAGATAGATTTTGAAAATGAGAAGATAGATAAGATGGAGAAGATGTATGGATAATTTTGAAAAGTAATGTGAGACATTGAATGTTTCTTCGTTCTTTCAGGCTGAACCAAGACAGCATATCAAGGGGGGAACTTATTGTAATAGTATAGTATTTCAGTGTCTTCAGCATGAATACTGATTTTACATTGCTTTCTAGTTGTTATACTTGAGTTATATTTTGAAGTGACAGAAGGCAGTGCATTTCATAGTCCATCTTCTTTGGATAATATCATTGAAGTATACTGTGAGTGAAAACCATGCCATTTGTTACATTTGTAAAAACAGTCTTAGTGAAAAATCTCACAATACTGGTAACCTGAAGTAATGTCATCCAAGCCGATAAAATTGTTTTTTACTAAACATCCCAACTTGATGAGTAAGGAAATCAGATCAATATTAAGTTAATTTTGATATATAAATACTCTTAAAATAATAATATGAGAAATTTGTATTTTATTTGATGAAATATGTAGAAGTATCAATTTCTGAGACAGAAAACATTTATAAATTGACTGTCAAAAATTTTTTGTACTGACCCGTCTATAATTAATATGATTGATTATATTAACAGGTTTATTTTATGAGAAGAAAATCTATGCTATATGGTGGTTTTTTGTCAGTTGATGTTGTCATTATAGTTGAATAATGAAAAACTCATTCAGAGGAAAATGTATTATTTTGTCTAAAGTAAAGCAACTCTCCTAGTATCCCTTGACTGGTATATTTAGAGTTACAAATAATTAGTTTGGTTGAGATGTCTAGGATAAAGAGTTGGTAAAACAGATAGTACCAGAATTAGCAATTAAAATTTCTCAAGAAATAAGCTGAGTAAAACCATCATCTTATTCCAAACTTTTGATGAATTGGAGCTCTGCTATCTTCTTCAAGGAAAAAATGAAGTATGCCATGTATTACAAAAGTACCCATATATATATATGTATATATATACATAAAATTTAAAAGAAAAATAAAAATAAAGTAACATTATTAACAATGTAGCAAATTAACAGTAATTATAATGGTAGAAAAGGATAAAACACTAAGAAAAAGTCAAACTTGAGATTGCTATATTTTGGACTCCACGAGTTTGAAATATAGCGATCTTAAGTGTGACTTTTTCTTAGTGTTTTATCCTTTTCTACTATTATAATTACTGTTAATTTATATATATGTATATATATATATATATATATATATATATATATCTCTGGGGTCAATATGTATATTTACATATATGTCATACTTTAATTTTTTTCCTGAAGAAGATGGCAAAACTCCAGTCCATCAAAAGCTTGCAATATAGCAATGTTTTCTTAATGCTGAGAAAGTCTAAAATCTTATATAATATCTTAGAAGTTTTTGGAACAGATTCTAAAGCATTCAGAATTTTGAAGTCGGTAGATCATTTGCTCTCTTAATTTCAGTGAAACAGCTTTGGTTTTGAACCTGCCTGGAAACTTTATATTTGTAGTTATTAGCTTACATTAATATTTTTATCAGCATACAGTTTATAGTTGATGCTTCTAGGACATTTGAAAGCATCCTTTAGAATTAACAACAGGTATCTGCTAGTAGTAGTGCAGCAGTATTGAAACATAACCCTCCCATGTTGCAGTTTGGTGCCCTGACCCCATTGGAACCTCGTCTTGGTAAGAAGCTGATAGAGCCTCTAACCAACTTGATCCACAGGTAGATATTATAGCGCTTTTTCTAGCTCACTTCCTTCCTTCTTGCTTTCCAAAAATTAACAAATAGTTGATGCACATCTTTTGCTTTCTGTTTGCAGCACATCTGCAATGTCATTGCTCTATGAGTGTATAAACACAGTGATAGCAGGTAAGTTTTTGATGCCTCTGCCACTGCTAGGCAGTGTAGTTTATGTAAAAGGACTATTTAGTAATTGAATTTTCTTGTATATTCCTAAGAAACTTTGATATTGTGGAATTTTATTAAGGTGCATTAGCAGCACTTTATGGAGTGGCATGCTATTATAGCTGTTTGTTTTATTGGTAGACAGTCAGCTGGCTTTGTTGTATAGTATGGTCTGTTACAGAGAGATTCAGATAACTGCTTTTATACCTGAATCCTATGGTATGTTCATTCATGGGATGAATCTTTATGCAATGAAGATTGAGTGCTGTGTTGTCACATTTAATATTTATACACTAACTAAAGTGAACAAATAAATGGAGTCAAATAAGTGTACTTACGAAGCTGTTGACAATGGAGTGGTATATATATAAACAATGTATACAGTTTTTTTCACACTAACTCCATTCACTTACATAAATGTTTATAAATAAATGGAGCTTTATATAGATAATTTAGCCACTGCTATATTTACTTTTATGTATTTTTAAAAATTGTAATAATTAACATAACATTTCTTACTTTTACTGGTCCTCACCCACATCACTCTCCCCAATGCTGCTGATGAACCAATCTTAGTTTGATATAGTGTTTACATTGCATTTCATGGTCTTTTTTTCATTGTGTACAGGACACAAGATGAATAGAACTCAATGTCAATTTTTAGTAACCTCTTAGTATACATCTCATAAACACTTGGCACTAAATACCATTGTCACATTATTTTCCTACAAGTAAGGTAGTTCAACCCACACTAGTTCAATGAGGTTGAATTCAATGGTATGCTGGGAGTGTAAGGATCTTTTGATTCTGAAAGAGTATCAACTGCCAGCTACTAGGTTAGTTGCTTAGAACTAGTTCAACATCTACTACTTTAGGCAGTATTGGATTAGGCATATGAAAATTGTAATAGTACATAAAGGTTATCTACTCTTTAACAGAAGTTCTTAAGGTAGGATTATTTGTCTAGAATAGATGCAATGTGATAAATGGTTCTTATGGTTAGGAAAATTTGGAAGCAAACGATTAGCAAACCAATTTTCAAAAACTTTGTGTGTTGCTATCATGATAAGGTTTGACATCTCAGATGTTTTGACAGATAAACTATAATCTATTGGGTTCTCAACCATCATTTCCATCAGTATGGAGTACAATGAATGTGCTTTTCTCTGTACACTGGAGTATTTGAAGAACAGGCACAAGAACCATTATCCCAACTCTTTCTATGACTTCATACATGTCATATTAAATTTCGTCTAAGTAAAACTAAAATTGTTAACTGGAACATTTACCAATGAAGCTAATTATATACTAAGATCATTGTGTGATTGAGTCGAACTCTTGTGCTCCATTTACTTGTTTAAATACTTAGGACCAGTTTCACAAACCGATGCAAACGAAGGGTTTGTGAAACTGGTCCTGCATATTCAAACAAGTAATTAGAGCGAAAGAGTGTTAGTTCGACAAAGATCTTAATTCATCAAAGTAGTTAATTAGACATCCCTCAGAACATAATTGCTCAAGATGTAATAAGCACTTGTATCTCCATGATATGATTATTGCAGATCATATAATCACTCTCATTTTACTTTTTTATTTCCTAATTTTTTGCATTTTAACCCCTTTTGTGCTATCTTTGTGTGTGAGAGGCTTATGACTCAATACTGGAATCAAGAAAGAATTGTTTCTACATCAAATCATAGCCTGTAATGAAACATGAGCACCTACATCATTAAACTTAGAGTTAAGGTTTAAGTGAGCATGGAGTGGAAGAAAAGTGGAAAATCCACTCCTGTCAAAGCAAAAACTCCCTTTTAACTGGAAAGCTTTTCTTGACCGATTTCTGCAACTACCAAGGTATTTAGATCATCGATTTTGTTTTTGAATGTCAAAAGGTCAATGCAGCTTATTACTGCAAACTTCTGGTTGAGTCAAAACATGCTTATTGGCAAAAAAGGTGTCAATAACCAATTCAAGAAGTTCTCCAAGACAATGTCTGTCAGCTTATAGCTGCTTTGGTGAAGGAAAATCTCAAAAAAATTTATTGGACAGCATGGTACATCTTCCGTATAGTTCAGACTTACCACCTTGCAATTACCTTATTTGGACCATTAAAAGAAGCAATTGAGGGTAAGTGATTTGACAGCAGTAAAGGTTGATTTGGTTTATTTATGGATGCTCTTTAACATCTCAGGTCATCAACATCCCATTCAATTCAGGGCATGAAATGGCCAATAAATTTTGCTCAGAGGCCTCTTCTTTCATGCTTGCAGTTCTTTTAAGTGCCATAAATCAGTGACATGGAGACTCATCACTTTACTTCTCTTCAAAAGAAAGCCATATTTAGGATTTTTTATGCCTGAAAAAGTCTACCAATTCTGGCCAGGATTTAAACCTGTGATTTTGGGTTAAGTTAGGGAGGTAAGTATGGTTACCACTATACCACCAGAACTGACAACCGTAAAGGTGGGAAGCATTTGTGCACATCTGACTGGAAACCCAAACCCACTCTTTCTTTGGTAATGAATGGGATTAAGAAGCTTCGTATCTGTTGGAAAAAAGTGTTTGTAGATCAGGAAATTATGAGAAAAATGAGATATATTCTATTTTTATTTCATTTGGTTTCATTCATTTATAAGAAACTTATTATATTATATATTTGATTCATTCTCATACCACGGCAATTATTAGGATGGTTTAAAAAATATTACATTAGGATATTTTCATTAAACTTCTCTGTGAAGGAAAAAAATTACTGCTTTGAAAGGATTTTGAAAAAAAAATTCAAAAGTTGTAGGTTCATAAAATATGCTGTGTTATGATACCATTAAAATGAAAGAGCTTTCAAATTCTCAACAGATAAAAGAAAGAATCCAGCAAACAACATGAACCAGAACTTTGTGATTTTGTTGCATGCATATATTACAATCACTAAGTGCTCTCTTTTTAAATGTAGAGGAAGATACAAATGAAATAAGTATAAGATTTCTATATCCTTATGAACCACTCAATCCTTACACAACACAGTTAGAACAAACCCAACAGAAAATGTTCAAAGATGATGACACATGGTATAACACCAAGACAGATGATATTAGAGTCTGTATTGCTTAAGTTATTTTGATGTTCCAAGTGTGAAAATGGTGTTTTCAATTGCACTGGAACAAAAACCGATGCATTGACATGCTCATTTTTTGCAAAACCCTGAGCAGAGGGAGATTCAAATTGATTTTGTATTTCCTACATTTCACGGAAGACAACAAAGAAAATCAAAATGCAAAAATAAATTAGGTCATCATATTCAAAATTTTCTGAAATATATTCCCCTTCGCAGGACAGTGCTCTAGATGAAAGTATTAATGAAATTCAGAAGCAGTTTTTCATTTGTGCAGAGCAAAAGATAAGTGAGCAAGATTTGCCATACATTTTATAAAATTTGTGGGTCTAGTTCAGGTCTATATTTCAAAATTTATGCAGGTGATGACCTGATACATTCCTTGTCTTTCTGCCAGTACCATTGCTCAATATATATATGAATTATTGTTAAATAGAGTTCACACATTATTTTTAATTAATTGGTATTCCTCCCCAGATTTGTGTAGAAGACTGACAGACAAACAAATGCAATTGGGCCTATGTGACATCCGTACAAATAAATGATACATAAGGAGCATTAAATATGCATTGCCAACAATATTATATGTGTGAAGTGGATAGATAATGGTGTTTATTTTCTCTCCACCAAACACAAATCAGCTGACCTCAAGGAAATAGGGAAGCTGAGAAGAAAACGAGGCCAAACAATAAGAGACAAGGTCAAGAAACCTAAATGTGCCCTTGAATACCAAAAGAGGGTGGGAGGTGTTGACTTACAGGACCATGTGACAGCTCTGTTTCACACCATGCAATGCACGGTGAAAGGGACTAGAAAAGTGTTTTTCTGCCTTCTTGATATGTGCATTTTCAAATCCTTCAGTGTATATCGCAAGATTACGGGAAATAAGACAAGTTATACTGACTTTAGAATGAGCATTGCACAGCAGCCACTGGAGACTATATATATAGTAGTTAGAGTACTTGGTTCAAGGGTGACCTTGATTCAGCAAAACACCCAGGAGACTGCAGGCAAAAACTGCAGTCACTTATGCTTTTTCCCTCCACTGAAAAAAAAAAAAACCCTCCACTGAAAAAAAAAAAAAATTACCAAAAGATGCATTGTGTACTACAGTAGATGCAAACAAATTGAAAGTGTCTGGCAATGAAAAAGTGTGGGGTTGCTCTTTTTTTAGGGGATTGTATGAGGTCTACCAGCAGAACTAGGTCAGCACTACTGGCAAGTTAAGCTTTCAATTGTGCATGCAAATTTTTTAGAAAGATACTTATTGGTTGATTTTATATAACATTACTCTGTTCCAACCCTAGTTGCTAGGGGACTTAAATCTGATCCCTTAGTTAGCTGAGTAGATATTTAAATATCATGCAGTTGGGTAAAGTGAAATACTATTTCAAAAACAGACATTATTTTTGAGTTAATATATATAAGGATTTACTCTCTTCTCTTGGCAGTCCAAATGACAAAACTTTCTAAGTAAAATATGTCTGTTAATGCTTCAGGAACTGATGAAAAAAATATTAAAAAAAAAAACAGATTCTGATCAATGGTGGATATTGTTTCATAATTGACATAGGCCCCTTGAGAACTGTTGCCAATTAAGCTTTTACCTATATCACATTGACAACAAAACTTCACAAAAGTTTTTAAAATAATGCCTTTACCACAATCATTAGCCCTATTATTTTGATGTTTAAAACATAATGTGTATGTGTGTATATATATATTGTTTGTAATAAGGGATGGTTGATGTACGAGGGTAGGTCCATAAGTTTCCTGCCTCGCCGATAAGGATTATTACCTTCACAAGATCTTTACCTGTTGTCGTACCTAATCTGTTAAGTAAATAATTGCAGCTGTAACTTCTGCTCTGCTGTATGCAGTGGTTCAGATATAGTTGCATAAAGAAGGCTATGTGTAGAAGATTGTGACATGTTCAAAATGGAGTATCCAACTGTTATTAAGATCTTCATAAAAGAAGGACTTATTCCTAATGAAGTTAAACAGCAGTTGGACAGTGTATATGGGGAAGCATCCCCCTCATATTCTACCATAAAAGAAAAGGCCAGACTTTTTGGAATGGGTCAAGAAAGCATTGAAGATGAGTGTGCGAGTCTGCCCTTGGAGTTATTCACTCATGAAAACATTGCTCTTGTGGAAGGAGAAATATGGAAGACCAGCTGCTCAAAATTACAGAAATAGCAGCAAGGTTGGGCCTTTCTGAAACAACAGTCCTTCAAATTAATAATGAACATTTAAACATGAATAAGGTTAGTGCAAGATGGGTGTCTTAGACTTCTTTCTTCAGTCCAAAAGCAGCAACAAGTCATCTGTTGACAGGCATTTTTGGAGCTCTGCTGTGGTAATGAGAGAGAAGTTCTGCAAACCATTGTTACAGGAGATGAAACTATGGTCCTCTACTATGATCCCTTGTCCAAAAGGGAATCGATGGAATGGTGTATAAACATGCACCACCTCTAAAGGTCGTCACTCAGTCAACCAAGAAAATCATGGCCACAATCTTTTGGGAGTGTAAAGGAATACTCTTCATTTACTTCAAGGATTTGATTTGTTTTATTTATGGATGCTCTTTAACATCTCCGGTCATCAGCATCCCATTCAATTCCGGGCGTGAAATGGCCGACAAATTTTGCTCAGAGGCCGCTTCTTTCATGCTTGAGATTCTTTATCATGCCATAAATGTACAACACAGGACCCACAGCTTTACTTCCCTTCTGAAGGAAGCCATACTTAGGATTTTTATGCCTCAAAAAATCCATCGATCCTGCCTGGGTAACTTCAAGGAGAGGAACACCACAGTAAATGGGCAGTACTATGCTGGCCTACTGCACAGACTATGTGCTTCCATCAAAGAGAAAATGTGAGGAAAGCTGAGTGATGGTGTGCACCTTCTTCATGACAATCTGCCTATACACACAGCTCTTGTTGCAAAGGAAGCTGTGAAGAAATGTGGCTTCAAGGAGGTCAACTATCTACCCTACAGCCCAGATCTAGCTCTCAATTACTATTTCCACATCTCAGAACTCAAGAAGGGCCTTCGAGAAAGGAAATTTAATTGTGACAAAGAAGTGATGGATGCTGTTTATGCCCATTTTGCAGACAAGACTTCTGACTATTTTTGGTGGGGAGGGGATTGAAATGTTAATTCATAGATGTGACAAGTGTATTGCAATAATGGGTAACTAAATTGAAAAGTGAAATATAGTATTTGTCTATCATATCTAGAAAATGGTTAGGCCGGAAACTTGTGGACCTACCCTCTTATATATGGTAGTTTTTTTCATGTGAACCTTGTTGGGTTGACTACATGAGTTTCATTCAAAGGTTTTAATAATAAGATAGTCTTTAGTGCAGCTCAGGTATTTTGATAACTTTGAGCTTGAGTAGTATACTGCTATTCTTCATTTAGAAAATATTTGACATTTTTTCAAAAATACATTGATTTTCTTTAAAATTAATCTGGTTTACTGTGGAGAAAATAAAAATCTTATACAGTTTAATTAGATCAGTATGTTGAGAGGCACTGCAAAGCTCACAAACATTCTTTAATCTTTTTTCTTTTCTTTGGCAGTGCTTATCTCCATCTCATCTGGCATGCCGAACCATAGTGCTTCTATTCAGGTAAATTAGTTATAGCTTTTGATGTTGGTAACTGTTTAACATTAAAAACATATAAATTGTACCTTCCTAATACTTATTGAAATATGAGCTTAATTTTTTTGTGTTATATTTGCAGCTTTGTGTGCAGAAATTGAGGATACTAATTGAGGACTCAGACCAGAACTGTAAGTCTAATACCTGTATTTTGTTTGTTCTGAATCATTGTGTCTTGCACATCCATTTTAAGAACTATCAATTGTTTTCTCTACCATACTAAAATTTTTGCAAGGTGCTGTCCATAAGTTTCCAGCATGACCATATTAGGTAGGTGACAATAAAAATACAGATATCATTTTTCAACATGGTCTCTCTTTACTTAACTGCTTTTCTCACATTTCAAAATTAATATTTTAATATTCCTAAAAGAAAGTTCAAAGCTTTGTATGCAAAACTCTGGAAAATGGCATCCTTTAACTCTTTATTATTTGTGAATCTCTACTTTCAAAAGTCAGAGAAAACAGGTACTAGTCACTGGGACCAAGATCTGGACTGTATGGTGGATGAGAGTCACATGTGATAATAGCAGCCATGTAAACTGGTGCATTGTTGTGCGATAGGTAAACTCTTTGACTTAGCAATCCATGACTCTTCCTTGATGGCACTGCAAAGTTGATACAGTAGTTTAAAATAGCATAGTTTGCTACCAGAAGAAGACAAGTGGCTGCTGAAGTGCTAGGGGGGCTGGCTGTTTATCTGCATCCATGAGTATATGTCAGATGCCCATGCTATCACTTGAATGAGGACCTCTCAGACTCAGATTGAGCTTGCCTGTTACATTTCAAGCTATGAATATTTGACAACACTATTTACTGTTATCAGCAGTAACATGCTTGAACATGATGAGAAGGATAGAAAATTATTTACCTGGCACATTCCTGTCTCTTGCCTTGTTCTAATAGACAAACAATACTACCCATTCATTGTTGTGCACCTTTCTTTGAAGTCTTTTATCAGAATTCTCTGCAGTCCCAAAAATTGTCACAATCATCTTCCTTGTATATTGTGTTACCTTGACTTTTCTAGGGGGTGCTTCACCCTTCTTCCACCACTCCATTAATTCTCTTTTTGATAGAGGATCATAGCAGAAGTCCATGATTTAGTCCTCTGTGGTGGATTCCAGTACTACCTTTTTGTTACCATGGTAAAGGTTCAAAAGTTTCTGACAATATTTCACATACTTAGGCACTGAAAGTATTTAGGACAGCCATCTTGCACTGACCTTATGCATGTGCAAGTGTTGATGAAGGATAAAAAGCAAAGCTGTTTTAGATAACCCCAACACTGTAGGTTCCGCTCTCTACTTCAGATGCCTGTCATTCAGAATTTCCCCCCATATAAGGGAGATGTTTTCTTGTATTGTCATGTACAAGACTCTCTCTGTCCAAATAAAATATTATTAAATATTCCTTTGTAGTGGAATATGAAGGGTAAGCTTTCCTAAGCATATGCCAAGGCATTGTTTAATATCATTAGATGAAAGTCCTTTAGTTAAAAATTTAATTCGTGCTCTAAATTCAATTTTGAGCATGTATTATGCAACACATCTATCTTATATGAGCTTCTCTAAGCAAATGAATGACATGGCTAGAGAGGAAATGCAGTGTTTACACTCCTGGAACATGTATCAGATAGCAAAAATGTATAATGGCCTTCAATGTTAGGCAAGAGGGGACTACACATTTAACTGTAATAGCATGTACAAGAAAAGTGCTTGCGAATAAGATCCAAATTAATGTTTATCATCCTATAGCAGAAATGGCATTCTTCAGTCATCTGCACATTGCATTCCTGAATGAAATGACAATGAAAAAGATTAGCAAGGTGATCTTTAAATTGATGACCATTGTGCACATTTGCTCTTTTGCTCCTAGTTTACACATAATACTAAAATATGTTATTTGCTCTTCTTACACTCAAAAATATATATTTTATTACTTGTACATTATAAACATTTTTAAGTTCAGGGAAAGATAGAATGAGAGCAAAAATACATTGTGCTTCATAGTATGCTAAATAATAGCACCTGTAATGGTCACATTAGGAAACATTACTGCCATCTCAGTTGCAAAGTGATCTCCTTGCAACTGGAAGTGAAATGGAAGACTATAACATCTTAAAAAGGAGTTAAATGGAGGTGTAATAACTTAGCAGCAATGCATAATGTTTTATTTATTTAATCTGGTAGAGCTAAGGCCATTAGGCCTTCTCTCCCACTCTACCAATCTAATAATAATTACATGAAGTTATAGCGACAGTATTACAATGACAACATTGACAGTAAAGTGAACAATATTTGTACACATATAAACCAATGTAAAACATTATGTATATAAATAAATGTATGCTGATACATAAATATTGGTAATGAAAAATTAAAAATATTAGCTTAAGAAGAAGAAAAATATAAGAAAATAAAAGAACAAAAATATACAACAAACACCAGCAATGACAACTTATACATATATCAACCTACGTAAATCCTGAAAGTGGAAATAAAGATACAAGTAAAACATAAAATGAAACCCTGAGAATACTATGAAGGAGATACGAATATTTATGATAGTAATAAAAATAATAGAATAAATAATTCCAGGGGTAAAACAAATAAATACCTGCATTGTAATGAAAGGAATCTGAATCTAGGGTAATGGGTTATTTCTAATAATATTAAACAGTTTCTTATGAAATGCTCCTAAAGTTCCGCAGTTTCTGACATCCCGTGACAATGCATTCCAGAGACTGGCAGTGGTTACGGTGAATGATGATGAGTAAAGTGATATTTGATGCAATGTAATAATAGTACATGCTGGGATTCAGAGTGTGTGTTAAGATTATGAGAGGAAGATAGATTTTGAAAACTAGAAGATAGATAAGATAGAAAAGATATATGGATGATTTTGAAAATTAGTGTGAGACAATGAATTTAAGTTTCTGTTTTGTTATATTATGTGTATCTGCATTTTTATCTGTTCCCTAATTGAGATTTCTGAATGGCATGCACTTGATTAAGAAATAGTGTGAGTCTGAATGTGTTGCAGTGAAGTACCTGGGACTACTTGCAATGTCCAAGATACTGAAGACTCATCCAAAATCTGTCCAGGCCCATAAGGATCTCATAATGCAATGCCTTGATGACAAGGATGAATCAATAAGGTTGAGAGCACTGGACCTTCTCTATGGAATGGTGAGTAACTGCAGTTTAATCTCATTCAGGTTAGAAGTTTTATGAATATTACATAACATCTAATGGAAAATTGCTTTTAACAAACAGGTTTCCAAGAAGAATCTTATGGAAATTGTAAAGAAATTAATGGTACACATGGACAAAGCAGAAGGCACTACCTATAGGGATGAACTGCTCTCCAAGATAATCCAAATCTGCTCACAGAACAACTACCAATATATCACCAACTTTGAATGGTCAGTAATCACTTTTATCAGGAGCTATTTTTGGCCTGCACCAATAGCTGAAAGTAAGCCACTCAGGGCCAAGGTTGCACCATCAAAGTTTCCCTTCTATTTCTACTGGACAAGTTCCTCTACAGTTCCTGTAGACTTTGTTTTTTCTATGTTCTAATGCAAACATTTCAATACAATACACAACAGTGAAATTTATTTCATTAACACATAGGCACACCATTAGCTTGTAAAAACACAAGAGTTATACTGATGTTTTAATTGTAAACCAAGTTATAATAAAGAAATAAATAATGCTTGTTTTTGCAACAACAGACTATCATGGACTGTCCAATTGTGTCCATCAATGGAGGAATTGTTTGTTATTATGAAAGGCAACTGGCAAACTGCACTCAGCTACAAATGCAGGTCAAAATTAGCTCCATATATTTCAAAGGAATTGCATAATAAGGCACAATAATAGTTGCAGTTTTATTGAAAATGTTTTTTTCCAAAGCATCCATAATGATTATTAAGAACATATAACTATTAAATATTGTACTTACGAAGCTGTTGACAATGGAGTGGTAATATTTCCTAAACTTAGGTATTAATTTTTTACACTATACTCCTCTTACTTACATAAAAGTAAGTGGAGTTTAGCGTAAAAAATGAATACCTAAGTTTAGGATATATAACTATTAGTTTAAATGAGCATTATTAAAATTTAAAAACAATTTGCAGTTGAATATACTCTTTGGACAGATATGTATTTGGTTCTTTGACAGACAGGCAAGAATAAGTACATTGCATTAACTTTAATATTACATTGTGTAATGATGTGAATATAATCTTAAACAAAGAACATCTACTGAAATGCAGCCAGCTGGATAGCAACATACAAATGAAAAATAATTTGGAAGCTCTTTACTGGGAAGCTGGGGAAAAAATGCATTTAGATTGCATGCTAGGCATAGGACTAACCGTTTGTCCCACTGACATATTAGGTGCTAAGTGTGCATTTGATGGCATGAAGTGAGGAAGGGAAGGAAGAAGGGAGGGAGAGAGCAAGTGAATGTGTTGTTTGTAGACTTCAAAATGACAGTGAAATAATTAGTGTGCCCCAAGGGTGAAATTAAAATTAGAGGAGCATTTCATGATCCTCTTAAAGGTGCTTTTGTGCTATTAATTATAAGCTGGTTTCTACACAAGCCTCATTTGCAGGTAATATCCTGACATCTCATAAATTATCTTAAATGTTGTATTCATGAGATAAATAAAAAAATGGAACACTGACATAAAAATGCTGCTGTTCCAGGCTGTGAATAGAAAATATCACACTGATGGCAGTGGCAAGCATTTTATATCATAACAAATTTTTGCAAATGCATATGTAGTGAATTAAATATCTTTGTAATGTTAAACCAAATGCTTTATTTATTAAGAGCATCTGTTGTATAATTTTGATTCTGATAGAATTTTAAAAGATATAATTTCATAATATTTTTTCAATTCCAAACCTTAGAAATATTTGTATTTGTTCAATGAAAATATGCTGTAGCAGTTGCTGGAAATATTGGAAGATTGCTTTAATTCTGAAGTACAGTTTTTCAGTATTGAAAAGTAACAAATGTGAATCCTGTTCCATTAGGTATGTAAGTGTCTTAGTGGAACTGACAAGAATGGAGGGCAGCCAGCATGGCTCACTAGTTGCAGCGCAGATGTTGGATGTGGCTATACGGGTGCAAGCAATAAGGGAATTTGCTGTTCAACAAATGGCACTATTGATAGATAATGCCAACCTTTTGACCACAACACAGAACTCCACAATGCTACAGGTGCTGTATGCAGCAGCTTGGATTGTTGGAGAGTTCTCACAGTAAGTAAACATGTGCATGAAAGGCTTTTCATTTTCATTTGGTTATTGTTGATAATAGCTTACTAAAATAAGTAAACCAATCCCAGACATATTTTATATTTAAAAATAATTATGCAACTGGTTTGAGTAAAGCAGTCAATAAAGGACCCCTATTGACAGATATAAATGCTCTTAGAAAGCATTGATAACAGTAATTTTTTGTAATTTTTATGGCTTGAATTAAGGTTCTCTTCAGTTTATTTTAGCTTGCCCACTGTTTGCAACTGCACTATCACAAGTTTTCTCCAATTGACAACAGCTTAGCATTATTGAGAAATAAGCCAAAATTATACTTGTTAATGCATTATATTTTTAAGAGTTTGCTCATTCTAGAAATTACAGATAATTAAAGCTGTTTCAATAGTAATTCAATTTAGAATCAAACACAGTGAAACACGAATAAATAATCTCTTCTGAGTTGAAATATTTAGAACACTTTATGGTTTTACTTACATGAGATTTACTCAGGGCATGCTTCATGGAACAATTGCCCACATCATCAGCTGTTAAACTACTGTTGGATCATTCGTAGAAGCTGGGTAGGTAGGTATCTTGAGTTGACTGGTGGTCTTGTGATAAACTTAAATATAGCGCTATCTGCTTCTAGGGTGTTAAAATCATAAGGTTTTGCTCATGTGTTTGTATATAAACCCTTTCCCATATGTTTAATTCTTTTGGTTATTGTAGTGTTTTTAATAACTTGATTAAAGCAGTGTTTACCACTCATATTACTTGTGAAATAGTAACCTAACCTCATTAATTCTGACTGTGCCATGGGTGGCCGAGGTCGTTAAGGTGCGAACTCATGAGTGGAAGATCTGGGATTCGATTCCCACTAGGAATGTCCTCCCTGAGAGTTTTCCAGATTTTCTTCAGTTCTCATAAATGGCAAGTACTGAGGAGGTATCCTAAACTTAAGCCTGGAATGCTTCGTTCTTTAAAAAAAAATCCTTTCCCAATTTATCACTTCATCTCATATATCACTAGTGTCACCACCACCTTTGTTGCCTCTGCAGTTAAAACAGGCATTAAACACTATTCAAAAATTTGTTAATTCTCTACTACAGTTTCATAGTTAGTTTATATGTTTATCTAGGGTTATCATAAGCATTTTATAATAAAAATAGCTATCCATATACATTTTTGGAAATCCTCTTAATTTGTCTGCATATTTCATATTTTAATTTTTATTATTTTGTTGTTTCATATACATTAAAAATGATATTGAGCATTCTTTCTATGTTCATTGTTGGTGACATAATCTGAATTAAGAGTGCATATCCAATTCTGAAATGTGACACATGCCAGTGATATTTGGTAGTTAGGTGTACAAATTGATGACAGTAAATGTTTTGATCAACTTTCTAATTTGTCACTTCATGTGATGGAAATCAAGATTGCAGGTTCAATCCTGGCCTGGGTTGATGGATTTTTTCGGGTGTAAAAATTCCAAGTATGGCTTACTTTGGAAGCAAAGTAAAGCTGTTGTGCCTATATCTTAGATTTATGACATGTGAAAGAACATCAAGTCTTAAAGAATAGGCTTCTAAGCAGAATTTATTGGATGTTTCATGCTTTGAATTGAAGGATGATGTTGACCTGAGATATTAAAGAACATTTATAAATAAGCCAAATCAACAATATGATGGATAGCAGAGTGAAGCCAAGAAAAATGGTGTCAATATAAATTTTGCAAAAGTGAAGAGTGGTATGAAGAGATTTTGAAGATTGTCAATTTATTTTTGCAATACTAGGGCACAATAACAGTGTTAGAAGTTCTTTCTCTAGTGTGAGAACAATGAACCAAGGAAAGAATAGAATTGCAATTGATTTTGTGAAAGAATTTGTATTAGTAAAATTTAACTTTCAACATTTTTACATGCACACCCAGTGAGGCAGCCTGGGATGGATCCAAGCAACCATGAGTAGAGTTTGTGACAAACAAAGCAGCATCTGGGCAGATTTTCTCCAGATACTCTGGTTTCCCCAGCCATTCATTTGCTCATTGCTCCAATACCTCACCTCTATCTTCACCATCATTTAGTGTAATGTAATTTATCAATTTACCAATTTACAGTGTGTGATGGAACATACAGCTGCCCTCTGCTGCCCAAGTGTAGAATTCCAACACTGATCAAGCAAGTGAATTGGATTATGAGGTGCATTAAAGTTCTGAGGTCTGCAATTTTTTTTCTATCAAACTATTTGCATCAAAAATTTTAAACTTCTGTCACTTCTCAACATAATCTCTCTGCAGATATATACATTTTCCATAACATCGACTCCATACTTCCATGGCCACTGCAAATGCCTCTTTAGGAGTCTGTTTTGACCACTGGAAAATCACAGATGCAACAGTGGCTCAACTGCAGAATGTGCAACCACAGAGAGTGTCTTTCATCATTGGAAGAAAAAGCCAAAAATCCCTATGAGCCAGGTTAGGTGAGTAGGGAGCATGAGAAACCACTTCAAAGATGTTTTCATGAAGAAACTCCTGCATCATTTTCACCTGATGGACCAATGCATTGTCGTGGTAAAAAAACACTTGTGCAGCCTTTTCTGGATATTTTTCTGGCAATTCTGGAAAGAGCTTCTTAGAAACATCATGGTAGGATGCACCTTTCACCATAATGACACCACCCTAGGTGGCCAAGGTCATTAAAGTGCAGACTCATGAGCTGAAGGTCTGGCGCTTGATTCCCGCTGGGAGCCTCCTAACTGACTGAGGATTTTTCCAGGTTTTCCTCATCCTCATTAATAGCAAAAGCTGGGGAAGTACCCTAAACTTAGACCTGGAACATTTCTTTCCTTAAAAATTCTTTCCTGTTTTGTTATTTATTTCATCTCATGTATCATCAGTATCCACACACACACAAACAAAAAGTGATCTTTGGAATGCAGGATTAAACATTGCAGGCCCTAAACATGGCAATTATTTTTTCAGCACTGGCACTCGCCTGAAATTTCCTTGGTAGTGATGAGTTTGTGTGCGTCCATTGCACAGACTGGCATTTCTTTTCAGGATTGAAAAATGTGTAAATGTCTCATCTATTTTCACAATTAATGAAAAGAAAGCCTCATTCATGCCCTCATTATGTGTGAACATTGCCTGGTAAATTGCAACATGAGCAGCTTTGTCTGTCAGTTTTTGTGGCACCCACCTGGTGGATACTTTCTGCATTTCAGGTCTTCATGCAGGATTGTGTGCACAGATCCCATGAAAATGCCAACTTTGGAAATGATATCTTTCACACTTAATTGGCAGTCCTCCAAAACAGCTTTCCCCACTTGCAACCATGATGCCTGACTGGTGGAAGGCTAAGGTTGTTTCTGTTCATTGTCACATGATGTTTGGCCTTCTACATTCATGACACCATCATCACATGTCTTACTTAACTGATAATGAATTTCAATTGGTTTCATACCATGCAAGTGGATAAAATGAATGATTACTTGCTGTTTTTGTAATGAAATATTGCAATTTTAAATACCAAAAACACTCCTCAATCTAGTTGCAGACACTAGGGTTCTGTGCACCAAACGATACTACCATCTCTGTCATACATTCACAAAGAGTGCCAGTGTATTGCAAAATTGCATGTTCTACCTGCTGTCGGTCCTGAAAAAAAAATTGGAAAATGATACACATACATTTTACATGCAAGCATATGTTTAACAATTTTGCAGTAATAAGAAACTAAGTGTACAGTTAGGAGACTGCAAAATGATTAAAATGATGCAGTTGGTACATGAAGAAAGTGGAAGAGAATGTCAGCACTTTCAGACTTCAGAATGTTGTAACTATATCTCTTAAATTAATTTTTAGTTCCAGAGGTAATTTTCTAAATGCTCTAGATGTATTAAAATAATGAGCTTTTTAGGCTATAATTTGCTTAAAACGTAATGATGAAAAACTTATCAATGTTCTAAGCAGGAATTAGTGATGTGTCTAATTTAACCAACTGCACATGCAATAATAATCAGAAAAATACATGATTTAATTGCAGGTACCTGAATGATCCACAGGCAACGCTGGAGGCTATGTTGAGGGGAAGAGTGTTTGCCCTCCCAGGACATATTCAGGCTGTCTATGTTCAGAATATCCTCAAGCTGTTTTCCAATATCCTGACAAAGGCAGAGCAGGATGGAGACGTGGAGCGAGTGAATAAGGTAAATTGGCAGTTTAATTGAGGATTATTTTAAATGTAATATTATCTAGTTTATCTTCTTCATATGTAATCCTGTGCATGTTTTATGTTAAATGATCGGGCAATAGTAAACATTGGTAAAGTGTGGTTTAAATGCCAATTATGTTATTTAATCATGGAGATGGTATTACAGTATTCAGAAACTAAGTTTCCCTCAGTATGCAAGGGAAAATTATCTTTATTTTTATTTTTGTTTATGGCTCAAGTTCTAGTAGTATAACCCAGGTTTACTCATCTACAACACAGTCTATTGGGGGATACATTGTGAAACATTTGCTTGTACATTCAATCTGTACAAATCAAATCAAGTTTGGTTCATGGGCTAAATACCTTGTCTTCAAATGAAATACATAGGCAAGTGTTAAATGTTTTTGCAGAAAGAGCATTAAGTATTCTGCAAACTGCTGAATGCTAATGAATTCCAAAGTCACAGCCCAATTATTACAACTGCTGTCAATATGACAAAGATTCCATGTTACTGCATCATTCATAGAGAGCTCCATTATAGCAAAATTTGTGCATGCTGTGTGTCAAAATGCTTAACATTACAGCATAAAATAGCTCATTATTCCACTTCTTTAATGCACATCAGCTTTTTAATGAAGAAGGAAATGCAGTTTTGCAAAAAAATCTTAAGCAGTGATTGAGCATGAGTACACCATTGCAGGTTTTCATTGTGCAATGTCATGGCAAATTAAGGCAGGAATTTACAGGAAAATACCTCTCCATTTTCTATGCTGTATCTGAACTGTGATGGGCTCCTTTTTGTCTGTTGCTGAAGTTATTATTGTTAATGGTGTTAGACCAAAAGGTGTATGATAAACTTCTAAGCAGGGATCTCCAGTAGATTCCTGGAATCTACTGGAGATTTAGCATTGGAATTCTATGAATGATTGATGAAGACTTGTAGACTTCTGGAAATCTCAATCACTTTCCAAGTTTTGCAGCCATAGAAGAGAACTTTTACATTACTTTGGAAAAACATAAGTTTAAATAATTTTTTATATTGGGGATTTTCACAGTGAAATATAGTATAATATGACAAATTATTATTACGAAATCACTCAAATTTCACTAATTTGGTTCCACTTACTTGGACATGTTTCAAAGCTATTTGCCTCCATCTTCAGCCTGGTCCAATGTGATGGATGTGAAGGAGGAAAATGCCTTTGAAACATGTTCAAATAAGTGGAACAAAATTAGTGAAATTTGAAATAATTTGTAACATTTCTTAAGTTTATAAATTTGGTAATAAAATACCTTTAACTGTTCCCACAGCAGCCTTATATGTGAAAAGGAAGGCTGCAGTGAGGGGTAATGGAGTATCATTTAGCAATTACAATAACTTTGTCCACAAACATTTAACAAATCTACTTATACACCATTTTATCAGCTTGGTAAGGGCATTCATTACTGCAATAAGCGTAGTAACCTTTAGTATTTGCTGTGGTAATGCACTGAAATACTTGAATGTAATTTTTCACATACAAATTTCTCTTACAAAAATTCACTTAAAAAGAAATGTAAGCAAAATTTACACTATATATTATGTAGGTTATAACACATTCCTTATAATTAAATAATTGAACATCAGATGGCAACACACCTAAACTTTACATGATTTATTATATACATTTAAAACACATTCTTTACAGTTAAATATGGTGGACTTTTGTAACAGTGATGTTTAATACTAAGAATTTAAAATAATTGAGTCAAATTTGTAACACACCACTAATATTTAAAAAAGGAAAATAAGTTTCTGGAGCTAATCGCTCCCATTGTCATAACCCAGTTCCCCATAAACATCCAGTACTAAATAATCTTGCATACAGGTTGGTTAAATGTTCCTATGAACAAAAAGGAGTACGATCAAGAACTGAGCAGTATAATAAATATAGCTATAGAAAATGGTTTTAAACAAAAGTGGTATATAAGAAAGTAAACAGAACAAGGAACAAAAAAAGAATCAAAGACATCAGTACACTCATCCCCAACAAGGAAGAAAATAGAATGTACAAAAAATTCACATTCCATCCATCAGCCTTCTGTAAATTCCAAAAGATTTTCAAAAAACATAGCATTATTTTAGCTCCAAAAAACAGGTACTCCATAAAAAGTATACTAAATTGTAAACTAAAAGAGGATATATATAATCAACTACTTGTCGTCTAAACACTCTTATGCTTCACACTATTTTTGAAAACGACGGAACCAGTTTCGGAGCGACATCCACTCCATTCTCGACCAACTCGACGACTGATTGGAAATCAACGGTTATGAAGAACTGCGGCTCCGCCCTGGTGGTACTTCTATGAACTGGAAATTTGTATTGCATTCTCCCATCAAGTCGAAATTCAACAGATGATCCCTATGTTTATAAATAAAAATCTTCTCCCATGTATCCAATTCTATGTATCCTTGTGCTTCTTTTAGTAACTTTATTTCTTGTTGTGTGTCATGATTATCAATCCAAAAATGGTGTGCAACTGGCGACCTATCTATCTGTTTATACTTGACGTTCCTGAGCTTTTCCTTTAACCGTGTTCCACATTATTTTAAATGCTGGTATATAGATATAGAGATGATATTTTTAGTGTAGTGAACAAAAAATTAGTTGGAGAAGCTTTGAAACTCTTAAATATACAGGACAAGAATATTTCCTTCACACTAGAAACAGAAATAGATGGAGTGTTACCGTTTTTGGATTTGAAAATTAAAAAGAACCAAGAAAATTTGGAATTTGGAATATATAGAAAGGAAACTCATACTGATAACTATATAAAATCAAAAGGATTCAACCCCATAGCTCACAAGCATGCAGTTTTTAATAGCTTAATATATAGACTGGTGAATTTACCAATTAGTAAGGAAGAATACAGAATGGAATTGGAGAACAGGAGATTGCAATTATAAATGGTTTCAATAAAAATTTAGTAAATAAAAAGCTTAACAGATTCAAAAAAGAAAAATTGATTAAGAACACTACTACACTGATGAATGAAAAAGATAGACCAGTTTTGAAAAAATTTAACTTTCATCCAATAGCTATAAATAAATTCCAAAAAAATTTTAAAGAAAGAAACATAAAATTGGCACCTATCAACAGATACACTTTAAAAATGCTTTAGTGGACAATACTTTGAACAACATCCCAGAAGAGAAAAAATTGGTTATCTACAAAATATCGTGTAAGGAATGTGATAAAATATATATAGGGAAGACGAAGAGGAACATAGGAACACAGTTAAAGGAACATCTCAGGAACGTCAAGTATAAACAGATAGATAGGTCGGCAGTTGCACACCATTTTTGGATTGATAGTCACGACATACAACAAGAAATAAAGTTACTAAAAGAAGCACAAGGATACATAGAATTGGATACATGGGAGAAGATTTTTATTTATAAACATAGGGATCATCTGTTGAATTTCGACTTGATGAGAGAATGCAATACAAATTTCCAGTTCATAGAAGTACCACCAGGGCGGAGCCGCAGTTCTTCATAACCGTTGATTTCCAATCAGTCGTCGAGTTGGTCGAGAATGGAGTGGATGTCGCTCCGAAACTGGTCCCGTCGTTTTCAAAAATAGTGTGAAGCATAAGAGTGTTTAGATGACAAGTAGTTGATTATATACATTTCAAAAGCTTCACTGTGTTTATTTCCAATTAGAATTGTCGGATTTGTGTAATTTTGATAGTTCTTAAAATTTTAAAAGAGGATATTCCACAATAGAACAAATCAGGAATATATCAGATGAATTGTAACGATTGTGAAAAATTTTGATTGGTATGACTAAAAGAAACATAAAAACATAAGCAAAGGAACACATCGGGAACATAAATCAAAGTCAGGAAGAAAAATCAGACTTGGCATTTTTGGAAGGAACGACATAGTATTAATAGGAATCTCAAACTACTCAAAAATATTACAGGAAAAACAGAACTTAGAGTTTGGGAAAACATTTATGTCTGGAAAAACAAAAATCACATTTTCAACTTTAAAATCCTGCTAAGTGACATTCTAATACAGAAGTTTATTCAGCCACCATCAGAAACCAAACCACCATGAAAAACAAGGCCAGCAGTCGATCTAGAAATAATGATGGGGCAATTAGCTCCAGAAACTTAGTTTTTGTTTTTTTAAATATTAGTGATGTAATGATGATGTAATATGTAGTGTACAAATTTGACTCATTCATTTTAAATTCTTACATTCTTTACAATGAAATATTTTTTTTTTGCAAAAGTGATTGAAACTATTGCCAAAGCTGCCACTTCAATATCAAAGGACAAGCTTTCTTCAGAATTATTCATTTTGAAAAAGAATTATTTTGTTCCTCTCCAGCTAGTCATATAATTGTTATCGTAAACAAATTTATATCATTCTATTGTATCTAGACCAACTATTTCTGAAATACCAAACATAGTCTTCATTCAATCACAGTGTATTATACTATAATTGAGTGATGATGCTATTACTTAGAAATAATTGTTTGTGATCATACATTATTAAACGATTGTGGAAATTCTCTATGCAGCTAATGGAGTGAGTTTAATTACTGCTCTCATATAATTACAGAATATGATTATTGCCTTATTATGCAAAATGCACTCCAGTATTTAAGCTCATAACCCATATGTTGCATAAACTATATCAGTCTGTCTAAAGCCTAGATTTTATGGACACCTATCAGCCTATGTGTCTACATGATATAACTACCATAAAGGCGCTAATAGATTTATAATGTTTGTTTTTAAATAAAATATATTATTGTGAGTGTTTCCATTCTGTACCTTAGTCTAGTCATGAAGATGAGTTCACATCTGAAACTTTTGTATATTACATTTTGTATCATACAACACAAATGAAGAAAGTCAATCATATAATGATCTTAATAAATGAAGTGTTTAAATTTGGAACATTTGATAGAACATTATTACAAGTCAGTTTCAATATGGAGGAAACTTTCTTGCTTTGTGCTGTTAATGTGGAAGAAAGTCAGAGGAAGAAAGCAAAAGCAGGCGATGGGCAAGTCGTTTTTGCTGAAAAGGAATTCATTTTTTCCACTTCTGCAACCTCATCTTTGAGGATAGAAGCAATTTAATGCAAAGAATCTTTCTTGAAATTGCTTCTTAAATCTAAAATTCTTATTTTGAGGAGCCCAAATACATTTTTTCACTTCCATTTCTTCTATTAAATATAAGGTTTCATGATTGACTACTGCATATTTGTTGTTTATGGGGAAAAAAGAATTGCATTAATTCAGTAAATGTGTGCATTATCAGGTTGCGGAACAAGAATTGTTTTTGCTTCTCTAGCAATACATGAAACTTGGTCATATACATTTATAGAACTCATTTATTTATATGAAACATGAAGGAACTTGTTCCATACCGACCAAAACCTGTTCAAAACAAAATTGTATATAAAAATGTTTCCGGTTAACCCACCTTTAGAGGATTGTGTGAATATTTTTTGTGTCTGACAACAGCAATATTGCTCAATTTTCATGTCCATTCTAGTTCTTGAATTATATTCAGTATGCACTTAGATATTTTTATTGACTTGGTAAATGAAATCCTATTATAAAATAGCTACTGTATAAAGAGTTTTATTCAATTAAATGTATTTACGAAGCGGTTGACAATGGAGTGGTATATATATATATATATATATATATATATATATAAACAATGTAATACAATTTTTTTCACACTAACTCCATTCACTTAGATAAAATTTGGATATGTTTCGGGAGCGATCCCTCCCATCTTCAGCCTGTTGACAAACTGTTGTTAAACGTGGCGGTTGGGTCTCTTGATGTTCTTGTGGCGGCATCTGTTGGTTCTATTAGGAATTTGCTGAGTTCATCCAATGGAGGGAAATCGAAATTCATCAAATTATCCTTATTGTTTGTAATGAAAATGTATTCCCAAGTGGAAAGTTCTATTGCATTATGAAGTTGTTTAAGTAGTTTTATCTCTGGTTTAATTTCATGATTTTTATTCCAAAAGTGCGCTGCTATTGCTGATTTATCAAGAGTTTTATGTTGCAGCTCTGTGAGGTAATAGCAGAATACCTACCCCAGTTTGTATCAAGTGCAGATTTGGAAGTACAGGAACGTGCAAGCTCAGCACTACAGCTTGTACGATATGTGCAGAAGCAGGTCAACAAGGGTGAGCTGGGGCTTGCTTCAGAGATGGCAGCTTTGTTTGTTGGTGAGCTGAATCCCGTTGCACCAAAGGCACAGAAGAAGGTGCAAGTTCCAGAAGGGCAAGTACTGAATGGTCTAACTTAGATTAGTTGTTGGACATCAATTTACAGTAAAACTGGTATAATAATGCTGATCATAACAATTTCACATCTGTATTCCTGTCTGTACAATAAGACAGCAGTAATTTTTCCTTTTTGCATATAATCCTCCTGATGATAGCACATCTCCACTTTTAACTCTATTCCTTTCTCTCATCTTCAATCTTGAACAAATTGATCGTATTCACTTGTATATATAATCCCTTTTCAACCTAATTTTCTCATCTAAAAGAAGGGAGAATGTCTAATAACAACATTTCTCAAAAAGTTTTGGAATAGGAGAAGATTAGGTAATTTCATGGTCATTCATATTTTGAAACATTAAATTGTGTTTATATAATTTTAAAATTTTTACATTTAATACTACATGGATCTGAAAAACAAACATCTGATGTGCAATTTTGAAGATCAGCATTCATCCAGTAGCTACAATCCTGTTTGCTATGATGGGAAATTTACAGAGCTTGCACTCACATGAAGATATATTTTTATTATATGTATGTACTTTAAATCTAGGGAAAGGGGTTTAATATATGGTGTAGTAATGGGGTAGATTCCTTTGAATAGTGATAAATTGTTACTATAATTTACTTCTATGGGAAATTGGTGCCTTCAAATAAATATGAAATGTTTTTTTTTAAATTTATTTACCATTCAAATACAACTACAAGTTAAAAATTATATATAATTCTTCAGTTTTGAGACTTGACACAATTTTCTCTTGAACTGCCACATGTCATGATTCCATGGTCGTTGGGCCCCTTTTTTGGCTTAAATCCTTTCTTTTTCCTTCCTAGCTTTCCTAATCCATTTCTCTCATACTCTCCCCCCTACCTCTCACTGCAACATTTTTAAAGCTACTATTTATCTTTCCATTTTATCCTTCTTTGAATCCCAAAGAACCTCTCTCTGGTTACTAGTTTCCCTGTGCTGCAGCAAACAATCATATGCTGCTTCTGTTTTCCCACACAAACATACTTCCTTGTTATTCCTGAGTATGAATAATCTTTCATCATAAAAATCTGATACTTTTGAAGAGATATATATACCCCCAGGGCACAACTTACTTCCAGACCTTTTTCATTTTATTGATTCTCAATCACAAAACGTGTCTTGTTGATCCCACTATTTTTTTACACATATGTAATTAACTCTCTTCCTTATAAATGCACCCAACCCACTTGAAGCTTTCTCTTATCCATTCTTCTACTAGCACTTCTCCCTATATAAGCAAAACCATCCATTCTCTATAATTTCTTCTCATCAATCCATGTCTCTGCCACCACCACATCCCCTAATTTTATTACCTCAAACACCTCATCACTTATTATTTTATGTTTTAAACCTTCTGCATTCCAAAATATCACTTTGATCTCTATCTTCTATCTGGAATGGACACTAATGAACTAAGCAGTTTTATGCCCTAAAGCAATAATTAGCATTCTATTTAGAATTCACTCTTGTCACTTTTCCAATTTTGTTTTGAGTCTTGTTATTATCTTTTCCCTTGTATGCAGAATTTCCCAATTATCTCTGATCTCTAAGATACTGCTTTCCAGCGTTGACACTACTGCCAGTAACCAAGGCTGCCATTTCCTCTCACTGTTTCTTGTCCAGAGATACCATCCTTCTAGATGATATCTCTTTACTACCAGCTCCCTCCTCCATGACTCTTCCCTGTACCTTTTGATATTCTGCTTTTTTTTCTTCTGTTCGCATCGTCTTCTAGCATATGTCTGGTTCCTCTTTCAAATATACATTTGATGAGATCCAAGGAGCATGAAGATGCTGACAATTAAATTCAGTGATTTGAAATGCATTGTATACATTAGCAATTTCCAGAGACAGGATAAAATGCAAACTGGATTCTAAAATTTAAATAGTCAAATATTGTAAAAATAAAGAAGTGTGGCCTCAGGTAAAGTATGTTATAGCTAAGATAGCAGTGTTGCTTTAGCTTTTTGCAGCAAAAATTAATGTGAAGCATTAAACTGCATCATGCCTTCTGCTTTCTGAGGTCACAGATGTCATTGAATGTATGACTCATTCAGGTTGTGAAAGTAGATACTATGTAGTGCTGATAAGTGTAGTGTTCTGCCTTATTTTCTGTACGTGAATGTGCTATCGAGTCTTGGTTTGGAGATTTGGGGCCATATTCATAACCAGCATTTATAAATGACAGATATTTCCAATTCATAGTTGGCTCTCATTCACAAATAAGTGTGCTAGGATGCCCACTTAGATGTTACTCATTTGCTACTCTGTCGATTTCTAACCAGGTCAGATGTTCTTTATAAAATGATAACGGCTGCACGTGTGCTATGCATATCTTCTTCCATTTTTCTTTGAGTAAAAATGCTATCAGTTTGTTTGTCTCTGTGTCTCTGTGATATCCTTATATTTGAAAACTAAATCCTGCAAATGAAATTTTTCTTGGTCTGTATTATGGTTTCCTTTAAGCATATTTTTCATTAAAACAAAACAAATACCATGTTGTAATGAACCATTGCCTACAAAGAAACAGTGCACCAATAATGACTGAATCCATACCTGCTTGACCAGTAGCCTATGAAAAACTGATACAACATGGAATGCAGTGGTGCCATATCACTATAAGTATCACTAATTGTTTAAGTGTTGTTTATGAATTAGAAGCAAATGATTCACTTATCACTTATATTTAAGTTCTATACTCTTTTATAAGTGCTGACTATGAATAAGTTTGTACTAGTTTCTTCAGTTCTTATACAACAGCATTTTGATCTACATTCATTGCCTTAAGTGATGAATAATTGTAATTGTAATTTATTTCATGCTCAAATCATGTAAATATATGGGAAACATCAATAACATAGTGTGAGATAAATATAAGGAAAAATTAACAAATTATCACATACTGAATACACACAATAAGAATGATAATAAAGATAATATTTACATATAAAGATAAATAATAATGTGGCATAATTTCACTTGCATGGTGGAACAATCTGGGCAGCAGAAAATGCAAAATGCATATGCAGATGTTCATTAAGCAATATAAAGATCAGCCTAAGATTGTTGTGTAGTGTGCTGTAAGTGCAACATAAATAACTGGTTCTATTTTTTATTGTACCGTTCAATACACAGCCTTAATTTTGGAAGTTTTTCCCCTCATTTGTTTGAAGAGAAATTAAAATACTTTATGTTTTCGGCAAGATGGAGCTACAGCTCATAAAAGCATATGAAAATGCTTGTGTGTTTGGTGAGAGCACAGTGAGTAAAGAGATATGGTCAGTTCAATATGCAAATCTAATGCCCTGCAATTTTTATTATAAAGTAGTTTTAAGAATATAAGATGAACTGCAAAAGAACATACAGGAATAAATAGGCAACATTTAGGAACCATTCTTAATCATCCATTAATGCTGCAGATATCTAGCTTTTCTTCATTTATAAGAATATAAATAATATATAACTATTCTGCTTCTGCTGTTTGTTAATACAAACCCTGATTGGCCCAGTGAGGCATGCACTTGAATGCCAATGTCAGGATCACTCTGCTGTATAAAGTAAGAACCAAAAAATGGATGACATGCTGTTATAATATAATATTAAATATGAATTATTTTGAACATGTTTATATAATATTAAATTTAATCTTAATTAGCTAGTGAGTAAGAGTGTTAAATCAACTCACTAAAATGTTTATGTAGCTTTACAATTTGCCAAAATATCTTTTGTGCACATTAAATCCTTTTCATCTTGTTTCTGAAGGTGGATAGATAATTTGGAGGCTGTCATACTTTCAAGTTACAGGTGTATTTGTTGACAAATACTTTGCTTCTTACAGACTGGATCTTGACAATTGGATCAATGAACCACCATCTGAAAGTTCAGAGGATGAAGACTTGCAGATAGGCACAGATTTGTTCCTGCACTCTGATTCTTCACATCTAGCAGATGGTTATTATAACAACCATAATAACAAGCTGCCAGAACTGACTGAAGAAGAACTGGAGAAGGTAACAACCTCTTGCAGTTAATAAATGAAATCTGGTGTAGTTTTAATCAGAGAGTGTTGTTAAAGTTTATTCAAATGCCTTTTTTATATTGAAAAGCTTAAGTTCCCATGTATTGTTTTGGTAGCGTCGACAGGCCCGCAAACTGGAGCAAGCCAATAATCCGCATTATTTGAAGCCATCATCACGCAGTCGATACAAGGCAGGAGATGATGTTTCAGATGTACCCATAGCAGAGATAGAACTTCCTGTTTCGCTCAAAATACCAGGTAGGTCAATATTGATTGTGTTGTGACTCTTTATGTACAGAAAAGGACGAATCCTTATACATTTTTTGGTAATATTTTAGGCCTTGCATCCTCTGATAAGTACCTGAATTTAGACAGAACTTCTGAAAAGCGGCTTAAAAAGAAGAAAAAGAAGAGGAAGGATAAAAAAGGTAAGACTGCTACTGGATTAGTAAAATATGAAGAGAGAATATTATTTTAATGTGAATGCAATTAAAATTGGTTAAGAAACAGAAATATATTTAGAAGTTTGTAATGTTCTGCATAAAATAGGTCATGCACTAATCTTCAGTAAAGTAAAATTTACTATATTTTTTAAACTTTTGAGCAGTTTCAGCTTTTGCAGTATTCTCATTCACACACAATGTTAAAAATAGTAATGTATGTTACATAATATGATAAAACCTTAGTGCGACACGCTCATTTGTAGGCTATCCCACATTTTACATACTTTTCTCCTGGTCCTTTGATTAAATTAAATTGATAAAATCAATTAATATTCACTGCTTGATATTCTTATTATCCTGTTTAATACATAGTCTTTTGTCATCTAAAATTAAAATATCACATTTTAAAGAGTATTGAGAGAGTCTTTTGTAAAATTTCCAATTACCATTAGTGCCTGCATGTCAAGGGCATGCTGGAGTCTTAAGTTTGACAAATATAACAATATACCTGTAGTGCGTTGTGAAGAGTGGTCCCCTGGTTGCCACCAGTTTCACATTTCATTGACATTGACTGGTCACTTAAGATGTACATTGTGTTTGATTGTGAAGTGCTTTGTTAGTACAAGATGATTATAGGAGTGAAACAAAGCTTTGTTGATGTCAGAGAAATTAAAAATTCTCCTTAAATATATAAAAATTAGTTAATTAATGTACTGTATTTCATGTTATATTGTTTAGAAATATGCATATGCTATATTAGCTTTTGGTGTTAAAACATTTGTGTAGAATTTAAATATTAATTCAGTTCAAAATCAAACACAGTGAAACACTCATTGATAATTTCTTCTGAGTAGAATATTTATAATACTCTTTATGGCTTCACTTATATGAGATTTACTCAGGACATATGTTTCATGGAACTTTTTCCACATCATCAACTGTTAAATGACTTTTGGATCATTCGTTGAAGCTGGCTAGGTGGTATCCAGTTGACTCCAGTTGGTCTAGTGATAAACTTAAATAAAATGCTGTTTGCTTCTGGGATGTCAAATAACTTAATGCCTTTTTCTATTTCATGGTTTTCATTCCAAAAATGTGCTGCCACAGCTGGTTCTATTTGTTTGTAATGGATGTTTCTCCAGTATTCCTTCAACCTAATACCTATATTTCTAGGCATTTATTCTTTCCTTTGTTGCAGTTTTCTTCAGTGTTTGGGGCTTCTTCTTGAGGAACAATATCCTTCATTGCATTTTCAATGGTAACATAGAGCACACAAGGGCTTTGCAATCTTGTTTTCACATGGAATCACCAATTCTTTTACAATTTGTAAAACCAAAGGTCTTCTTGAAGTTAAATAATTTTTTTCTATGTGGGATATTTAGTCTGATAAGATGAAAGCATTTAGATCCTGCATATCAACCAAGTTCTAGAAAAAAATATATGTTTACGGAATTTGGGAATCCACACAGTGAAACTTTTGTTAATCTTATTTTGATTTAAAGTAAAACACTAAAAATCATGTCGTCACATTAAAACTCTCTTTAAGTTTCACAAACACACTTATAAAAGTAATTTTGGTACATGTTTCGTGAGGTACATTCCTCACATTGTCAACCAAAACGACGACTGAGGAGCCAATTTCAGCAAAGTATGTATGTTACTATGCTTGCTCTGGTGGTCTGTTAATGAACTTAAACAATATGTTGTCTGCTTCCGGTATATCAAAATTCATAAATTTGTATTCATATTTTTTATGTAAATTTTTTCCCATATATTAAGTTCTTTCGGATGTTGAATTGTTTTTAGTAATGTTATGTCCTTCTCTATTTCATGATTCTCATTCCAAAAATGTGCAGCCACTGCTGATTTTTCTACTTGTTTGTGTCTAATATTTCTCCAGTGTTCCTTTAATCTTATCCCCAGATTTCTCTTTGTTTTTCCTATGTATATTTTCTCACAATCCTTGCAATTAATTCTATATATACCTGAATGTTCTTCTTTCTTCTTTTTTTGTTTAATTTTATTTAGATTTAATAGTTTACCAACACTATATCTGTTTATTGTAGAAGATAGATTCATAGAAGATTCATTGAAACTATTGAACTTGCAAGAAAAAACCATAAAATTCACTATGGAAACCGAGGTTAATAATACTTTACCTTTTCTGGACCTAAGGATAATAAAAAGGAATAAAAATATAGAATTTGGTATATACAGAAAGGACACACATACCGACAATTACATAAAAGCAAAAGGTTTCAACCCCAGACCCCACAAGGAAGCAGCATTCAATAGTATGACATATAGGCTAGTTAATACACCACTCAGTAAAGAAGAATACAGGAAAGAATATGCACATATATGCACACAGCAGAAATAAATGGATTTAACAAACAAATGGTAGATAAAAAAATAAAAAGATTTAAAAATAAAAAGGAAATTAAACTAATCACCACACTCAGTTCTTCACTTAAAGAAAATACCTATCAAAAATTCACATATCACCCTTATGTTAACCATAAATTCCAAAAAATTTTCAAAAAGTACAACATTACTCTAGCACCAATAAACAGATATAGTGTTGGTAAACTATTAAATCTAAATAAAATTAAACAAAAAAAGAAGAAAGAAGAACATTCAGGTATATATAGAATTAATTGCAAGGATTGTGAGAAAATATACATAGGAAAAACAAAGAGAAATCTGGGGATAAGATTAAAGGAACACTGGAGAAATATTAGACACAAACAAGTAGAAAAATCAGCAGTGGCTGCACATTTTTGGAATGAGAATCATGAAATAGAGAAGGACATAACATTACTAAAAACAATTCAACATCCGAAAGAACTTAATATATGGGAAAAAATTTACATAAAAAAATATGAATACAAACTTATGAATTTTGATATACCGGAAGCAGACAACATATTGTTTAAGTTCATTAACAGACCACCAGAGCAAGCATAGTAACATACATACTTTGCTGAAATTGGCTCCTCAGTCGTCGTTTTGGTTGACAATGTGAGGAATGTACCTCACGAAACATGTACCAAAATTACTTTTATAAGTGTGTTTGTGAAACTTAAAGAGAGTTTTAATGTGACGACATGATTTTTAGTGTTTTACTTTAAATCAAAATAAGATTAAAAAAATATATGTTCATCTTCTTGTGAGCTTCACAGAGTACTGATTTACCATTCTGTCCATTTATCCACAATGCCTTTAGTGTAGTTATAGTGAAGAATTATATTAGGTTTATGGCCCTGGCTTTCATCTCCAGTTTTTATGCCATGACGCTCAGTGCTTATCACAATTACAGCTTTTCTTTGGAACATATACCATGGTCATTTGATTGTTGAAACAAAAAATTAAGAATTCCTCTGGTTTTAAAGAATCAGGAAGCATTTCTTTTGGTATATCTGGCTTATTTTGTCTCATGGTTCCACATGATGGCAAGTTCTTTTTGTATAGTTCTTTTGTGAGTGATACCAAAGTGAAAAAGTTGTGAGTAGTCGCTCCATATGCTCCTCGAGGGAGTCTGTCAAATCCAGTACCACTCGTCCATGTTTCTTTCCAGATTCTTCTATACTTGTAGATTCAGAACATTTTGAAGTTTTGACGTCTACCACACCCCAAATTTACATCCCATATTTGGCAGGCTTGAATGTACAGAAGGGACATCACCCTCTAAATGCAACCAATTGTTCAATCACAGTTACATAATGCAGGATGTAGTTAGAATTACAATTACCAAAAAAAAATCTCTATATACCAGTTTATCTGTCTCTTTTTATCATCTCCATTTCTTATATCATCAAATCTAATGAAAGACGATAACTGCTGAAATCTAACATGGGACATTGTAGTGAGAAATATATTCTTCTTGTGCATCACATTTGTAGTCCACAGAAACTGTACAGATTTCTGCTTGACTTTAATTGTTCCCATTCTTATGATAATGGCTAAAAATCATACATTTAACACTATATGTTGCCTTCTCTTTGCTTATTCAGATTTTTTTCATTTCACCAACCATAAATGCATTATGTCTTTTTAATGGTGAAATCAACAATCATTTCTAGGATATTATTATCAAAAAATAATCTGAATGAATCACTTACAGATTGGACAGTTTTTGATGAATTCATCAAACCTGGGGTCACTGCAATAATATTGTGTGTTGTGTGATGTGATACTTTGGTGTGTTAGTTGACCAGATGGTACCATTCTTGGCAATAAAATGATGTATAACATTATTACGTACCTTGATATCACTACTGTTTTCTGAGTCACATTTTTGTGTATATATGTTCTTTTTCTAAAGCATTTTTGTCTTCCAGTGCATCTGAGAAAAATATCTTGTTCATCTGTCACTACATTGTATTATATGAAAAACGAATGTATTATATGAAAAACTATCTACATCATTGTATAAAATATAGTGAACTTTTATAACAGTGGTGTCAAATATTAACATTTTAAAAAATGGAGTCGAAATTGTAACATACACACCACTAAAATGGTGTATGTGTATGTTACAATTTCGACTCCATTTTTTAAAATGTTAATATCTACATCATCTTTATCAAATCAAATACCTGTCTTCTTCTCTTTGACCTTTTCTGACTGGCTGCACAACTATTTGTTTGAAGGCCAGGAACAAGACTGACAGCTTTTATTTTCAGAAACTTTGAATTCAACAAGAAATAATCAACAATCTAAACAAAGTATTGTGTTGGGAAATGATAATAATGTGTACACATTAAACCAGAACAGGACTAATTTATTACTATCTTCAAAAAATGTTTATGTAGAAGAAGATAAATCATATCTTAACCTACAAGAAGAAGAAGATAAATCAGGAATATATCAGATGAACTGTAATGATTGTGAAAAAATTCATGTTGGAAAGACCAAAAGAAACATAAAAACAAGAGCTAAAGAACACATTAGGAATATAAACCAAAAACAAGAAGAAAAATCGGCGGTAGCTTGGCACTTTTGGAAAGAACAACATAACATTAATAAAAACCCCAAATTACTTAAAAATATTAAAGGAAAAACTGAACTTACAGTCTGGGAAAACATCTATATTTGGAAGAATAAAGACAAAGTCTTTAATTTCGAAATCCCGCCAAGTGATGTACTAATACAAAAGTTCATTAAACCTCCACCAGAGATGAATCGACCTACCACAAACAACGAGACCGGCAGTCGACCAGGAACTGATGATAGAAGCGATGGCTCCCGAAACTAGTCTTCCATTTTATTGAATTTTAGTGGTGTGTATGTTACAATTTCAACTCAATTTTTTAAAAAAAAATTACTATATAGCTGATTAATCAACTACTTTCATAAATTTGATCTAATCCCAAAGCAGCAGAATGACTTTATCAAAAGTAGATCCACTGTAATGCCCTATCAAAATAATAATTACTAATGTTGACTGGTAATTACACTGCAGATATTATGTTAGATCTAACTAAAGGTTTTGATGCATAGGTTCAGATAATCTGACGAATAAATTATATATGTTGGGCATTAGGGGCTAAGGACACAAGCTAATAAAATCCTTTATGATTGATAGAAATCAATTTATTGTCATAAAATCAAATAACAATTAATGCAGCTCCAAAGCATAAAATCTAACATATGGTGTACCCCAGTGTTTTATATTGTAGCCAATATTATTTATTTTGTGCATTCATAATATAGCAGAAACAATATCTGATGACACTACAATTGCAGTCAATGTCATTGAGTTATCCACATTGAGTTAAATTATAAATATCATAGTAAATTTAGTTGTAGAATACCTTGTTGATTGGAATTGACGTGTAAACCCAGTCAAGGGTGAAATAATAAAATTTGGATTTAAAAACACTGACTCTGCAGTAAAGCCTGCAGGTCACTGTCAATTACAATGCAGTAGGAAGTTTAAATTCCACAAAACTCTTAGGACTTATCACAGATAAAACTATGATAGTCATGTAGAAAAATTAGAGCTAATAATCAGTAAAAACTTATTTGTACTTAGGATATTTAATTGTACCTGATAATATTGCTAGAATGGTATATTTTTCCATCATTCAGGCATACATCATTTACACCATGGAACTATGGGGCACACTTCCAAAACAAACTTTAATAAAATCTTTAGCTTAAAAAACAGCTGTTAGGTATCTAGGTAATCTTACATATAATGTTTCCTGTAGGAATACTTTCTGACAGTTAAAGATTCTAACTCTCCCATACATATACAAAATCATTCTTTACATAATAAAATATAATTTGCTTATTCAAACAAACTCTGATGAATATGAATAAAACGCAAGGAATAAAAATTACTTCTCCATTCCCAAGCCATTGACTCTGCCTTAATGAAAAGATGCCTAGCTTTATGATGATAAAATTCTACAATGCTCTTCATAAATAAATCAAATCGTATAATAACTGTGTTAAATTCAAGAAAGCTTTGGAATATATAAAGTTTACTATAGCATTGATGAATATTTATTTTAATTTAATTGCACATCTTATAAACGAATACTCATTGTAATATAGAGTTATCCTTACTATACATATTGCACTGTTTTTATCCATTTTTATTATTGCAATCTATATTTGTGTTTTATATCATGCAATCCTAATGTAATATATATAGTGTGAAATACGATTGAACCATGTCAATAAGAAGCTACAGCTAAAAATAATTATATAAAGTAAAATATACCCTAATAGATATTTGTCGTAAAATATTTACAATAATTAATATATATATTATATAGAGTATATTTTACTTTATATAATTATTCTTGGCTGTAGCTTCTTATTGACATAGTTCAATCATATCTCACATCATATGAACTGCAATAAATAAATTCAAATAGACACATATGACACTGAGATATGAAAGGGGCAGAATATGTGTAATAAATGTTTTTAATTGGATTTTATAAGATCAAAATGGCATTTAGAGAATGAATACTTTCCACTGATTTTATGTGAAAATATGATTAAAAAGTACTTTGGCTTACTAGGGGAATTTATAGTGCTAAGATTAATTGCAGAAAAAGAAGCATCTAGTGAGGAAGAGACAAATCAACAACCTGCACATCTAGTAAACACTGATGTAGGTGAGATGCCTGAGGGGGCACAACTCTCAGATGGAGAGGAGCCAGACAGTAGGCCATGTGATGATCCTCACCGAGCTCTGGATATCAACCTTGATGAGTATGTACTCTTTAAAACATATGAAAACTCTAGTTTTTGTATATTCAAATCATTGTATGATATGTCAAACTAAAACATTCTTATTGCTCCACTTACTTGCTATAAAATGTGGTACTAGTTTCGAGAACCTTTGTTCTCAACTTGGCCATGGTGCAACATGAGACATGAACATTTAAATCTAGTTTTCATGTTTATCTGATCTAAGAAAATAAAAGTATGGTACTTACAGCCGTAATAAGCTGAGATAAATGGAAGCATTTCAAGTTAAATGGAAAGGGTATACAATATTTTGGTCAATACTGCTTCCTGTCATATATAGATCTCAGTAAATTCACAAATAGAAAGACATGCTGTGTTGAAAATAGCAATGAGAGGAAGAGAAAGATAGAAATAATCAATCTCAAAGAGCTATGACAAGAATCAGATTTAGGCAAACTGACAAAGAAAAAAGAGGCTTGCACAAGTAATAACAGTTTACTCTCAGGCTAATAGTTGGGGATTTTTAAGAAATAATTGTATACAAATTAGAACAATTATAAAACATATGTTGCAGCATGGAACTTAATAAAAGAAATAAAAAGTTTATTTATAAGGATACTAATGCTAAACATTTTTAAAGTAGTTATGTTTATGCCATGTTTATCTTAATTTTAAAAATGCTAATTCAGTAAATGAGAGAAATGAAAAGGTATTCATTTACTGAATATTCCAATTTTTAAATAAATGAGAAATGTAAGGGAGAGGGGATAATTAGGTTGTGCTTCTATCCAGGCTGATTTGGGAGTCTGGGAAAATTGAATATGATTAAAACACAGTTTTCAAATGAAAAATTGATCTTCCAGTAACATACTACACTAATTTGCTTAGCTGATGTTGATAATTTTAATTCTTGTTAAAACTGATTAGATGTAAAACAACATTGTGTAGTGCATCTATGTTGACATTTCTGCTGTGACCTGAAGTTATTTCAATTTGAAATAATTTATTTCAAGTTATACTGTAAAGTTTTGCTTCTGTTATTCACAATATTAAGGTTCCACTTAATTTTTTTTATCAGTAACAAGAAACATTATTCTAATGACAGAATACTGTTGAATTTCTTGCAGGCCACTGCGAGATGAAGAGAAATTACCTCTTCCAGCACATCGAACACAATCTAATGATAGTAAGGATGAATGTAAAAAGAAAAAAAAGAAGAAGTCAGCATCTTCATCACGACGAACCAAAGATAAAGAGAGTACAAAGGCACACCATCGACACAAAGAAAAGGTACCGTTGAGAGAACCAAGAGTTAATTAAATTCTTAACGCTTTTATAATGAATATATCTTTCAGCTATCATCAAAACTTTTAAATGCAGATTACAAAGTTGAAAATACTGAAAAATTCTGTAGCACATTGTCACTTTTGTTAACTGAACTAAATTAAACTCTACAAAAATGTTATAAGGAAAAAGAGATTTTCGTTATTTATTTGGATTCATATTCAGAACAATTAAGAATTTACTTTTTAGCATACAGATATTTGCTGTAATATGTATTACAAATAAAACTATTGTTACTGTTCATATGCACAGAAGAGAACTGTTCATGTTCTTTTCTGTGCATGTGAATACATGCATGTTATTCTTTAAATATGTAGAGTAGAAGGATGGCTGTTGTACAGAATCAAGCAAATATATCCATATAGAGGAAGCTGTAGATATAAAAATGAAAACTGACATTAATAACAAAAAAATAGTTCTCATGTGTTGTGATGTGTTATTGGCCAAAAAATGGAGCATCTTTTCAAAATTTAATATGTTCAAATGTTGACAAGAACTTCACTTATAAATTTTTAAAATTAGCATTTTTCAGGAATTTTTATTTCCATCCTTAGGTTTTTACTGATTCTTTGGTTAGTTTAGGCTATCTATATGGTCATGGCTGTATCTGGATCTCTTCTCTGTCAACATCAATTGACTGGAATAGAAAGTTACTGAATTCATCCAAAGGTGCAATGTCAAAATTCATTAATTTGGCTGCAATTTTAAAATGAAAAAATGAAAAAAAAGTTCTCTTGCAGATTGGAGTACATTTCTTTTAACAAAATTACTTCTTGGTTAATTTTATGGTTATGTTTCCAAATTTGTTCTGCTATTTTATTTTTCTGTTGAAGCTGGGTATTTGTAAAATATTCTTTCTTCCTGGGGTTTTAAAAATATGTGGTTAAAAATTAAAAACATTGACAGTAGCAACATTTTTTGTAAACACAACCAAGAAATTAGACAAGAGGTCATTTTGTTAAGAGCCTTTTGTATAGAGCCTTTTTTGTCTCTCTTTTTGAGTTAGCCAATTGTGGTATAGCTCTTCTGGCATTATATCACTCATTTGTTTTGTAACAACTCTGAAATATACTTATTACCCAAGACATAATAATAAGTTAATGATATTAACACATAAAACCGAAGTTGCTTCATAAAAATCTGCCACTTTACAGTTGCTACCGAAGAAAATTAGAACTATTCCTATGCTGCTCATTTTTAAAAGGAAACAAAAAATTTTACATTGTATTGTTTTCATAATAATATGGGTATGAGGATTGGTCAGAAAAATAAGGTGCTAAATTTGGAGCAAGCTGAGGATTTGAATGAGTAAATCTATTAACCCATTTGAGTCAAATAATGTGCTGTGGTCGCAGAGTATTTCTGGGCCTTTAAATCATATCACGAGCTGAGCTTACATTATAGAGACAAATGCGAGAATATTTGGTTTCTTTTTGAGTGATATTTAGCCAAACAGTTTTATTGTAAAGAATAATAAATATGGTCAGTCAACAACCTATTATATGCAATGGAGTGACAATAAAAATTCATTTTCTTTCCCTGAAAAACAAAATAGCTGACCTAAGACACGAGAAAATTGCAAAGGAAGAAAAGACAACACCCTGGAAAGAGATAACAAAGTTTCAAACACAAAACAGTTGATCTAAGACACAAAAAAGTTCCAAAGGAAGAAACGACAACACCTAAGAAGAAAGATATAACAAAGTTCTTATGTATTAAAGGGATGGGCAGAGTAGATTTGCAAGACTATGTTACAGCTTTGTTGCTTAACATGTGTCAGGCTGGCAAGGGGTACAGAAAAAGATTTACCTTTTAGATATTTGCCACATTCAATGCTTACATTTTTATTTACAAACTTACAGGGAGGAAAAAGAAAACCTATTCTAACTTCAGAGTAAACACTGTGCAAAAGTAGCTGGAATGTGCAGAAATGCTTGAGTATTCTTTTGATTTTGACCTTCTGCCAGTTCTACCCCTTTGCATCTGCAAGAGTCGGTCCTGGTGGTATAGTGGTAACCATACTTGCCTTCTAAACCCAAGATGCGGGTTCAAACCTGGCCAGGATTGATGGATTTTTTCAGGTGTAAAAATCCTAAGTATGGCTTCCTTCGGAAGGGAAGTAAAGTCGTGGGTCCCATGTCATATATTTACGGCACGAAAAAGAATCTGAAGTCTGAAAAAAGAGGCCTCTGAGCAAAATTTGTCGGTCGTTTCATCCCCTGATGACCTGAGATGTTAAAGAGCGTCCGTAAATAAATCAATTCAACAACAAGCATCTGCAGACAAAAACTGGGCTTTTTTTCCAGTGCATATCTCTTCTAATAGAATGAAAAATGTAACTGAAAGATAAATGATAGGTTATAGCAGGGAGAGAAAAAAGTGAACATATGTGGCAATGCAAAAAATATAGGATTACTATCAATTTGCTGAACTGCCTTAAGGAGTACTATACTAAATTATTATACTAGATGTACATACTTGGTAAGTCCATAGTAATCTTGCTTTGCATGCAAAATTTGAGTAAAAAAGCATTATCATTTTCAACAAGAATTAAGTTTGGAATCTTAACACAATGAAGCACACATTAATGATATCTTGTGAGTCAAACTATTTAAAAACACTTTTCATGGCTTCAGTTATTGGAGCTTTGTTCACATCCTCAGCTGTTAAATGTTTGTTGGATTATTCATCGAAGTCAAGTTGGTAGGTGTATGAGATGATGGTGGCCTTTCAATAAACTTGAGTGTAGAGCTGTCTGCTTCTGAGATATCAGAATTCATTAGATGTTGTTTATGTTTTTAATATAAATCCTTTCTCAGATGCACAATTCCTTTGGTTGTTGAACTTTGATGCCACTGCTGATGGTGCAGTTGTGCAATGCAATGCTACCACAGATTTTTGGAATAAAAACCATGAGATAGAAAAAAGCATCAAGTTATTGAAAATATTTCAAGTTGAATGTTTCCAAATGTTGCCATGAATTTCACTTAAGGGCTTTTAATTAGGACATGTTTTGGGAACTGTTGTGGGAAATTAAGTTCTTGTCAATATTTAGAAACATTCAACTTGAATATTTCAGTTGCTGCACTGTCAATAGCTTCTAAACATTATTCAAAACAGTTCAACAACCAAAGGAATTAAACATCTGGGAAAGGATTTACATAAATATAAGCAAAACCTAATGAATTTTGACCTCCCTGAAGCAGACAGCTTTGTATTCATGTTTATTAGAAGGCCAATGAAGTCAACTGCAATACCTACCAATTGAACTTCAATCAATGATCCAACGGTTGTTAAAAAGCTTAGGATGTGACAAAGGTTCAAAATCATGTACTGAGTAAGTAAATCGAGGAAGAGTGTTTGGTAATAGTTAAGACTTAAGAGAGATTATTAAACTTCATTAGTTTATATTTTATGATGGTTTGTGTATGAAAATGCTTTCTACAACCTTCTGGAGCTATTTAAATTTGATTTCTGTGAACTGGGAAGGCTGTATAAATATGACATGAATGAGTTAATGTCTATTTTATCTATCTGCCAGTTATTAAAATTAGTTACTGTTGGGTATATTGATCAGTTCTAAATTAATTTTTTAAGTGAGAAAAAGTGATGAAAAATGAAAAGAAAGGAAATGAAATAAATGTAAATCATAATTAATCTGTTGTCTAACACACTCTTTTGCTTCACTTACTTTTAAATATGGTGGGGCCGGTTTCGAAGAGACATCCTCTCCATCTTCGACCAACTTGACGACTGGTACGAGAAATTAACATCTATGAGGACTCACCTCATTAAATTGGCACCTGTTAACAGATACACTCTAAAAATGCTTCAGTGGACAACAATTTTAATAAAATTCCACAAGAGAAAAAGTCAGGCATCTACAAAATAACATGTAAAAAATGTGATAAGATATATGTTGGAAAAACTAAAAGGAACATAGGAACACGGTTAAAGGAGCATCTCAGGAACGTTAAGTACAAACAGATTCATAAGTCAGCAGTGGCACACCATTTTTGTAAAGATAATCACGACATAAAAAGAGAACTAAAGTTACTTAAAGAAGCACACGGATGTACAGAACTGGACACATGGGAGAAGATTTACATTCATAAACATTGGGATCATCTTATGAATTTCGACATTATAGGAGAATGCAATACCAGTTTCCAGTTTATAAAGAAAAAACACCACCAGGACAGAGCCACAGGTCCTCATAGATGTTAGTTTCTCGTACCAGTCGTCAAGGTGGTTGAAGATGGAGAGGATGTCTCTTTGAAACTGGTCCCACTGTATTTAAAAGTAAGAAGCATAAGAGTGTGTTAGACGACATATTAATTGTAATTTACATTTAACAAGCTTCAGTGTGAGTTCCAACAGAATTTTTTAAAAATTTTTTTATTTTTCGAAAGTTCTTAAATGAAATGAAATAAAATTGTTTTCTACACTGGAGGTTTGTAGATTTTAATATTTGTCCTGATTAAGATGATTTGAGAAGTTAGTAACTCAATATTTTAAAGCGATAAATGTGAAATTGCAGAGTGCAGACATAGACTTGTGGCTAAGCACTGAGGTTGCACCAACACCAGCAGTGCCAGAAGAGAAGCAGGAGAAGCGCAGGAAGAAGAAGAGCAAGGAGGGTGAGTGTTTTTAGTACATATGAGCAATGTGCTGCAGTCTCAAAATTTTTTGAAAGTACTTTTTTCATCTAAGTTCAGTAATTTTGTTAAAGGGGACTCCTGATTAAATGCTAGCCAATTAGTAAATCTGGTAGTATGCTTGAAATAGAAACATAAAAGACATTTTAGGGACCAGAAGAACAATCAAGTACAAGAAAACATTTCCAGTATTAAAAACAGTTTATAAATTAATTGCAAGATAATGTAGTTCTACTTCAAATTTGAATTAGTTCCAGTTATATTTGTTTAAACCTTAAATTGCATCTCTTAGGATCTAGGCCACCTTTGAATTGCTTAGGGCATAGCTTTTAATTAGCTGTATATTTGGAAATATTCTATATACAAGGATATTCATAGATATAGCAGAATGAGAGGTCACGAGGAAAGAAATGGAGAACATATGTCAAAATCAAGCATTAATCCCAGTTTTACCCAGAAAATCATCTATGACAACATTAGATTAATAGAGAACATGGATATAAGGCAATACATGTATATGAAGTTTATCAGTCTCTAAATTGTGCTCTGTTTAGTCAAAATAGAAAATGGATCATTAACAATTTAGAAATATTAGATATTCTTTAATGAATGTTTATTATCATCAAATATGACATGCTTTAGTCAATCTAGACAATATTAATGTAACACTTTGGAAAGCATAGCGACAAATTATTTAATGATTATTTGGCATTAGAAAGCAACAGAATATTTGGCAAGTATACTTAGATTATACATCAGCTGTGACTATCAGATAAATTAAGAAGAGTGATATATTCATCATCATGTTTCATCCTGAAGTTTTAAGCACTTGGTCTAATCTATTGAAATAAATAATTCTTCTATTGCCTAAGCAATGTTATATAACTATATCTTCTAATCATCAATATGTGCTGATCTCTTGTACTTTTGCTGTCATAATTTCTCTTTTATTTTGGTGTGTATATTTAATTATGTGATGAATGTAACAGGCACAATTTAGTATTTGAATTAGTTCTTATAATATCAATATCAGTATTTTTTACTCAGAAATTTTTTGCAATCAATATGTTTTATACATCATGAGTGTGTAGATGATCTGTTCTAATTTTTCTGTCGTTTTGCTGTATATATTTAATTTATTTGGTAAATTCCCAGTGAATTAATACACATAAGAACTATTTAGATATGCCTGCTTATGAAATACACAAATATTGGCATTGAAACATATTTATTACCTGGGATATTATTATCAAGACATGAATTTTATTCTAGGGTTCTTCTGAAATTAAGGTTAGTTTTGAAACTATGCTGCTGTGGAAGAGAGATTTCATTCTTCCATTTATTAGGTATAGTTAATTTCTGTTGTTAGGTATTATTATTATTATTATTATTATTACCCTGCTATCACCACATACATACTGTGCTTGTGGAGCTGATAGTACTATTTGTTAAAATCCTGCAGGGAAGAAAGAGCGAATAGTTAAGAGCTTAAAAGAAGGCTATGAGGAAGCTGCAGGGATTTCAACGCCTTCAAAAGAGGTACTGGAAGAAAGCCAGACTTCAGGACCACCTCTTTCAGCATATGTACCTCTGGCTTCCGACAAGAATTTACATTTGGTATGTCTGTTATTGCTTTCTCTGTTGTTTAAATTTAACTCTGCCATACCCCACAGCATTTAAACACAAGGTCTTTTGCTTAATTTTCTTTGCTAGATGGAAATCTATTTTAGAATTGAAAATACATATAATCATATGTATCTGCTTCAATATCACTTTCAGAACAGTCATGAAATTGGTCATAAATCGGATCATATTAGTCCTGGTGGCATAGTAGTAACCACACTTACCTCCTAAACCCAAGATCACAGGTTAAAACCTGGCCAGGATTGATGGATTTTTATGGGCGTAAAAATCCTAAGTATGGCTTCCTTTGGAAGGGAAGTAAAGCCATGGGTCCCATGTTGTACATTTACGAAAGAACCTCATGCCTGAAAGAAGAGGCCTCTGAGCAGAATTTGTCGGCAGTTTCATACCCTGAATTGCATGGGATGTTAGTGACCTGAGATGTTAAAGAGCATCCGTAAATAAAACAAATCAATAACAAATCTGTGGGAATATAATTATACTGTGGAGTCTGTGATAGCAAGGCTTTTTGCTAGTATTTAGCTGGTGGTAATGTTGATTTCTCTATGTGGTGCTCAAGATATTTCTTAGCACATTCTCACTTCTCTGACGGCCATGTTGTCCTGGATTCTTTAAGCCTCAAATGTAGATAATTACAGAGCGTTCTTAGAGATAAAGGTAGCTGTACAGAAAGCTGTCCATTAGCTAAGTCTGCAGAATGAGGGTATATCATAAAATACTTTTAAGTAAAGAGCAATTTAAATTGCCCCCTATGTCTATGCCAATGGGGTTTTAAATTGTATTTAAATGTTTCAGAAGAAATTGTTATCACTGTGAATGTAGAAGTTTAATATAGAATTTTCTGAACTTCAAAGGTTAACCCTTAAATTATTTTTAATCTTTTTGTACTTCTTATATAAATTATTTACAGCAATCACTTAACATTTGCCTTGTTACCAATAGTTAACATCTAAAGAGAGAGTGGTCTTTTGGTGAAATTTTCCTGTTTTTCTTAATGGAAACTTAGATTGGGTAGCATAATCCTGCAGCACTGGTATTTCAGAAGAAGCTACATCCTCTTTCTTCCTGTCCCCAAGTTTGGGAAAGCATTGATATTACACTTTGAATCAAAATCATTTACTATTTAAGAATTTATCAAACTTTTAAACTTCAATACCATGACACATTATAACTATGAATTTACTAATTAATAAAAGGGAAAGATATAGTTAGATCATAAAAGCAAAGAGACTACAATGACTTCGTTATATATAGTATATGGAAGAAAAAGCTGAATGCAAGAATTTATTCATTGAGGAGGAGAGGGAAGTATAGGTTAATGTGGCTCAACATTGTCCTACAGGATTTAAAAATAATGAAGTTTACAAGATGGACTGAAAAAGGAATAAGCAGGGTAGAATGGAGCTGAATGTGAAGGAGGCCAAGGCCCACTTAGGGCTGTAGCTTCGATGATGAAGATGACCATGACACATTACAAAATATTTAAAGAATAAAGAAGAAAGGTATCAAAAAATATTCACAATCCAACTAAATTAGGAAGTATTCTTCACTCAGCAAAAGATCTCTGGGACCCCTTTAACACAAGAATCTACAATAACTTGTGAATGCAGAAAAGTTTATATATATGAGAAGCCATTTCATTAAAACACACTCATCAGGACATTGTCATCTCTGTTTAAATCATCCAGAACATGTCATCACAGAATATCATGGCATTCATTTTAACAAAATAGAAGTACCTGATAAAAACCAAGAATGTTTCAACTTTGTCAGAATGAAAGCTTTGCAGGTAGAACACCCCACAACATACAGATAATAGAGTCTACTTAAGGAATATTTGGAAATCAGCACTTAAGAATAAACAGTTATCTTCACTCTCCACTATCCATACCCTCCCCAACAAAATTTGTTAATACTTGCTCAACCATAAACATCATACATCATTGTGCTTGCAATCATTATATGAGTAATAATAACTCATCATTAAGCATTCCACAAATGATGCTGACCACAGTTGTTAGCTAAAACTTTAATTTTGAAGCAAACCTAAGACGATGACAAAACAGTCTGGCAGTTATGAATTTTGACAATATGAATGCCAGCCCTGAAAGCCTTAGATATATTATATTATTTCAAACTTTGTTCATCTAATAAGCATTTTGCATAGTCATAATACATACACGCATGCACACATGCACACACACACAAACAACTGTACTCTGCTGTGATTGATCTATGGCACAAGAAGTACACCTGTTAGTTTACATGGCCTCGGAAGTTGGCCATGGAAAATAGAGTGAGAGACAATCCCATGTAAATTTGGTTTCATCAACATCTTTGGGTTTCATGCTTGCTTGTTCATAATAAATTTCAAATTATGAAACACAAACATCAGGGAGGAAAATATTATAGCTGGAATCAACAAGATGAATAAGAGGACTGTTTTAAGGGGGCCCCACATTACAACATAGGAAGATAGATAGTTTAAATACACTTAAACTTTAAAACATGGGTATCTGACCAATGTTAAAAAGTCAGGTTGATATATTTGTGATGTGGATCCACATAAATCTTTGAATAGATGTTGATAGAAGGACAATTTAGATACCAATATTGCTCAGTGT